>JAQQZR010000038.1:7476337-7498304 GCA_030068235.1 Notoglanidium macrostoma
ATGCTGGGATTGGCTCCAGCTTCCCCGCGACCCAGACGGATAAAGCGGTATAGATAATGGATGGATGGATGGATGTTGACATCTTACAAGCATATTTGCTCATTTTTATGAAGGGTTTAGACATATTCTAAAAAATAGGCTGCAGTAAATGTATAAATTAGAAACATTTAAGAATACAGTATTGTTTGAAAACATTTTTTGTCGGTGGCATTTTATTTCAGGTTTGCCACAATTCTAAAAGAAAGTGTCATTATTTTTAAATATACATTAAAAAATTATTTTATTTGCCCCCCCAAAAATGAATAATGCTGGTGGAATTGTAACTGATGATTTTTGAGCTCAGGTATTATTCATTGTTATTATTATTATTATTATTACTATAGTTTTTAAAAATGTCTGCACCCATGTATTTAGCATTTTCAGTAATCATATTCTTGACCTTATTTTTGGTATAATAAACCCAGTCCAGAGAAGAAAATGCCAGTGTCTGAAGGGAAAGCGCTACATCATTGCTCCATGACTGATTAGATTTAATAAAGGACTTGTGATGAGGTCAGAGAAGGTGACAGCCCGGACACTGGACAGCTGCACAGTTGATGCCACCATGACCTGGTCTTCTCCCTGCACGATTGGTTCATCACCACATAGGACTCAGTCAGAAGCTTCCCATCACTAACATCCCCTTACTAATGTGTGCTTTTTAGGCACCATGTCACAATATGTAGGAAAAAAAGCCTCGCTTCCAATACTGAAAATCTCCTTTTATGTCATTATGTAACTACATTTATGTTTTGAAGAATTCGTATTCCCAAAAATGGAATTTCTAGAACCAGATGCATACAGTATACCAATATTCTGTTTTATAAGATGTCTAAATTCAACATGAAATGGATATACACAAACTATAGAAATATGGTTCATGATTTCGATTTAGAGATAAGTACAAGCTCCACAACTGTTTCAGATGTAGCCATACAGCATCTTTACTCCAGGGAGATCTTCACCATCCTCCTCCTCTTCTCTTCATTGTTGTGTAACGGAGCACAGCTTAAATCTCATTCTCTGGCCTGATCTACTCACATAACCAAAAGAAAAAGGTGATGATTGTGGAGAAAAAGTCAATAGACTCTGCATTATTGCAGCTAAGGTAGGCTTTATCAGCCTACAGTCAGAGACAGCAAAAGAAAAGGAGGGTGAATTAGAGAGGCGTGAGGAGGAGTGCTGAGTGCCGAGGCATGTAAAGTGTGGGAGAGAAAACTTTAGGAAAAGACTTCTGATGTTTTTGGACTTTCTCTATCCAAGCATTCCATGAACTGCTTTTTTTCCCCCCCTGAGGAAATGCTTCTACTATGCTAGCAGTCTATTCTAATTAAAAAAAGCAGGACTTTAATTACAAAAAAAAGCTTTTCAGAAATAAAAAATAACGACAGAGCCTCCAGTAGTCTGCCATAACCTCCTCCATGTGTCAGCTGTGTGAGATGAGATGCTTGTGTTTGACTTTTGAGGTTTAATGTGGGCTTCTACCCAAATCTCAACACGAGGCAGGATCGCTTGTGCATTGTTCGACTGCACAAACCACTCCGCAAAGCCAAGGTGGTCAAAAAAAAAAGAAAAAATAAGCATCATCCTAGCTTGCTAATATCATGTCTAATGCTTAGCATTTGTGTAAATATGCACACTTCATTTTTCCTAAAATTGATGGATGAGCAATCAAACCATGAACAAACTCCTAGATCCCTGTCAGCTAGGTACACACACTGCCCTTCTTCACTGCCTGGAAAAAATTAGTGGCCAAGCAAGAGCCAGCTTGGAAGACTTTATCTATCCATTTTTGCCTAAAAGTATAAAGCTGCCCTTTGTAGGCGTGTGCCCACTTTTCTAAACAGAGCTCTCAATTTGCACACTTTGCAGGTCTTGAATCTAAGCTTCCAACTGCGTCTATTTGTCGCTCCTCTCCTGTTTGCACCCTCTCCTGCTTTCTTTGACAGCCATGGCATCCACACGCCTCCGTGGAGCTGGGGGTCAGCCATTGGGTCATCTGGTGGGTTTCTTGGAAGCACAGCAGTGAGGTTATACTCAGCAATCCTTGAGAGCAGAAGCTTTACCACCTCAGGCCTAGCTTGTGTCAGATCGCGCCTCTCAAAGGGGTCAGCACTGATGTTGAAGAGCCACACAGTCTTCCCACGCTGGTCCTGTCTCTTCTCCATGTCCTGCCACTGCTGTGGCACTCCAGGCAGGATCTGTGGGGTGAACCAGTCTCCGTCTCCCACGTTCCCTGTCAGGAGCTTCCAGTCACCCACTCGAATTGCTGCACGCACTCCTGTATCCCAGATCCCAAAGCCGTTTGCCATCAACAGCCTGCGATCATGCGCTCCATGCCGCCGCGACACAGGGTCAATGTTAAACAGGATTTCAGTACGAGGGCAAGGTAGACCCTGACTGATGGCCCCCCACACGTTACACCCATCTAAGCGCCGGGGGTCTGGCTCAGGGGATCCTGCCAAATACAGCAAGGTCGGGTACCAATCTGAAACATGTATTAAAGCACGACTGATCTTCCTCTTCATCTTTAGCAGAGGGCTGTGAACGAAGCCCACCGCTCGCACTCCTCCCTCCCAGTATGTGCCTTTCCCTCCACGCAGGGGCCAATTGCAGCCGCCCGACAGGGGCTGGCCTCCGTTATCCGAAGAGTAGATGAGCACAGAGTTGTGGTAGTAGCCTCGATTACGCATCTCTGCCACGATCTCGCCCACAGCCTCATCCACACCACTCAGCATAGCAGCGTAATGGCGCCGTGGCTGATTCCCAATAGAAGCATAACGTTGGAGGAGATGAGCGGGAGCCTGTAAAGGAGTGTGAGCGGCCTGGAGTGCCACGTACAGGAACAGAGGCGTCCGCCGGTCATGAGTCCGCAAGATTGTTTTCACCCTGAGAAGTGTTCAAATTAGCCACTAGTTAAAAAGAGACCTCATGCTCTTAAATCCATAACATACAAAAAATATAAGCATATGGGCACTAATGGCACAATTATTGAATTTGTGCAGTTAGTAGCTTATTCACTATCATATCAAATTACAGCAGTAATTGAATTTCAAAAAGCAAACTCCTGAGTGTTTTTGCCCGTAAAGCAAGTCCATGATTTAAATTAGGTAAGAAGTTAATACATCATGTTCTTCTTATGCGGGTTTATTAGCAAGCAGCAAAGCAACAGTTGAGGACATGCATCATATTTAGAAATTATTGGGTGAGTCATGTACACTCAGTTTTCCTATTAGCAGATTATGCAAGTAGATGTTGAAACATGTTGATCAAATTGTTTCCAAGATCAGTTTTCTTTTATGCAGTTATCCACTGTATCTGGAGTTCTGGTTTTCTTGTAGGATTAGTATCGTATATTACTATCTTGACAGTTGTAGTAACAAGCCAAAAATATAATCTTGAACAGTCTGCAACTCATTTCGGGGCCTTCATTCGTCTATTATGCTATACAAGTCCAATCATCAAGAATTTAATACTACCCTTAAATTACAATTCTTTAAAGATGAATCACTGACAATTATAATCACAATCACATAAATTAGCAAACAAGTCAGATGAAGTGTTGAGCATCACCTCTGTGCATACAGCCATGTGGAGTAGTTCCCGCTCAACTCCCAGGCCGGCCGTTCACCATCGTGCAGGTCAAAGCCACAGGTCTCTGCTCCGTCACAGCTCTGGAAGTTGAAATGATCTCCACTACCAGTCAGTGAACCCAGAAAGCTCTGAAAGCCTCGGCGAGTGGGCAGACACTCAGGCTGGCAGAAGCCCAGGTGCCACTTTCCCACCATGTGGGTGCTGTAGCCGGCCTGACGCAGCCTTTCAGGAAGTGTGGGCAGATCAAGGGGCAGACACAGAGGCTGGCGAGAACGGATAATGGAGTGCTGAAGGCCCGTGTGAATTTGATACCTGCCACATCCAGGGAAGAGTTTTAATGAGACTGGAGCACTTGCAAGAGGACTTTTTTATATAACAACTATATAATGCAATATGTCATCTTCTGCAAAGAGTGGGAGTTCCTTCTGCTTTATGCTAACTTAATATTGTTCCTGAAGCTGTAATTGTTTTTGCTTATTCTGCCATATTTTTTTTGTGCATAAAAAAAAAATAAAATAAAATAACGAATCAAATCATCTCGTACGTCAGCCCCTGAGGTGAGAAAGATGATTCGGCTGTGTAAAACTCTATCTGGAAATAAACAGAATACGACTCAAATACATAAAATTCAGGTCTAATGACATTTGTGCAGTGATTTTGCTAATAGCAAAATGGCTGCAGGTGGTGTAGGCAGGACTGTACTCACCGTCCGGTCATGAGCTGGCTACGAGAGGGTGAGCAGATTGGCTGGACATAGTAGTTCTCCAGCTTCACTCCTTCAGCAGCCAGCTGGTCCAGAACTGGAGTGTGGATGTCCGAGCCATGGTAGCCCACATCATTGTAGCCCTGATCATCCACCATCACAAATATGATGTGTGGAGGAACTCTAACCGTGGCAGGTGGTTTTGGGTAGGTCTTGCGACCTGCATTGAGTGGCAGTACCAGTCTCAGGCATGAGAGGCAGCTGAGTGTCACCCAGAAAGTGGGCAAACCCGAGTTCCAAACCACGGACATATCCATCAGACAATCCTGTCCTCCTTTGTGCCACTGTAGCTGGAATTCCAACTCCAGCTTCCAACTGACCGGGAAAATATACAATGAAATCAGATTCTATCTGCTCACAACGTCGGAGGATGTCCAAAAAAATATCCTGAGTGAGCAATTAAAGCCCATAATTCCCAAAGCAGATTTGTCTCTCTAACGCTATCTGAAGAAGCGAAATCAGCACTGACTCTGACTGAATCATCGCTAACAGACATCCACGCAGTAACAAGCTGTTCTCTAACAGCAGCCTGCTACATTCCTCACACACACCAGGCGCCTAGACAGAGGGCAAACAGACAAGGCCAGACACACACACACACACACACACACACACACACACACACACACACACACACACACACAAAATGAATGATTTATAGAGGCAATGTATACATGCCACAGGTAAGAGACAAACAAAGCTACTGTTATCCAACCTCTAATGTTCTCACTGTTGCAAGTGGGCGATATTCAATAGATGCACTGTACACAGAACAAATACTTGACATGTGTTGTTATGCAATATTCAGCAAAAACACATATAAATCCAGATGTCTAATGTCATACGAATCAGCTGAAAGTTTTCAGCTCAAAAACATTTCCTAGGACAATAGCTAAGGAAGACAGGATTGGCCATTTTATGTCTCTTGTACAACACGTTAATGTACACGGGAACACCAAGGCAACAATAACAATAAAATCAATGAAACAAAAATACAATAAAAATTGGCCAAAATCACGGCTGTTGACTTGGCCTCCAAATTCCCCTGATCGCAATCCGATCGAGTATCTGTGGGACAAACAAGTCCGAACCATGGCGTCCCCACCTCACCATAAAGGATCTGCTGCTAACGTCTTGGTGTCAGATACCACAGCACACCTTCAGAGGTCTTGTGGAGTCTGTGCTTCGACAGGTCAGAGCTGTTTTGGTGGCAGAATGGGGACTTACACAATATCAGGCAGGTGGTTATCATGTTATGGGTGAAATTCCTTTTGCTTTGTATATAGTGTGTTTTTTTATTTACATAAACTTATTCAGCAGACAAGTCTATCCAAAGCAACTCTCGAATAAAGTAGAATACAAGCCAGACAGACTGCTGTGCAGTTGAGGGATAACGGGCTCAAATGCCCAAAAGTGACCCATCATACCTGAAGAACAGAAGTCTTCAATAAGCCCACTGTAGACTTAGAGTCCTGTTTTTTTTTTTCCCGGTGACCAGATTGAAACGTGACGTGGTCTTCTGTAGTTGTAGCCCATCTTCCTCAAGGTTCGACATGTGTTCTGAGATACCTTTCAGCTTACTACATTTGTAAAGAATAGTTATTTATAGAGATATTGTAGTCTTCCTGTTGGCTAGAACCAGTCTAGCCACTCTCCTCTGATTTCTCATTAACAAGACATTTCTGGCCATAAAACTGGTGTTTACTGGATGTTGTTTTTTGAAAACAGAAAAGAATTTTTCTAAAATTTTCTCCAAAGTAGCACACTGATGTTTCATTTTAATTACAAATTATTCAAAATATGCAAGGTTTTAACACCCAGGAATAATCACAAGAGTGTGTGGATTGCCATACTTCTTCAAGGCTGTTATTAGGAAAACAGATCATCTGATGCATGAAGGAAACTCCCTGGATTTAGAAACAAAGAAAAGATCATTTAGATGGGGTTTGGAAAATTCTAAGAGAATTCTCTTTCACTAGTAATCTCGTTTATCCATATGCCATTATGCTGCTGGCATTTTATTGGCATGTGTGGTTTATAAATGTGCAATAGAGGATTTGTTACCTCAATATGTCTTTGTTCATCTTTTTTCCCCTGCCATTGGACCTGACAGCAGAAATGATTTAGACTGCAGGGTTACAGTAGTATTTTTGCACGGCATTCAATACCATTTTTTCTATTTTCGTTGAAATATTACTATCATAATTCTGAGTATTAGCCGACACTGATCTTTACAATTCAAACAAAATTGGAAAAAGCGGTTTATGATCTCCTTTTAGCTAAAAACTGTAGAAATGATTTGCAGCACCATGCCATTCACTGAGACAAAACAGAAGCTGGTACTGATGAACTTTAAAGACCTCTGCAGTGTAAGAGAACCAGTGACAGCAGAGGCTAAACATCATAAATCATCAGCAGACATAACATGGTTACAGGGTTGGTGATGACAGAAATACACGTTTCAGCGGCACTAAACGGCCATAAGCATAGATTATTGCTATAATTCTATTGATGTTGGGTTTAAGTGCTGTAAAGCCAAACTCTGGGACAAAAACAGTGAAACATGAGACTCCACCTGTGAGAGAAGCGCAGCACATCCGGTGTGTGAGAGGCCATCAGAGAGGCTATCGACCGCACCTCAGCTTTCCCCAATGGTGTCGAGAGGAAATCGATGGAACAAAAACGAGTCCATTTCCTACATTAGCCTAAAATAGATGGCAAACTCAGGCAACCGTTCCAAAGCTGCCAGGGAAAATGGAAGAGGGACAGAAGGAGGAGAGGATTAAGAAGGAAATAAGCAGAGGAGGTGAGACAGAGAAAAGAAACAAACATGAACACATTCACATTAAGCACTGTGTGAAGGCTGTCGAAATTAGGTTTCAGAGAAGCAGACAGTGATTTAGATTGAGAGGGAGCTCTAAAGAGGCTGACAGAAAGTGACATCATTCTTCTGCGGGTCAAAGCACAGGTATCTGCTAATTCACCTCTCTTCTGCTGAGCAGCAAACCTATCATACCTCTTTAAAGCCCTGCAGCAATGGAAGCTCTCCCTTTATACACAATATACACCTCCCTGTATAACAGAAGCACATAATGAGAAATCTGACAGCAAGATGTAACCAAGTGGACAGCACTGAGAGATACGACACAATATAAGGGTTTACATTCGTCCCCGGTGGAAGCTTACATTCCACGAAGCAATAACTTGGCTACTGAGTTTCTCTCCAACACAAGAGCAGATATCTGTCTCTGTCACAGCAGTGGCTATAGAACCAGCCACATGAACGGAGTTGTGCTGGGATTTATTCAGTCACCAGACACTCTGTGAAAGCAATAAAGCATTATCGAGTGGCTTCCGTGTCAGAATAAAGAGTTAACGGCCTAGAGGTGCTGCTCGTTCATAAAAGCTCACAGGAGACACTAGAGACTCATAAAATATGGGTGTCAGCATAAACACTGTGTAAGCCTGTGGTGCCACCATGTGGAGAGAGAAGGCAGTACATGGAAACATGCGTCATCAAATTACAAGCCAAACACTAACCAGTTAAACAAAATTAGAAACGCCAACCCAAGACCAAGTTATAAAACATTCCTTCTTAGACTTTCACACACTATATTTATATATACAATTTCATGTGAAGCTGTAGTTTACAAATGAATTTATGTATTTATCTATCTTCAGCAGATGCTTTATCCTGGTCAGGGATAGAAGATCTGGAGACTATCACAGGAACATTGGGCATGACTCAGGGACATCTAGATGGAACTGCAGTCCATCTCACACATTTACACACATTCATATCCAAGGGCAATTTAGAGTCACCAATGTGCCTAGTGGCACACGTCTGTGAGTGTGGAGGAATCCAGAGAACCTGGAGGAATACAATACGAGTACAGGAAGAACTTTTAGAAAGTTTAAAATGTCTAAATTTGTTTCTAGATCTGTAATCATCAGCCAATATCAAGTATACTTAAGAAAAACAGTGATTTGGATAATTGCTATGTAATACCGTAATTTCATTTTTGTTTCAGATATTCCCAGCCTCCAGTAAGAAGGGAACTGCTCAGATGTGCTCCTCTGCCTCCAGCTGAGAGAATGTTGAAGGCTTGTCAATATTTTCAGTGTAATCTTCTCATCTTGCAAGTTCACCTTGCAAGAAGAAAAGTTGATGATAACATTTATAAACATTTACCTTAAGCATACAGATAATATATAATGACAACCTGATTTTTCACCTCTCAACATGACATTTGCTCAAATACTATCATGTAATCCACAATACAGTGCAGGACAAGCCTCTTTCTTATCATAATAATGTAAAAAAAAAAAAAAAAAAATGTAATAACTGGTTTTGAAACTGAAATAATGATTTGACTGCAGAAATACAGGCCTCATCTCAGTGGACAAGCTAAAAACCAGCACTGGCCGGCATGTCGGTATCAGCATACTGCAGCAAGTAGTGTCTTTCCCAACAGTTTTACCACAACACATCATTCAGTCTGTGTTAATGCAGCAGGATATACAGAGAACATAAAGAAAGGAACAGATGCTTTTCCAACCTCTCTAAGATTTTATTAGAGATTATACAGTGTCGGGTGTTTTAAAAGTTTTTTTTTTACAAAATAAAAAATAAAAGTAGACAGTAACTCGTGTTAGCAGGGCAAACCACAGGTTCATAATGCAGCCCTTCTCTTCTCTCTCCACTTAGAGCTCCTTACACAGAACAGGAAAGACTTTACATTTGCATGAGGCACACTGCACCTGGTCACATACTTTACATTTGGAATAGAGATAAAAAGAAAAAAAAAAACAAACAAAACAAAAAAAAAAAGTTAAGAGTGTGTTTAAAATAGGTGTTGGGATTTGCCGTGAGCTCATAATTCACTTTAGAGGGACACTTTTGTCAACATTACGATGGGACACTAGACCTTACATCAACTTCTTGCATAAGCTCTAAACACCTCACTGTGCATAGTCTGTGTATGAGAAGAGAGGAGCTGCAGACTGGCGCTTTCTACATGCCCTGCTTAAACTGAGCTCTGAACACTAATGTCATGGCTGAGATCATCTTCATTCCATCAGACCCAAAATATACAACACTTTAAAATGTACAATGTTTTACAATCATTCCTCTGAAGAGATGAGCAAGGCTAGTGTGAGTGCAGATAATTCATGAGTTCATTCATGCATTCCACACTTCTGATATACCCAACACCTGGTGAGAAAGGTCTGGATTTAATAAAAACAAAGCTGAATCCACAGAGTGAAGGATTGCCAGCATTCTCCATTATCTTTCCAAGTCCAGCAGAACCAATAAGACCATGTGTTACCATCATGCCTAGGGGACGGGCTAATTGTGGCAGTCCACGTGTTCCCTCTGTAGCCATGACCACACACTGCAGCTCATAGTCACTATAGTGTGGTTGTTCCTATAGTGTTGTGAGGAGTAGCAGGGTTTGACTCGGCCCTGAGTGTATGCCTCTCTCGTTCCTCAGGCTCTTATGTGTTGAGTGTGTTTGGGTACAGCAGGATTCTCTCAGCTCCAGCTACTGCTCTGTAACTCCTCTCTGAGCCAGGAGGGAAGCGTCAGGCCGAGTCGGTTCAGCAACCGTAGCAGCTCCACGTTATGCTCCCGGTAATACTCCATCAGAAATGCACGCGTCTGTCACAACACACACACACATACACAAAACAAGCAAGAATTGTTAGTGTTCGAACTGTTTTATTTCCAAAAATTAAAAATAAATAAATAAATCATACATGGCAACTCCTTTCTCATAAAGTCTAAAATACAACCCTTCACTATCACTTACACACTGACTGAAACACACGAACCATTCCTCAACTAGCAGAGTAAAACCTCATGACACGTTTTATCAGCATATTATAAAATTAAGTTACAGCTGGTTGAGCTTAAAAAGAAAAAGTTATATCCAAAGAATACACAACAATAAACCTAGCAGATGAAATAAGCATAATTGAGCAATCCAATACCATAGCCTATAAACAATTTCAAAACTTGTGAGAGCTTCAACTATGACATTATCTTAGCTGGGTCTTTTAATAAAAAAAATTCTACCTCAAATTATAAGCAAAATAAATAAATAAATAAGTAAATATAGGTGAACTTACTAAGCTGGTGACAAGAGCTAGATAGTTTATTGCACAAGTGTCAAGTCAGCTGAGTAAAAATCTTTAGCTTAATAGTCCAGGTTTATTTATTTTTCAAATAAATTAGCAAAATTGCAAATGGTAATAATGATTTAATAAAAATGTGGCTTGCATGTCCAGCAATATTAAGTAGGACATATAAAAGTAATATTAATATAATATTAACTTTCTGCAACATAAAGTACAATATCCCTTTAATGCGTTCAGAAATAATTCTATATAAACTGATTGTAACCATCTTGTACATTACTATTACATTTTATATCATAATTAATAACCAACGTTAAACCAGCTATTCTGTGAAAGAAGAGAATGTCTAAAATAGTCACCGTGTTTAGGTTGCCACAGGGATCTATGCTACTAAAACCATATTATGTTGCAATAACTTCCAGGAATCCATACTGACGTTCCCCAAATTGTACCTACATTTTTACAGACAGACATTCTTCATGCAAATGCAACTGCAAATTACAAGCAAGAAGGTGGCAGGACAATATTTTGAGGGCATATCGGGAAAAGAAAGCTAAAAACAATAAAATATGATAGCATAAGTAAAAGAAAGGGGCAGGGTTTGACAGTATGACCTTTCCTTAGTGGCTGATTAAATCACTTCCACTGTCAGGGACATTTCACACACTGTGTAGTTCTGCGAGGGTGATGAACAGAGGATTTAAAGCATTTAGAAAAAAGAGCACACTGCAGTACCTCGGGAGCCATTTCTGAATATTTCCTGCCTTTGCTTTTCCCTAGACACTTAGGACGACTTCCTTCTATCCTCTGGCACCAGAACCCTTTACCCTCATCAAGCCTGTAGACAGAATGAGCATCCAGAGATTAAAACATTCCATTTTTGTTACACTTACTGTAAACTTCTACAGTAGCATTGAACATACAGTGAAGTATAAATATATACATACATATATATGGTGTGGATGAGCAATGTAGGAGAACTCACATGAGAGCTTGGGTGTAGTTAAAAATAGGGGTGACTCCTAGAAACCTCTGGATGCCCTCCATCACCAGGGCAGGATTGGAGCGCAGCACAGCTCCATCGACTATATGAAGCTGTGGACACCGAAATGGAGATACAGGTCACACAGAGATTAAACAAAGGCAAAAGTGGGGTTATAATTAGATTATATTTTTTTGAGGTGTTCCACAAAAAAAGTATTAAAAACAACTACATGTGTTTCGCAACTGAACTTCCACACCATTTAGAATTATTAATATTTGTCATTGTTCAACATTTGGTGTGCTCTGTTGAAGCAGGAAATTAGGTTTAACACCATAGAAATACATATAAGAGACAGAGTGCCACCAGGGGGCGTACTCATGAACACTCCTGAGAACCGTCTCAGGCTTGGCTATTTCTTTCTTTCTTTATTCATTTATTTGAAATCTAATATATTTTTATGTTAAAGATTTAAAAAAAAAATCCATTATCATGATTTGAGTCAATAATATACTGTGGTCTCCATCTTCTATAGACATGTCCTTTCACAGTATGAACAGGGGGAAAGGTGTATGGTTGCCAGAAAGCTTTGTGATCTAAAGAGAAGATATATATTTATGTCCATGGTTTACACCTATGCACTTGAATGACTACAGACAATTCTTAAATGACCATAAAAGGTTTGTATTCATTTAAGAGGAGAATTAAACCAAAAGCATCTTCTTAGATAATAAACTGTTATGTTTATAATTCTAACCAATTCCATTTCAACGTAACGTAATGTCACAGACACAAGCACCAGTACAGACCGTGTGTATAAAATTAGTGGCTGCAGTGCACCTGTTTGGACTGAAAGTGCTGCAGCCAGTACTCCAGGTGACTGGCGTACTCTCCAGGCTTGAGGCTACGGCTCTGCAGCACCAGTAGTTCTTTAGATGCCGATGGTCCTGCTGTCACCACCTGATGGAAGGTGTAGTTTATAGCAGTTGGGTCTTGATGAGCCCGCTGGTGCTATAAACACACACAAACAACCTCGTGGTGAGCTCTAAATAATACAATGCTACACAGGAGCATCTCACTTGAGGATGACGCAACACCATGACACTGAAGAATGCAAGTTGAATACCAAGTGACAGGCTACGTGGCTCCAGACTAAAATAAATCCTACTTTGTGACACAAACACCTTACAGCAAAATAGTATAATTGATATTCATAATGCATATCAAAGTTAAAGAGAAAACAAGCAAATTCAAGGTCACAAAGTTTGGAAGATGTGCCTGTTTTCCAGCTTATCTACATTCCGTGTGTAAGAAGGAAAAGGTGGGCTGTACCTGGTACCAGGAGTAGGCTCTGTCAGCTGGGCTGATGAGCACAGCAATAATCTTGGCCCTGGGCAATAAAGCTGCAGCCCTCTTGGGGACCACCTCTGTGTCAAAGTAGTTAGCACTTTTCTCAAACATGAAGTCTGTGCTTGCGTTCGAGGGGAAGGGGAAGAAGTCCATGTACCTGTGCGTGTAATGAAGGACAGTCAAACACAACACTGACATCATACCTAAAAGACAGTAGACAAGGAGAAATAACGAGATAATAACCCGGTCTAGAAATACTACTGAATTTTTTAAACAAGAAAATTTGAAAATTTGTCATGTTCACAGCATCCTGTCCTTAATTGATAATCAGGTGTTTGTTTGTAGCACCTGACTGCAATCAATGTTTCCAAATGATCACATCTGTGGAAATATGAGATGGCCGTTCCCTCTGAAAGCAAAAGATTTCTCGCAACACTTACTGCGATAGTTAGAACCCGGCTTCATCATGGGATAAAGGTAATCAGCCACAAGAACTTTGTATTAATTTGCAGTGACTTTTCTGGAAAAAGGCCCTTCAGAGATTCGCCAGCTCTCAATAAGACGGTATAGGGTTGTAAATATGTAATGGAATTACTTATTACATGGCTCTTTTAAATACTCAAATCTGACTGGACAATTATGGCATTCCATAGTCTGTAATTTCTGTAAGGAAAAGTAGTATTCCGCAGGTCATTAGCAGAAACAATGACATCATTTTTGAATCAATAAAATGGTTTTGTAAAGCAATATTTCATGTCAAATTATTTATTTCTTTAGTAAGTAGTCATGTAATAAGGGGGATAATGTTCAGCGAGCCGGTCATTATTGCAAATTAAACCCCTTTGCAACTTATTTCGCAATAATGACCGGCTCTCTGTACATTATCTCTTACTTAATACTTCTCTCAATTTAATCCTTGTGATCATTTGTAACTCATAATTTCAGGACCTACTGAAATTCTGTTTATAACAGACCACACTTGGTCATCTTTATGCAGAGAGGAATGTAAAGCAGATAAGACGGCATCATACCAGTCGATGCCTTTGTGGTAGTTGGGACCATTGAAGAACTGGATCTCTTCAAATGTGACAGGACTGGGGAAGCTGCTAGTGATCGCTGGATGCAGGGTGAGGAAAAAGTGCAAGGCTGTGGTGCCTGAGGTAGACATGCACCAAAAAATTGGTGGCAGACTCCATGATTTAATCCTTAAAAACTGATTAAACTAAAGAGACACTCTTGTGGTCAATCAACTAAAGCACTGTTCCACATTTAGGTAACAACATTTCTGATAAAAATGACTAATACACCTTTACCTGTTTTCTGGGGGCCAATTACAAGAAATTTGGCCAACCGATCACAAGTCTTCTCTTTAGACCAGATGTCTTTATGTCTCTTATCATGACAGGGGTTCTGAAATAATTAAAGGTTGAGCAGTGAATTAAAAAAAGAAAATGTGCAGACAGTGCTTTATGCTTTGCTAAAACGTTGAGGCCACATTGACAAAGAATCTAAACCTAACTGGTCAATATAGAAATAACTGTTAAACAGGCATGCTAATCATAAAATTAAGACTCTTCTGTCTAAGAGTAATTCACAAACAATAGTACCACTAAAAGCAGGAGATAACACTCCAAAAATTTTAAGGGATACCCAAAACTCTTAAATCACTGTGACTTAATCACAAACAATCTTAATCTGCTGCTGCACAATCAAGTTCATGTGTTTGATTATATTTAATGAAATATACAATCAGCCCAACACTGCTGATGCACATTGATTTGCTGATGTAGAGGTCTGTAAGGTAAACTCCTAAATGAAACCCATTGCACAAAGTCATATTACTATAACAAATGAAAATGAAATAAAAATGCTGTTGATTTCATATTCCATGGAAACAAAATTTAAATGCTATCATGTTATATAAAAAAAATAAATAAATAAATAATAAAAAAAATGCCTTTAAGATTTTTTTTTTTTTTTTTTCCCCAAATCCATGGAGGCACTACAGTATATTCTGCCATACATGGACTCTATAATCCATATTTTAATTAAATGTACATTTGTATTGTCTACATTGACAATTGTCTAAAAACATTCTGCACATGTGGACAATTTTCATGTGAGAAATCAACACCACATTTTATCTTATGACACTATCCATTAGGATTGCAACCTCATAATTAAGGAATTCCTTAGTAAAAGTTCCTCTCAGCAGTTTCATGAATAGATTTTAAACAAAAAACTCCGACTTATGAATCGAGTGGCTCACAGGAAAACTCTTAGTGGTAAGCTAAGATCCTTTGTGAATAAGACCCCAGAGCTGTAAGCTACAGCATTCACCGATGTCAGAAAAGATAAAAAAAACAAAAAAAACAAAACCCAAACTATTTCAAATCATCTAATAGAACAGGAACATGCATTAACAATTAATGATGTGTTTCTGGTTCACCTGCCACAGTGGGTCCCTCTCCTCTGGAAAGATTTGGAAGTACTTTTCTGCAAGCTCCAGAGGAGGCAGAGTCTGAAGTCGTAAGTTGGTCCAGCACTGCACAAACTTCACCAGAGACTCAAAGGTGTAGAGGCCCAGACGGTCATTTCCATAGTTGGACAGGTGAGTCATAAAGATGCTGATCTGTAGGGAGATTTAAAAAAAAAAAAAAAAAAGTTAAATAAAACTTGTACAAACTTTAAGTAACATCTCCAAGGAATCACAGACTCATAAGCAACAGGGAAAGTAGCTTATGAAGCAGTACTCATTAGTGTGTTTAAAGGACATGCAGAACAAACACTGCACTCACTGGGTTGAGAAGAACAGTGAGGAAGAGCTCTCCTCCGCGGATGCTTTTGTCCAGTTCACGAGAGCCTCCGGGGTACTCATTATAAAAGATAGTGTGTGTGAAGAGACCGCATGTCTGCCTGGGCAACACCTGCACAGAGGAACGGAGTGAAACCTCCTCTCGTTAGTAAGAATATTCTTTATTTGTTGAGTGTGTCTAACTCTAATGATCTCACACAGACGCACACAAAAAGAGAGCAAACAGCAGAAAATATTATGAAACCCTGAGAGCTGTGTAGTCTTGCTTAAGGGTACAGAGGAGCAGTAAGAGATCCAAAAGTATAGTTAGCACCAATAATCTATCACAGTTTCCTTAAGGATGACTGGAATTGTTACTACTACAACATTTTATTTGCTGTAACAGTAGCTGCATGTCTAACATCTAACTCGCACAACGTTTGAACTTGTTCCCTATTCATTATATATTCTGCACTATTCGGGGAGCACTGCTTTGTTCGGTCTGAATTGAAATTATATTCGAATTGCCTGAATATTTCGCTACATTATTTCCCACAGTGCGTCGTATAATCCTGTGTACAACTGAATTGTTTCTGCATTAAGAACCACAATGCATAGAAATATCTTTCAGCTAGAAACATACTTGTCAGCATGAACACCGCAGCAGCCAACTCTGTAAATGTTTAATTACCACTAATGCAACTTCATGTAAGTGTACCCGATACCGAAAGGCACTTTTGATATTTCTGTATTTTTGTGGTTTCAGTGTGGTTTTGTTAAATAAATTTGTAATGTATGAATTATGTAACGGCGTGACGATGACGTGTTCCCAGAGCATTCAATAGTAAGTGTTGTCTCAGTTCACTGGTATCACCTTTACTGCTACCCCTATATAGAAAATAGTGATAGTGAGAGAGATTTCTGAAAAAGTGCATGCCTCTCTGGTGCTTGGTGGCAGAAACAATTGGACACAGGCTACTATTTTTATCAGTTACAAGTACTCCATCCAATAGAAACAGAGAACAGGTGGTGTTTACCTCACCATGATTTGAATAAATGTCGTGAGTGTGGTCCATTTCTGTTATAGATTTACTGTTTACTAAACTTTCGGCTGCTGATAAATAACAAATAGGAAAATTTATCAAGACGTAAGCACTCAGCATCTGCTTCGATGTGGAAAAAACGTAACATATTTTTCATATTTATAATTACATAATCATTATCAAGAGATTTCAGTTAAAATATTAGATGCAATATTTAAGGTTTTTCAAGATGTGCACAGGCATGTAGCCTGCCTCTCACCTGTATATCGTTGTGTATGAAGCCCCTGCGATGGCGGGCTGGTCTCAGGTGGGGATACTCTTCTGTGCTTGTCACCTGAATCCCCCAAATATTCTTCCAGGCCTCATAAAGTTGGCTGTGTACAGGGTAAACCCCAGAGTGGTGTGGTGACACAGCATAGCCCATGTCTGTGGGGATCCCATGCTCCTAAGTGAGGTGAACAAAAAGAAAACACTGCATGGGTTTGGTGTATTTATTATGATCTTTGCTGCTGCGTACAACAAGCAGTGCTGGTCAGAAAAGGTCTAGGACAGAGCTGTATTGTATTTTATATCGATCCTTTCAAGAAAAAAAAATTAGTCCAGGCAGGATGTGGAAATTTACCACACAGGGGTGACTAACATGGGGCGACAATATCGAACAAAATTTTATTTGCTCATTCAATACCATCTGAAACTCAATAGCAGGTTCAGTACTTCAGTAGAATCTCTCTCTCTGCATTTGACCCTGTCTGAGGACAGTGAGTGTGTCCTAGTGAACGCCCTTGCTAAGGAGACCCGTTTGCAGGATCATTAAGCTCTGATGAAGGAGCTTAGCCATCTTCGGTGACCAGCGCATTGGAGAGAGAGAGAGAGAGAGCGTGTCAGTGTCTAGTGTAAGGCCAGGATGTGACAGGAGGATTATGGAGTGGAGGGGTGGCCTGGTTTGTATTCACAGCACACTCCTGCACTGTCTGCCCGTGAGCCGTATCCCACTCTGACAAGCACCATTACACCAGGGTGGCCGTAATTTCAACAGGAGAGTCGCACCGTCCTGTCTGCAGCCAGGATAAACAATGTGAAGTGTAAGGCAGGAATCTACAGATAAACAGAGGTACAAAGTGGAAATGCAAATTCCGTGTGCAATACTGTAGGTTAAAGGCAATCTGGATAACAGCGTCGGACACAGGATTCATTTCTGTATTTTAAACAGTCCACAGTTTTGAATTAAGTTGCTTTTTACTGTTGCTCTGATTGATGTAATGTGTCTGAAAAACGGCAGAATATTATGCTGCCTTTGTATAAAATGACAAAATGGCAGCAAACAAGCAGCTCCAATTTAGATTAAATATTTAACTAAATCAGAGGGTTCTGTTGTGCTTGCTGCGCATGAACAACTCATCGGGGTTTCGTGCTCGCACATGATGGATAATTTCTCATGCTTTGTTGCTGCTATTTAAGTGAGCAATCAATAAAATGAACAAAAGGGCATAAAAGCAAAACATCTGACCAAACACAAAAAGTGCCTTATGTTTTCTTGAATATGTTTAGTGGTTAAGTGTTCTCTGAACACTTTACACTAACTTGCTTTGCTGAATTAGACCTATAGCTGCCTGTAGAATTAAGTGTCTCATTTGAGTGAACTAGTGACAGTAAATCCCATTTATGCCTCAGTGCTGCTGAATCCTCAAATCTGATTGATAATTTTCTATAGCGGCATGGCTCACATGGACTTGTATGATAGACAATCACATTAAAAAAGGTCTCAAATGGATTAAAAAATGTGTTCTTTAACTAAGAATCTGTATAATCATTGATATAGCGAAGCTTTCCATTAAGAAACATCTACAATTTCAGTGCTTTATAACGGTCATTGGTGAAGATTGTTTTTTTTGCCACAGAAAATTGGACGAAGGACGTTATATTCGTTATACTCTCTTTAACAAGATGCATTTTTTGTTTTAACTTCAAGAGAAGGTGAAGGTATGCCTTTTTATCAATTGTTATAACTCAAGTGATAAGAACCTGCTTTTGATGTTCAACACCTATAAACGTTTGTTAACAACATCAGTGTTGTCAAAGAAGAATACAACATTGCAGCATGCTGCTATTGAAAAATAATCAACTTTGGGGTGGTGTCCCATTATTGATTTTCCTATAACGGCACCTTCCATTGTGTCAGTCAGTCAGTAAGGTCTGGTGAGAGGATCACTGGTCTTGTTCAGAAAGAACTAATTTGAGCCTAAGCGTTAGGGCACAAAAAAAAGCCTCACCAGTTAAACACATACTGATTTCATCTCCTTTTAAAGTTCATCACGAAGCATAGAAGACTGATACAGACACTGATGCGACTTTGACAGCCGATCCAAGTCCGTCTTCATTCTCTATGTGCTTTATTTCTGATATGTCTCACAGGAAAGGGTTCTGCTGCTGTCTTTGGACTGACCTGTGCAAAAAGTTTGTTGAGCCTCATCTGCTCGGACAACACACTGACGTTGTGAAAGAGGTGCGGTTGCATGTGACTCCACATGTGAGGAAACCACCAGAACTCCTCCTTGTGCTGTAGCAACATGTCATCACCTTCATCCTCCTCTTCAGTCCCTGGGAAAAAAAGAAAAAAAAAAAACCACAACACACACATTTGAGTGGAAAGTCAGGAGACTGGAGGAACATGGTTTGTGAAATTAAAGCATCACTGTCTCTAAAGATTACCTGCATGGTAGAACTTTCCAGAGAAGCCGAGGTTGAAGGTAAAGTTTGGGACTAATGTTCGCAGTTTGGTTTGTGTGTTCAGGAGAGCCTAAAAACAGAAAGTGCATTGGCAGGTTTGAAGCGGTCAATGTTTTCTTACACTGTTATCCAATACATGAAGAACAGGAGCGGGACATTGCTCTTACGTGTTCCGAAAGGTCATCTCAGTAATTCATTCAATATTTAATTTAATGGAAATGTTAAACTAGCAAACTTTAAATTCATTAGCTATACCCTTGGGCAAGAGAATGTGCTTGTTCAGTCTCATGTTTTAGTTGCCTAGAAACTGAACAGTTATGCTCAAATACGAAAGAAATAGCAGTATATATAAAAGACTATGCACACTCATAATTGCTTGTCTTTCTTTTAATTTCCTGTAGTAAGAAAAGACAAACACATTGCAAAAGCCATATTTAATGCAAGTCAACAAGAAAAATGTTAATACATCAACATTAACTAGGCTACAAGGTAATAGATAAATATTTTTTTCCTAAAATATATGATGAGCTAGTGAGCCAATTTATTGCATTAATATAGACTGACATTACGTGACAGATGAGGATTGATATATTTTATCCACATGGTAAAATAGTTCTAATAAAAATAGGTTGGGGTCAATAGTTTTTCCTTCAGCAGGCAATGGAGTGTTCTATACTCAAAAATACATATTATTGTGTTTCAAAGAAAAATAAAAGTGGCAGTTAGGAGTTCTCTCTCCTCTGGTTCATAGACCAAGGTTAGACCAACCCTAACCCTAGAGGAAAAAAAGGTAAACCTAGAGACAGGCGCTCTGTCTACCAGCTAATTGGGAAAGAACACCAATAATAACTCCGCCAATCAAACATCAAATGAAGTACGAGACATAATATTCTTGGCTAGCAAGTTGCTCTCGCTCCTGATACCATTCAGACATAGGTAAAAGTTAGTGCGTCCTTTAAAACTATAAACTATTAATAGACTTGACCAATAGATGGCAATGTGGAGCTTAGACCGCATTTGTTACAAAGAATATAATATTGAACACTTTCTGAAAATCTACAGCCATCAAATATGGATTTGCATTCACATGTGTTCTGTCCACAGGCAGCTGGTCAAAAGGTACACACATTGAAGAAAGTGGGTGTCTTGCATCTATCTAATGATGCTCCAAAACACTGTAAACCAGCTGCAGTGCAAACAGCTGTACACTGAGGCTTACAATGCAAAACAATCTTGCCTTCGAGGTTCTCAAATCTGAAAAGTGATAGAGAAAGGATGAGGAAAGAACAGGATTAAAGCTGGCACAATTGATACAGCGCGGAGAGATACCTATGAGCTCCAATACAAATCTCACACACACGCACAGAGATAGCTGCGATGGCATCACAAATCAGGCCACGCTGAGAGTGAAAGATGCGGCAGCATGACAGGATAAGAGCCTCTGTTGCACAATGATTTAAGAGCCACAGTGTCCTTGAGCGTGTCTGTTTGCTCTGCCTCAAGTGTTTGCTCCGTGTGTCTGTATAATCCTCCAATTTGTGTGGCAATCGTAGCTCTAAGCAAAATCACAAGCACTGGGTGGGGTTGAGCGAGCCATTACTCCACCGAATATATTTGTTTTAAAAAGTACACTTGACTTTGACACGGATGCCTACACTTTTAATAAAGTTTGCAAACTCACGCAGCAGATCATTAAGAATTTAGAGCTTAGAAAACATTTAATTGAACAACGTAATGAATCGGAAACTCAGACTTAAGTTATCAAATGGGCTGTACTCCTTTAAACGACTAAAGCATTAGCAGCAGCGTATAGCTCATTTCAGACATGATTAAGTGCCTTAGACAATCTGTAGGTCTTAAAAACAAACAACAACAACAACAACAACAAAAAAACAACAGCCTCTTAATGAGTAAGCAGGGGGAGGAGGAAGTGGGGGCAGCAGTTGGGTGGGGTTAAGAGGGGAAAAAAAAAGGCATAAAGCAAACTAAATAGAAGCTGTAAACCCGAGGCCAGGGGTCAAAACCCATCTTTATCACCATAGCAACTTCATCCGTCTCCAGAGGTGCAATGAGAATCATCATATGGGATCCTTATGCGTTGTAGGAATGAGCAAATATTGGTGGACAATCTCCTTCTACAGCTTGTACTCTTAGACAAGACTTGACACTCTCTTCCAGGACTGCACAATAAATGTAATTTTAACCATGACTTAAAATTTGCCTTGCTCAATTTATTACACATAATTGACTGACATTAGAAGTTGATTGGCGGTCATTAGAAGTCATTTTTTATTGTCTCCGGCACATGACTTAACCATGCGTTTTAACTGCATTGTTGCTTGTTGCTTATAGAATAACTGTTTGAATTTAGCATTTGAGCAGTTACTTCATCCATCCATCCATCCATTATCTATACCGCTTTATCCATCTGGGTCGCGGGGAAGCTGGAGCCAATCCCATCTTCGGGCAAGAGGCGGGGTACACCCTGGGCAGGTCACCAGTCCACCACAGGGCCAACACAGACAAACAACCAC
>JAQQZR010000038.1:7525912-7546424 GCA_030068235.1 Notoglanidium macrostoma
CACACACACACACACACACACACACACACACACACACACACACACACACACACACACACACACACACACACACCTTGCTATGACCACCTGACAGATCACGCTGACTCAATAGCATTACTATTTCTAGCAGGATAGCACCACACTTGTGGACACATTTTTGCTTCCTCTTTAATTTTATTTACAAACTAGCTCATGGGTAAGTTAGAGTTGGGTGACTCGCCTGTTAGTAATGAGGGACCTCATTTCTACTACTGTCTGTTGTAGAACAGCTGCATCCCATCCTGACTACGAAGGTAAACCACTTAAGTCTGAATCTGTCTCTGAAGCACTTTTCGCATATTGTAAGCTGTCTGATACTAATTAGTGAATTCTGATTCATGTAAGAACATCTGTGACTCAGTAAATTGCCGTCAGATTAACTCATGCGAGGTTGGATTTGGTAAGTGATACTGAAGTCCTTTCCTGTGAACATCTTGAAACTTAACAGAAGAAAATGGATGCAAGTAGAGAATGAGTGAATTTGATCTTTAAAAAATTACATCAATGCTTTGGTTTCCCAATCACATATTGGGGGTTTTGGTAGTCACTGTTCACAACTCACTCATTCAGTAGCCCTTGTTTTTATAATTATTATTATTATTGTTATTATTATTTGTTGTTGCTGGCCTATGTGTGGTTTGGCCACAAGTCTCACAGGACGGATACTGTAGCATTATATCTACGAGTCTGATACCACAACCAGACAGGAAACATCAGGGGATGGAGAAAGTGCAGCACTGCTCCAAGTCCAATGACAGAAGAGAAGATTAGAAAATGATTATATTTATTGTGGCCTGTGCAGGTCCACAAGCCTGCGGCTGCCCTGTCGGTTACATCAGACCATTTCTCACAAGCTCATGAAAAGACTAGCAGACTGGGAAAAGCAACAGGAGAAATTCCCCTTCAAATGTAGCAGTCACAGTGACACGTTATTAGCCGAGCGATGGCTCCAATCTGAGTCTGGGCCATGTGGGCCGACCTGGCACAGGAACGGGTGGGGGAGGCTGCAGCAGGAACAAGCATAAACTCGCAGTTATGCCTCACATCAAAAGCGAGTGAGAATAGAGGAAGCAGGTAAACACCCAAAAGGCAACATTGTTTAAAAGTAAAGCAGATTTTAATCCCACTCTTTAAGCAGATTGAGGAAGGAGTTCTACCTGACAGGCATTGTAAGACCTGAAATACTATCAGATCCCCCAAAGTAGTACTCAGCCTCTCAAACAGCATTTCATCTTCCCCAATACAAAGACAGGAGTGGATGCGCTGGAGACAGAGCCAACAGATGATCCTTTAAAAGCGCAGCACTGTTTTCATCTCATCTCCTAAGCCCAACAAATGCTCTGCATCACTTTAGCGCAATTCAAACTCCCTGTACGGAGCTGGACAATCAGTGGCTTTTCAGAATCTAATCTAAACTGGGAGCTCATCTGTCGGTTCGATGGTCATGATCTATTCGGATGTAATCTTTACAGAACTACTGTACACACTCTGAGGCAGTGTCAAGTTATTTTGGCATTCAGCATGGGGGTTCTTTAGCACACTGAAAAGTAAAACAAAGGGAGCATCCAGGCCCTGTGGCATATCATGCCAGTTTATCACAAACTTTATGAGCCTTGCTTGCTTTTGGGGAGCACGGGGATGCTTTCTTTCTTGCCAGAGAGAACACAAGCGCCACCACGTCCACTGTTGCCAGGAAGCTAAAATCTGCAAATAGATTTTATGCGCCTCAATAAATCCTTGAAAGTAACAAGGCAAAAAAAAGGTTGTTTAAGTTTAAATGCTTTACTGTAATGGAGAAGGGCCAAGATTAGCTTGCTTTTCCACTCACAAAAGCTGAGGGTTTATCAGAGACCTCAAGCATCACTCAAAGAGAAAGCATTAGTGTGAAAAAAACAACAACAACCCACTGCTGAAAACAATACACGAGGAATGATAATGAAGTATGAAGAAAAATGTGGCTTCAGAGCAGGCCCTGAAGGAAAAGTAAGAAGTGCCAACTTTGCTAACTAGGAAATGATGAGGGGAAAAAAAAAAAAAGAATATTAACACAAAGCCTTAAATGTACTTCAATGGGCAAGACAGCTATTTTTTTTTCTTCTGATGTGATCACTACTTAATAATTAGCTGCTCTTCCATTATTTTTGAGCAAAGAAACCACAGTCCAGCTCATTTTTTTTTTTTATTGGCTACAAGTTCAATAAAAAATAAAAAACAACCCAACAACACACGAGTCACTCTATAGGGTCTTAATGGAGAGAAGGGAAGCCAGATTGAAGCTACTTCCTGTTGAGCCGCTCACTGACTCTAGCAAAAGGCTCGAGTTGGATGACCTAAGCAATGTAAAGTGACAGGTAGCGGTGCCCAAAAAAACTTTCTGACCCTGAATGATACCTTGACATCTTTTTTCAGAGTGCAGCTGATTTGAATAAGTGTCCTGATTCACCCAGCTCTTTAAGGGGTACTAACTGATGGGTGAAAAGAAAACTTTTTTTCATATTTCACCGAGAGCTTATTATCCAAACAATATGGTGCATGATGGGATATCAGAGGTTTGTGACATCATTTTTAGCATAGTTGGAGAACGTTTATTACGCATCCATGAAATGAGTTACGAGGTTATGGAGCCAAACATAAAGTGTGGTGTTTGAATGTTACTTGTTATAAAGAAAATCTATACGTGATTTGATGTCAAGAAGAAAAAAAAGCTGAAAATTAATGGAAGTGAAAGGAAGGCTAAAACTAACTGTCTCTCACTCCATCATGGAGGTACGCATTCCAAATGCTCGATTTCCCCCTTGACTAGCCCACAAAACTAAAGCCCAGGTCAAAGTTCACCTCAATCAAGTTGACGAAAAGCAAACATAGCTGCTAGCAGAGGAAATCAGTGTCTCTCATGTCTCACATTCTATCCAAGAACTGCAATTTCAGAGGCCATGTACCATATAGCCTACATACAGCCCATCAGGGCTCCACATCAAAAACCAGCACATGAAGTCGTCACAAGAGGGACTCTAACTGCAGGTTCAACAGTTTATCTAATCACCGTCATTACGCAACTGAACAAGTTACTTATAACCCGAGGCTTCCCTAGAGGTGTTGCAATATGACCCATCTGCCGTTTTCCACATTTCGACATGGCAGCTTTGGAAAAGAGCAAGAAGTGGTCTATGGTCAGCACTATTGTGGATAAATGAAGGTTTAAGGATTAACAGCATGCTATCAAATTGATAGCCTTCATAAATCCTTTGCTCAAGGGCATCGCAGTACAACCCACAGTCCATAAACTGACTGCAACACTGTGAAGCCCAGGAAGTACAGCGTGCGAGAAGCTTCTGGTCTGTGGTTACAAAGATACAGCATGCTTCAGATTGTATCTAGATCCTTGCAGTGTGCTGTACACTATAATGCATGCTGGTGGACAGAAGACCTGACAACGTTCAGCACAAATGATAAATAATGGAGCACAAGGACAAGGACGAGACATTGAACCCCGAGTCATTCTGACAGCCACAGAGACGGAAAAAAAACATGCACGACTCCGGAAAAAGACAGAAGCGTTCATCAAAGACATGACTAGAGCAGACCCCTGACCCAGCTGTCTTGATTGACTACATCAAGTTCCTTCCAGAACTTTCTATTAAGTTGAGTGCGTTCAACCTTGCAGCCACATTTTACACATTGCAAAGCACAACAAAATTAAGGTTTCATGAGTAACAGCTGTGGAATGATGACAGCTCACCAGTTAACAGACAGAATGCAGTTGTTTTCTTTTTTTTTTCTTTCTTACCTTTAAAAAAAAAAAAAAAAAAAACCAGCCCCTGCCACACATACAAATCATTGTTCGTCTGACGTGTGTATGGGAGCTAAATAATGTTAAGCTAACATGTAAACCTAACCTCAGGACCCAAAATTGAACCGCATGCCTCTTTTGGGTTTTCAAATAAAAGCTGTTTTGTCTTGTAAGCAAAGCCCTTCTTTACAGAGACCAGCCTGAAGCCTCTCCAAGGTCAAAAAGGTCATGCATTCCCATGATTACAGGGACATCTGGTCAGAAAAGGCTAAATAACTAATCTACACACACACACAAACACACATATTTAGAGACATGCGGACTTGCCCATCGTAATTTGAGACACAGTCACAAATTTAATTTGCAGAGAAGGAAAAATAAAAGGACCAGTCAGGAGATAAGCCTAATGGCATGCTCGGTCTATATGTCCTTGCAGGGACGTGCAGAGACAATAGGAGAGCGGGAAGTGAGGGAGCTGCCTTGTGCGAGCTTCAGTCCAGCAGATAAGAGCTCTATTCATCCAGCGCCATGTAACTTCTGGCATCATTGATTAACTCGGTCAAAAACAGCATCAAAACACAAACTTAGACATTCACACAGACATCGTCCCTGAGACTACGACTAGTTCTTCCCAATCTTTTGCACAGATGATAAAGGAAGTGTGGAGCAAAGAGCCGAAATAAGGTCTCAGAGGATCAGAGATATTTGAGCAGTTCGGTCCGTCAGTGCTGCAGCTCTTACCACACGGCACTTGGCTCTTTAGTAAGCTCCTGTGGGATACAGTGACTGTCCTGACTGCTGCAGTTTGGACACGGAACAATGACGGGACAGTATTGGGTGATTTGCTTAAGGGGCTAGTAAGTAAGAAAAGTAAAGCAAAGTTAAGTAACTTACTTAGAAAACTGTCTATTGAGCACTGCTGTGGTAAAAAGCACATGTATATAAATGTTTTCCATTGGTTCCATCTACTCTCAAGGGCTTTAGAGAGTAACATTTGGGGACATGCATATACACACAAAACATTCAAACACATACAACATGCATTCATTCCTAAAGGTTGCGTGGAATAAAAGTATGCTTTGATTTTTAAGGTAGAAAAGCTGTACATATTCGAAGTACGCCTATAAGGTAATGTGATGAATAAGGTACTCATTTATGAACTGTAAAAGTAATTAGGTGAAATTAGAGCAACATGAGAGAGCTGATAGATTATAGTGTATGTATAAGGCAAGGAAAATAAAATAAACTTTTGTACAGTTATAGAACAGTGGTCTTTTCACTTGGGTTTGGTCTGTAAATGATATCACTACAAGTCATAACATTTCCAAATCAAATCAAATACAAATGGCATGCTTCAGAAATGACTCAATCATGACTGCTTATTTTGCCAGAATGCAGCCAGCTGGTGTTGCTGATGCAAACACTTTTTGGCAAAAACTCCAGTGTGCAGTGTGATGTCATGTCACAGTCCAAAATTTCATTCAGTCTGAACCTGATGCACTCTTTTCCAAAGTGCACACAACATTTAAAAAAAAAAAAAATAAATAAAAAAAATTTAAAAAGTTAAAAAAAAAGAGAGAAGGATATAGAAATATGGGCATCTCTCGATATCATAATTCTCAAACTGTTCTCACCATAAAAAAACAAAAAACACAACGGACAGTTTATTCATAAACTTGCACTGACTGTTCCCATTAAGCACAATTTATCAGCACGGACAGTTTCTTTTACGTTTGCTTTTTTCTAGCTGCTATGTGCTAGTTTGTTTTCAGATATGAGAACTGCTCAGTAACAATGCTGACAGCACTTGCTGTCCGTCACTTAGACAAACGCTTGTACTTTAACAGTTAATGGTATTTTCACTGCATCTTTTTCACTGCGGATAAAATATGACGCGTCATTGCAGCACAGTACGGTTGGTCTCAGTGTGCAGGTGTTCACGAAAAGGAAGGTGTTCATTTTCAAAGCTTATTCATGCAAAAGCAGACAGTAGGCTTTAGGAAGCATTTAATGGTATGCGATACGATATGGATGGTTAAGCTTCATACTAAGATGCACCATAATTTCAGGTTAACTGATCAACATCTGTTTCATCTAATCACTTCATAAGACAGA
Source organism: Notoglanidium macrostoma (assembly GCA_030068235.1). Taxonomy (NCBI): domain Eukaryota; kingdom Metazoa; phylum Chordata; class Actinopteri; order Siluriformes; family Auchenoglanididae; genus Notoglanidium; species Notoglanidium macrostoma. The sequence continues at coordinate 7,531,857 of JAQQZR010000038.1, forward strand.
AGAGTAGAAAAAGCAGAGACAGTTCAGTTAAAATCAGACATATTTGTAGTTTATGCCACCAGCCCAAAGTTTAACAGCCAACAACCCTATACAAACAGCATGGAGACTCAGTCTCTCGCGCTCTCTCTCTCTCTCTCTCTCTCTCTCACACACACCCCTAAAAGCCTCATACTAACAAACAAAGCACTATATTTCTGTACTCGGGTTCCAGCTCATTTGGTTCACGTTCATTTATGATCTTTAGACATACACACACACACACAAGACACAAGCAGGAACACAGCAAACGGGAGGGGTATAGAGATGCAGGTAAGGGAGTGATGAAGACAGAGATTAATAGGAGAGGAAGTTTCCGGAGCACATCTGTTTGTGACTGCGACAAGGCCATTCAGGTGCTGAAAAATGTGTCCTGCCACGCCACAGCGCCTGTGGCCAAACACACAGACAGCAATATATCTCAGATGAGTGGAACAAGCAGCGCACACACACACACAATGGCACAGCTCTGCCACCACAACAGATGAGACCCACAGAATGCCTTTGTGAGCTTTCATTACTGCAGCACACCTTAATTTAGCCTCCCGGTTCAGGCAGACAATGTTCCAGGGTGGAGAGAGAGAGTTAATAATGAGCAATGCACCAGCCAAAGAAAGAGGAAAAGACTGCACCTGGCTTCTTAGCCTCTGAGGAATTCCTGTCCAAGTGACATTTGACCCTTCAAAGCCAATGTGGACATGCGCTATCCTGACAGCCCCTCATTAGCTTGGGTGGTGTCCCCTTAACTAATGCCACCTAAACAAGGTCTCAGTCTTCTTAGTCAGTCCTGTTCAAATCATGCCCCAAGGCTGCAACACCGGAGAAGCCCATTTTAGCATATAATCAGTGTCTGGGAAGAGAAAGGGAGACAGGCAGGCAAAGAAAGTAGGCAGGACAGACTGACGTAAAGCAGTGGATGTATGTGACAGTCTTCCTGCGCGAGCTTCAGGAGGGACAGGAAAGTGATCCAGGCAGCTCCGGCTGTTGCAACAGGCTCCGTATAAACCTCACACAGAAGGAGAGAATAGCCACAGGCTGTGGAGGTGCAGCAGAGCAGAGCCCATGGGATGGAGGATTACCTAAAATATTCATTGAGGTTTTGCCCCCTTCCCCATGCTGCACAGCACAGTAAACACTGGCACCCAGAGGCCTGCTGCTTTACACACAGATTAATGCTAATCCATCTTAATGCTGGAGGCAGCACATACACTTACCGATTTCTCTGTTAGTGTGTTCCTCAGAATTGTGATCAAGCACAGTACGGGAACACAGACGAGGAAAAGTATGCAGCTAACCACAAAGAGCAACAATTTCTGAATCATGGGTGTTTGTTAAATGAGAGTGAGGGGAAAAGCAGGAAGCTGTACGTAGCTGCTTCTCCTTCTGATGCGTGTGTGTCAGTCTCTGTGGAGCTGTACGACATGATTGCTGCCTGAGGGATAAAGAGTGTGTGAGCATGTGTGAGACGTTGGCAATGTGTGATACAACTTTGCACACACAGTCAAAGCTGGATGTATGCTCCGTTCTGAAGCCATCAGATAGGCAGGGCAAGGCAGTTTGTAATAGACAGCTTTTGGTACTTGTTGTATTTTACCACTGACCATCCGCTATTAACCGAACTGCATTCCCCGGTAGCAAGTAGCATAATTACTTCTTAATCAAGTAGCTGTAAAGATTTTAGGTTAGTTAGTGGCACTTTTTCTTTCAAGTCAACGCAAGTGAGCTTGTCCGTTCTAATGGAGTCCTATAGTTCAGCCAGGTTCATTTTTTAAATCACAAAACTGCCATATACTGACGTTCTCAGATTAAGTGGCCCTAAAATCTGCAACCCCTCTCTATTCTTTATGTCTGAGCAGATAACAAAACTTAATCTCCATTATCCTTCCAATTTAAAATAAACTTCTAATATAAACATAATAGGCGATTAAGTCCATGTACCATGTAGATTATAAACATATGTACATGATCTGAACAGACAGAGCTGATCATATTTTTGGAAGGGAGGTGAGACAGCATGAGCATCCATTTAAAATAATTTTCTTACTTTTATTAAAAGAAACAAAGCTGTAGAGGTGCCGGATCCATGTCAATAAGGTTCAGCTATAACCCAAGGCCTGGCCATGAGCCCTCACTCAGAGCCAGACCCATGCTCCTGTCCTGAAAGACCACGTCCCAGATTTCAGAATGTCATTTTCTCCAAACCATTTCAGTCTAGGCATAAACCAGCCTTAAAGCTTATCTTATGAGAAAGCTGCCACATTTTCTCTCTCTCGCCGGTCATGCATCCAAAGCCATCGCACTGTCTCAGAGCTGTGACCCGGCAGTTAAAGGGCCCTTTATCTGAGGCAGGTGCTGGAGCGCTTCATGCGGATGGAGGGAGACCTCACGGTTTCCCTACATCTCTGCTGAAAAGAAGGTGAATGTGTACATCTCCAGTGGAGCGTGAGGACTGGGTCAAACATGCCACGCTGTTATGGTTTTCTCTAAAGCAGCTACTCTCACAGCACGTTGCTTCCTGCTGAGAACACTCTGAGGTGCAGAAAATGTGTTGATGCTCTGCTACATTACACACACACACACACACACACACTTCCACTGCCATACTTGTATATTAAAAACCCTTTTGATATAAGCTGCACTGTAATCAAGTTGTCCATCTCGACCAAATGGGGATAATTTGCTGAACATGGCCACTACTCGCGCTAGGAGGGAGGATGCTGCTCTCCAACACACAATGAGAGATTCTTTCAGCACGTTTAATTTCGTCATGTTTCTCTACCACCCTCATTTTTACTAGCAGCTTTATTTCAGCAGAGGATAGTACGAGAGTGGCAGGGCTTTGGAGATATGGTTCGGTGTGTCATACCAAGAAGAATAAGCCCACTGGGCTGAAGAAGGGCCGTCACTCAAGACACAGCCCAGGAGACAAGCATGCTTGTTCAGCCTCTATCAGACGACGCTTGAGACGCACGGATGACACAGTCATTCTCAATGACATGCTGAATATAGACCTCAGGATGACTGCCACTCAGGTGGAGGGGAATAAAGGTAGAAAGGCATGCAGTTCTTCACTCGTCGTGTGTGAATTCTTCATTAAAAGTATATGAGGAGGTTCATATTAAAATAGAAAGCTAAGATGCGCTCATGTGAAGTGGATTTGGAGGAAACGTTCCCTATGCTTCCATAAATAAAGCATGAATAAAGTAGAAAATCTGCATTTCACATGCACAATGGCGCACGCACAGCTTTATACCTGCTCATTAAGGGCATAGTACAGAGTCCACCCCATCACCACTCCGTCACCTCCACACACACACACGCACACGCACAAAGAGGTGCCCCTTCAAATTGTTTGAGCTATGTGATGATGCATTTTAAAACAATTTGTAACAGCCCTATATATATTATTACTAACAAAAAAAATTCTAACAGGCAGAAAGAGAAAAAACTATTTCACCATAAAAAACAGAAGAACCAGATCGACCTTTACTTAATAATTCTACATGTGTCACTAACCAGAGAGACCACCCTAACACCCACTTGCTTGTAGCTTGTGAATTTACAGGTTAACGTTTGCCTAAATGAAGGCAGAATGAAGCGAACGTAAGCGCTATGGCCCATTTCCGCTGCATGGTACAGGCCAGAATCGACTTGCATTTTTTTGTTTTCCATTGGGAAAAGTTGTGTACCTGGTACTTTTTAGTTATCACCTCTGGTGAGGTTCCAAGTGAACTGAGACAATACCTAAAGGTGACGTGAAAACACTGCAGACTACTGATTGGTCAGAGAATGGTCACGATCACTGTGTTACAACTGTGCAACTGAACATCCTGAACATAGAAAGCCATGGTTCTGAACAAACCCGACATTTTTAGCATTATATTTATTTATTATACTTCACTGATGGTGTGTGCGCATATGATATGCGCGTTTTCACGTTTGCGTGCACACGAAACGGAGTTATGGCAAGCCGAAGTTGACACAATTTGTTTCATCTGTTAAAATGGTTTAAATAGCACCATTATCTGAAATGTGAATCATCTCCACTCCACATATGAGGTGGTATAATGGTGAAGGTACAGGTCTGGCAACCCGAGGATGTGGGTTCACTTCCTGCTCAGCATGTTTTATTTGGGGAAAGTTTTCCTTCAGGTAATGCAATTAAAATAAGCCAGCCTGTACCAACCTAATATTTCACCGAATCCTCTGGTAGTAAAAACCATGAGTGTACGTGCACTCTGCCTTTGCCCTTTTTAGTCCGTAAGTACATTAAAGCAAGCCACAAACCGCAGGATCCTGCCTCCATGAGAAACCAGTCGAGACCCTAACTTTCAGTAAGATGGACAGAATCCTGCTTCAGTCCAAGTAACGCCACGCTATAATGTTTAACTTATTACAAAGCCTCAGTTAACCCATAATTTTATCCACTGTGTTACCCTTAACGGTTTTACCAACAGATTCGGGAAAATATCAGTACAGGCTGGCTAATTTTAAATGAGTTACCGGAGTTAAGAAAAAGGATTTGAAATGATGAATTATGGCAACTTTGGCTTGCCAATGTGTGAGTTAGTGCTCGTGCCCAGTTTAATTTCATAAACATGGCACTGTGTGGGAAGAAACTTAGCACAGCAGCTCAGTGCATACAGAGTATTGACACATTAATATTATATTAATAAAGATGTTCCCGTGTACCACGTTAAAGATGACGTCACGGGAGTTTCATGCAGCGTCGTTATGACGACCAGCCACAGCGGAAAACGAAGTGCCTGATGCCAAAAGCGACTCGAGTCGAGTCAGTACCATGCCGTGGAAAAGGGCCTTAAATGCACATTGTTCACATCCTGAGGTCAGGTATGCACAGTCGGCGTTGCAGTTCATCCCAAAGGTGGTCAGTGGCATTGAGGTCCGGCTTCCGTACAGGACACCCGAGTTCTTCTACATCGCTCTACTGCCTTGCTTTGTATACAGGGGCATTGTCAAGCTTTGACATGTTTGAGTCTCTTAGTTCGTGCGCTTCCAACTTTGTGGAAACCGTCTGGGGAAGAACCACACATGGGTGTGATCGTCAGATGTCCACAAACCTTTGGCTGTTTTATGCATAACTTAAAAGTGGAGGCTTGTGGTACAGTAATCCATTCCTTTTGGAGAACAACAAACCCAAGGACAACAAGTGAACTACAGAGCAAGCGTAATTCCAGCAAGCATATTCAGCAAGATTCTTGGAAAGGAAGACCATAAAGACATTAGGAGATGTAGGGGGCCTTAATATAAGACACCCTGCCATTTATGATAATATATCGATTAAATTTTCCCAACAGTTCAGTAAATGGTTTGGCAGTGTGAGCTTTCGCCTGGGCTCCAGGGTTCTGGCCTGTCCCTCCTCATTTACAGGGAACTGCATCCTCACTGCCAGGAGATTTGTAAGTGAATAATATCTTCTGCTGACTCATGATCAGATTTCCTAAAATCCATTATCACTTATCCATGGTGTCTCTCTCTCTCTCGCTCACTCGCTCTCTCTAAATTCCCTGTAGGTGTAAAGTATATTTAGCTTTCTTTCCTACTTGAGAAGCTACTACGTACAATAGATCATGTGATGATTTTCCATCTCCATGTGACTTCTTTTCCATCCTTTGCATTTTAATTCATGCCAGTGAATGGACAGCAGGCTGGCATACCTGGCACCCTGGTAGACATTTGACAACTTTCTAGCACAGCTGAGATAAACTGAAACCAGAGGCTACAGCAGGTACAGTCTTAACAAAACTGGACAGCTAGAGATTGAGAAAACACTGCCTGGTCTGATCCCGATTTATGTCGAGCGATTGGTCAGAATTTAGCATCAACATCAGGAACCCATCCTGACTTGTGTGCTGGTGGTGTAATACGTGGAGAATGTGTTCCTGGCACACGGTGGGCCCGTTAATACCAATTGAGATTTGTTTGAATGCCACAGCCTTTCCAAGGATGGGTGCTAGCTATTTATGTATTATAGCCATATCTTCTAATGGCTACTACAGATCTGTAGCAATTATGTGATGTAGTCATATCAGCATGGGCCAGTATTTAAAAATAATGTTCCCAACACATTGTGAAGAACAAGTGATACTGTTCTGAGAGCAGAGAGGAATCGTACCCAGTTAGACTGGTGATCATAATAAAGTGGCCAGTAGGTGTACATTCCTACCTCTTTTGTTTGCTTGAAATAATAAAAATGAAAAGTATTTGTTTGTGACACCTTAAACATTGCCTCTGGCTTGCTAATTAGGGATCTAAATCAACATCCAGATTCTGTGCTGTACAAATACAATTAAATTAGAGTTAATTAGTTTGATTTAAATGTAGTTCTCATTTTACGTTTCTTTTGAATAAATTGTGCACAACATACACCAGTACAGTCTAATTATTTGTATATATTGTGATAAAAATGAAAAGCTATGCTATTGTAGACTCCGAAGGACAGGAGAAATGTGTGAGGTGTTTGACATTCAGAGTTGGACATACTGAAATATTCTAGAGGAGAGAGTATAATTCAAACTGATAGAAGAGAGAGAGACAGAACGAGACACGAGAAGACGGTGAGAGGTAAGTAGGGAGAACGTGGAGGAAAGAGAGAGAGAGAGAGAGAGAGAGAGAGGGGCTGTCTTTCACTTCAGCTGCATTGACACACAGACAAATTCAGATTGTCAAAGAATGGCACAATCAGGTACAGCAGAATGATTCACTGTTCAATCTTTACAGAGAAGCCAGTGCAAATCTAGTGTGAACTCACTTCTGTAATACGATCTACTTTTATACAAAACACATGAACATTACCAGCACATCTACTGTCTCAACTGAAATTGACAGTGAAGGTGGTTTGCGTTGGTGACTTTTAAAGCATCTTGTGTAACTACGGTTCTGTTTACACTTGGTCTTAAAATGCATCTTGGGCAATCAGGTAAGAAGTGGACAGCTGGGACACATTGCCGTTTACTCCAGTGTCTATAGTGCGTCTCCAAGCTGTCCACGTTTGTGACCGGATTTCGTTACTGCCTACATCACTTCCGCTACAAGGTCAAAGGTCCCAGCGCGCAGTTATATTACAACCTTAAACCTGCAACATGCCTTCATTATTTTCTTGCACTCCAACCACATACATCAGTGCTCCTTTACTTTTTTCTAGTGTGTCGCACCGACACCAAAACGACCACCTCGTCCAGGATCGATGACACATTTTCCTGTTGCGTCCGTGTCGGGGACGCATTACCGTTTACACTACCCAGAACACCTCGGCAAACGGTTTGAGTGAAGGCGCCTTGAATGAGTCCTGAAGGTCGTTTCACTTGTATTTACAGCTGTCCAGTTGCGATCAGATTGCCCCAGGACGGATTTTAACACCAAGTGTAAATGGTGTCCATGTCAGCAGCCTGAAGTATGTACACACACACACGAGGTGTTTTGTGACTACAGAGATAACAAAGGGGCTTTCGCTGTAGTTATTAAAGCTAGCCCACTCACTCTATATACTATAACTGAACTCGCTCTCTCTCTTGGCTGCGACTTCCGCCAGTCACTAGGTAGGCAGACGTCTTTCTTTACATTGTTTTAATGTGCACAATATTATATACTGTATGTAGCATAAAGTATTAAATATGCTATAGAACATTAGATGTACACACTTTCAAATAATGACATTTATGGATATCCTAAAATTACCAAGAGGACATACAATCAGGCTCAAAACAAATGTGACAATGAGTAAAAAAAAATAAATAAATAAAAAAAATTCAGGTAGCCAATTAGCTAGCTAAAATAGGATTATTGATGCATACGTTACAGTACTATGGCAGCAGACCATATGTGGTAGATTCAACCTGTCAAACATGCTAGAGTTTTTTGCCTTCAAGTGTAAAAGTGCACTCGTATTGTTTTATCCAACAAAACATGTAAAGAGTCACTGCATACATAATATTCCCTGAAAGCATTTCGATTTCCTGCAGTTCTTTTTTTTTTTTTTCCTTGAGTAAAACACGTCAACTAAACTTTGGACCACTTGGCATTTTTGTCAGCTCAGCTAATACGCAGCACAAGGCATAACTACAGCATGGAGGAAAAGTGTGTGCGCGCGCGTGTGTACACGTGTGGGGAGATTAGCAGAACCATCTGACAGACAGTGAAATAACTTAGCACACAGCAGGCTACAGTAAAAACCTGCTCAGAATCCAAGTAACAAATTCAGATGAACAAAAATCATTTGTCTGGTATAACAAAGACACACAAAAGACACTTGTACTAACAAACCCACACACACACACACACACACACACCAACAAATATACACACACGCACGGCCATTTATGCAGCACATTAAGCAAACATGAAAACAATCAGGTGGTGATCCATAACACTAATAACGAGTGAGCAGGGGAGGGAGGGCTGCTTCATTGCCACCCAGGTAAGCTCACTCGGAAAAAGAAAAGTCTACAATCCAAGTGAGACAACAGTAATTGACCACCAGAGTGTTGCAAGTGCGGGCCATTTACTTAACCAGCGCGACACAAGGCACACTACAGTACCTCTAATAGCACTTCATAGGTTCATACTGCATACATAATAAAGACGTTTTAATAGCCTCGTGCCCATGAAGAGAACAGGAACAGCAAGACCTGGCAGTGATGGAGAGAATCAGAGGAGTTTCTTGGCATTAAATTAACACTAATTAGAGGCAAATTGATTGAGTGGGGATGGGGCGAACGCGTTCTCTCATTACGAAGTGGCCATTACTCTTTAGCTGACGTGCCGCTGACATGCCTTCAGATGAGAGTGAGATCAGTCGGCGCCCCTGATGATGGGTGCACTAACACACGAACCTGCAGCTACATCATAAAAAGAGCTTTATTGTTAAAGCCCCTCTGCCACAGCTCTCACTAATGTTAATGGTGAAGTGTGTGCTGCATTTTAATAGCGCAAAATCTATTCTGCTTCTTTAAGCTCTTATGGTTCATAAAGCAGAGTAACCAAGCTCTTTTCAGACGTAAAGACAAAAGGAAAAAGGAGTAAAATCTCATTAACGGAGACGAGCGCAGAAAAAGATACAGCCAGCTGCACGGTCGCACACCCACACACAGCTCCAGCGTCCATCTCCGTCAGGCCCTGGGTTATTCATTTTCACCACATGTCTCATTGCCATCTTATTTCAGTGGCAGTTGTCAGCAGATACGGGGCCTGACGATATTCGGCGTCAGCACCACTCATCGTCCTCATGCTGCAGTTCTCACTCGCGCGCAGCAGTTTGTGGGCTCACTTTCTTGGTTCGGATCTCCAAGCTTTGCTTCTTCCATAAGAGACCTGTTTTTCTTTGTCATTTCTAGCAATCTGAGAAAGCAGAACGTCGTACCGTGGGTTTTAAAAATAACTGCCTCCCAGTGACCGAGTGGATGGCTTTACAGCACAACATACTGCATTTAGAATATTGTATTACACTGGCTGAGCAAATAAACATGAACGTTAGCACCGGTGCGGCCATCATAAGGGCTATACAACATTTACGAAAGGCATACTGCAGTGATACTGCTGCTACGCACGTGCTAATAACTGGTTATGCCACATACCACAGTATATTGCAATATTCCCTTGTACATAATGTACTTGAGATGTAATTTGATATTGTTAGACAATTCTTTAACTATGATGTGCTACATTTGCTGCAATTATATTACTGTTATTTGCATGAGGTTTGTTTTATTACACTTTATTTAAAAGCTCAGTGTAGTGAAAAATGTTTTTAAATATTATTAGCATTTCCATAAACCACAACAAACTAGAAATTCTGATGATATGAATCACTAATATTGACTAATACATTATTGCTACACATTACATATCTATGATGTCTTAAAACACACACACACGTATGTACGTACAAATATATATAAAGAAATCATAGGTGGTGCTCAAGACTGGCCTACATTAATTTGACTAATATCAAAAGATTTTCGCCATGATTCATAAAAAATCTCTCAGAGAAAACTTAACACAAAAATTGGTTTGTTCACACACGCACACACACACACACACACACACACACTGCTGGTCCCACACACCACATCTTCAGCCATTCACCTTGTCCCTTACACTTCCCAAACGAGAATGAATGGCCACAATTACCACTAAAAACCTTGAGACATCACAGAGGTCATCAACTCATGGAGGAGGTAGTGAGAAATGGATCAACAGTCTAACCATCGATAAAAGAAAAACACTGCGGAAAAAAAAACCCTAAAGAAACCTTTAGCTGAAGAGCTGCAATTTAATTAAAAGCTGCGCAGTGTCGCTCTATCTTTCACGCACAGTTCAATTTATTTCTCTAAGAAAACTCGTCAAACTCAGACATGCACGCAGAGAGACTCAATCTCCTGTTGACACCAAGAGAGGATCCTCAAGACCCCTAGGAAATTAATGATTCGGGGGCTTTCAATCACAACCTGTGAGACTTATCACACTTGCTTGTTTTAATCTTCATGTTACGCGTTTCACAAAACCCACTACAGAAGAATAACCTGTAATAAGCGTCTCCTAAATATCAGCCTTGCATTTTCTTTTCATTTAACCAGCAAGGAATAAAACATGATGGGCAGTGTTGTTACAGGAAAATAATCAGTTTCATTCTGTAATTCATAATTTAAATTCAGTAAATTCAGAGCCTCCAAGAAGACACGTTCATGTTCATTCTAGCAGCAATAAACAGTCTTTCCCTCGACATCCTCGAAGACAAAAAAATAAAAATAAAAAAAATAAAAATAACTCACGCAGGTTTTCATGTCACCAAGAAACCACAAACCCCTTTGTCCTGAAGACTTGAACAGCAGATGATTACTGTTACAAAGTGCTGAAACTGGAGAATCCTTCCATAAACATTAAATAAACGTATACAAAGCTTCACCATATCAACAATTATAAGTCTCTGTTAAACAACTTCTAAAATTTATTGATTGCTAGGCTTAGAATATGTGAAACGATCACCATGCAAGTCACCGTGATTGAGTTGTTACTATAGAAACGACAACACACGATGTAGTGCACCTGCCTCTCTTTCTTTCTTTCTCTTACACACGCAAAAAGTGCAGCCTGTCGTTTTACCAGGAAAACGGACCAAGACTGACCGTGCTTACAAACAAAACTCCTTCCATTGTGCTGTTAAACGAAATTAACACACAGATTAAAGAATTCAACTGCCCTGGGGTATAGAGGAAATTAATCAACACCTTCAGATTATGATCATCATACATAACGAACACGCACTGTCAAATCCTGCCGTTGCCGTTTGAAAGACATTCCACGTGATGAACGCGATGAAACAACGGTGTGTTACAATTCATTATGCTCAAGTAATTACGTGAAAGCTTCTTTAAACGTATCCCTGATACGATGAGAAAAGCGAGCCTGTGTTCTGGGGCTTCTGACTTATGCGGTTTACGTTCATTACGGGAAAGCCGTGAAAACTTCCAACTTCAGAAGGAATTCGATCCTGCCGCAGGCTGGGGTAGAATTACCTTCCTTGTGAGTCTTTTTCCAGCACACTGGTGTCAGTTGTGTGAATGAAGCTGAATAAGCGAAGAAACAGCAAGCAACAGCATGTAAATCCACTCCCATTCAGAGTACACTAATGCCTTCTCTTTGTTCTCTGCCCTCACTCCATCACTCCCTTAATAGCAGGCCTGGAGCTATTAATGTCTTCATGTATAGACCATGCCACAAAACCTCAGGCAGCTCCCTCATCCTGGATTTTACTCCTTCACCCTCTTGCTCAACTGCAGTCCACACACACACACACACACACACACACACACACACACACACACACACACACACACACACACACACACAGCAAAAGCCTTTCTCCATTACTTTCCTGCACATACTGCCCTGCATCGCTTTCTCTGTGTAATTACTTCGCAGCTTTTCCTGGGGGCTGGAGACCCTAAACATTCCTGCACACACTACGTAAGCTGACGTCACAAAACTCACCTCCTAGTACAGCTCGGGTTTACTCTCTCGTTGTCTCGGTTTTTCTCTCACACCCTTCAGTCTCTAAAGAATCACTCTCTCCTCACACACACAAGCTCTCTTATCGTCTCTCTGTATCACAGTAGCAATCCACCAAAGTAGGGCTGTTAATGCTTGGCATGTAGGACTGCACAAGGTATTCCAAGTTCAATCCGTTTTCAACGGTTCGATTGTATACCATTCACTAACGCTGATGCTGCATTTAAACAGGCCGGCTAATATTTGATGTATTTTAGCTACAGGCGAATCACATATGCTAGCTTGACTCAGACGTCATAGAGCAAAGTTCATGTCAACAACCTGTTAAAAAGAGAAGCTCTTCCACACGTCTGTCTTATCTTGCTCATAAAAACTGGCAGCAAAACAAGTATGCAAATGGTTTTATACCATCTCACCACTGCAAAAGAGCAAACACAAGCAACTTGGGTAAGCAACCTCTCGACTATTCAGAGTTTAATTTAGGTGTATGATTAGCGGCTTTTCCTGTCTAGTGATCCGCAACGCTGAATTTGCTTCGCCGCGACTGCTGTCACAAACGAATCATCTGATTTTTAAGTATTCTGTGGATCCTGTGGTATTTAAAAACAAAGGTAGTGATGAACGGATGCTGCACGAGTATGTGCCCGAGCACAATGCTCCTACTCGCTGTGCCTTTACTTACTGCTTGAGGAGGAGGATTTTTACCTTCAGGACAGTGTTAAGTTTAAAAAAAATCAAAGTTTTGGTAGGCCTACTGTGACGACTCGCACAGTTCCACATTTCACTTATCCCTGACAAAGAGAATGAGCATTAGATACAAGAACAGGTCCTAAAAGTCAGAAAGGAAGATAATGCGAAGGGAAGGCAGAGCAAGAAATCAAGAGACAAAACCGTTCCTTTGTACTCCCATCCCCAGAGTGACTGTGCGATCGTAGCTGAGCTGCACAAGGCTGTAATTGCACTTGAGCTGGCTCTTGGAGACTGACTACAGCAGGGAATTGGGCTCCAACATTCATGTAAACACCGCATGTCTTCTTATAATCACTACAACGCTCACGCTGTACAAACAGCCTCCACACTTTTCCCTGTGCACTCTGACAGCTCGTGGTCCGTGTCTGCTGCTAAGCATGAGCAGTGCCAGTGATCACCATACGATAATGACTGCAGGTACAGCAAAGGGGAAAAATATGATGATACTTCAGAAAAAAATACCTTCATAAATATATAAACGTAATCAGGGACCTACGTGTTGTTATAAAGGCTTATTTGGTTATTCACATGCAAACACATAAAATGAAACGTATTAAATAAGAATGCATTAAACTGCTGCAGGCAATAAGCAGTAAATCTAACTAATGCCAGTTCATAAAAAAAAAATAATAATAAAAAAGTACATGGATGACTTTATTTACCTGAAAATGTGCAAAGCCCTACCTCTTCTTTATTTATACTGGTTATTTAACCAATCATTTGTTTCTGCCCAAAAGCATTGCCTGACTGATGACTGGATGTCAGAATGAGAGCGTCAGAAAGGCAATATCTGTGCTCCTTGAGAGACGTAGGTTATATACCGAATTCTCATAAATCATGTTAATAAAGGAAATTCAATCTTCTTTAAAACAAGGCTTTTTATTACTTTTTCCCCATATCATGGTATCAGAAGTCCAGTTCACATGAACAGAAGACACAAACTGTTCTAAGCCAAGCGCTCGTCATTTCCGGAACATTCTGCATGACATTTAAACTGTAAAGCTTACAGCAGGTTGTCGAAAGTATAATAATATAGGATTGATCAGCATAAACATGAGATCCAAAGATCCCTAACTGACACTTTGCTAGAAATGATAACTAAAAATGCATTTTATGTGCTTTTTTAAAACCTAATCTGAAATGTATTTCTGTTATTGTGCCACGTATTAGCTCCTTCAGCCCTATCCAGACGAGATAAGTATCAGTATACGGTGTCTATAAGAGCTTTAAGGCATCTCCTGTCTCACATCCAGACGGGTTTCTGACAGGTTGTTTCGTCTACGAATCTGGATGATCGCTGCAGACGTGAAGAAACAATCACGTCTATTAATTTGGCAGCATTGGATGATCAAGACACGTACACAGACACAACGGCTCACGTCCACTGCAAGAGACAGTATTTGACCAATGTGTCTGTCTGGATGGTACTACAATTACACAGAAATCAGCTGTTTAAAATAAAAGGAAGATCTTTAATGCGGTCTTTAATTTTCCCTGGAAGGAATCCCTGTAAATGCTGGGATTACACCAGACTTCCATGCAACTCTAATACCATCCGAATCGGGCTCAAGAGCAGAATAAATGGATTTACATTTACATTTACAGCATTTGGCAGACGCCCTTATCCAGAGCGACTTACATAAGTGCTTTACATAGAGAGATGTAAGAACCAGATGCTTTGAGAGATGGAGGAACCAGTCGAGCAGTGCTGGAGGATCGGAGAGAGCGTGGTGCAGTGCGGGGTGTGATAAGTGC
>JAQQZR010000038.1:7566133-7584460 GCA_030068235.1 Notoglanidium macrostoma
CCAGTCCACCACAGGGCCAACACAGACAAACAACCACACACGCTCGCATTCACACCTATGGGCAATTTAGAGTGGCCGGTTGACCTAATCTGCATGTCTTTGGATTGTGGGAGGAAACCGGAGTACTCCGAGGAAACCCACGCATGCACGAGGAGAACATGCAAACTCCACACAGAAAGGCACCCTGGGTGACCCGGGAATCGAACCCAGGACCTTCTTACTGTGAGACGACAGTGCTAACCACCGCACCACCGTGCCGCCCCGAGTTAACTGATCATCTAACCAATTTTGTAATGATATGTAGAATAATTGTATCTTTAATTAAGTAATAATCATGTTTCAGTTTACACGTAAATGTAACTAGTTTGTAAGCCTGTTAATTAGGTTAGCTAGTCCATGGTCTAATATGATCCTGTGAACACAGATTCCATGCTATAGATGTCTGAAACCCACTAGCTCAGTAAACTAACTGAATTCTAAATGAACACAAACAGTATTCTACTGCAATGTTTAATTTGACTTGCATGTTATCCCAGTCCATCTCCCAAAGGATTTGCCCCAGTGAGGTTAAACCAAACATTCTCCTCCCTGATCATTGTCAGAGGTAAACCACCACAATAGATTCCATTTTAACCTCTGCCTGGACATAGCAATTTGAGATGATGTGGTTGCCTGGTTTCACATGTTGTGGAGCAAGCACGCGTTAGCCTTCACCCTCCCTGGATGGGAGCTGTTGTATGATGGGGCAATAAGGCTGGTAGGTGAGAATCAGCAGGGGACCAAATTACAAGTGTGATCACACAAATTATTATTTGTCTGGTATACTCTACATGAACAGAGAACCACACGAGTGTGATGATCAGGCATCCACAAACATTTGGCCATATAGTGAACCATATAGTTAAACTACAACAGACAAAGACTTAATCGTCATCACCACCCTGCAGGATCAAGGCTAAGTCATGTAAGCTTCATGACCCACCACACATGTGCACACGCAGCTACACGGTGTAATGGAATCATACGGATTTGTCCTCCACTGGAGCTCATTTTCTCCATCATCTTCAGAGCAGGCTTCTGACAGCAGATTACCACCATGGAATCATTTCCTTCTGTGAATTATTTATAGCAATTAACCACCAGCGCTACACTATCAACTATGTTTAAGTGACACGGTGACAGCAAACTGAAAGCACCACACACACACAAGTGGCGAAGACCGGAATTATTTTTAAGGCGAGATGAGGAAATTGGCAAGTGTGACACTCTCATGTATTTCATTTGGATGACAGACAGTAGTACTGGTAAGTGATGGCACAAATTTGTTATTTAATCACTTAACACATGATCTGCCATCAGCCATATTACCAAGTTTGCATGAAACAGCATTATAACAGTTCCACTGATGACTAAAATAAGACGCTCTGCGGAACTGACATTTTATCTTACAAAACCAGATCTACTGTTCTGTTTATCGTGTTTTTCACACGCCTCCTCCAAGTGTATGTAGCTGCCTAGTAGCTTTGGAACAGAAATGGAAAAGTGATTCTGATCACTTAATTCTATTTCTCACCATAGCAACTGGTGAAATAGTCTATATAATTAGTTGTATGTGTGTTACATTTAATTAAAATTCTCTACATGATAATCTTTTTTTTTTTTTTAACCTTTCAACAATCATGCTTTGTAAAGCTTTTACAGGACCATGGCTTCAGCAATCAGATGAAACCAAAATGATGTAAAGAGAAGCCTACAAAAACAGCTGATCTCTATTTTGGGTTAATCAGAACAATTTAATTGATGACAGCTGCGTGATAATTACTCTTGGACATGAATGTGATCGGTTCATTCTGAACACAGCTTCGTGCCCAATTATATTTTTATACATTGTAAATTCTCATCGAGGGTGAAAAAAGTTCTGACATAATTCATCTTGATTTTTTTTACGTCACAAAATGCTGCCATTTTAAAAGGGGGTTGTAGACTTTTTATAACCACTGTATGAAGAATTCGGGAGATTGTCATCACATGCAGGGGGCGGCCAGTGCAATTGTTTTAATGTTGCTGTAGACCTTGCAGCCTCCCTGACCAGTTTTTTCCCAGTCCTCTCATGAATTTTAAAGGCATGTCCTATTCTTGGTAATGTCACTGGCATGCCATATTTTCTCCACTGGTTGATTGTCTTTCCATTGTTCAATGATCTATCCAAAGCCATGGATTTTTTTTGTAACCCTCCCATGCTTGGTATTTTCCAACAATGAGTTTGTGGCTAATTCAGGTGGATGTTACCAAGAATCTGTCGGGGAAAATCCTACAGGAACAGCTGTACTTTATTTGGGGTTAATCAGTGGCTTTAATTGATAGCATGTGTATACTAATTAGTATTTAACAGGAGTTTGAATGTAATTGGTTAATTTTGAATACTGCCACATTCCCAATTATAAAAGGGTATGCAGACTTACGCAAACTGTGTTGGATATTTTTATGATTTTCTTTTTTTCTCCCCTCAAATTTTTCACAATAAAGGTGAAAAAGCTCTGGTTTAGTTTTTTTTTTTTAACATCACCAAACCTGCCATTTTAACAGGGGTGTTTAGCCCACTGAAGGCCTCTACAAATGGAAATTGTAGCATTGAATTGTCTTTTAGGACAGATCATTCTCTTTCCAGTCTTCAAAATGGTGGTGAAGGTTTAATCTTATTTCAGCACACAGTGTTCAGTTAAAACAGGACACACTTAGTTCTTAAAGCATGCTACATTATTAATAAATTCAGAATCCATGTCCGTGACAGCTTTCGTGACTTTGTAAGTGCTTTCCGCATTGCAGAATTCACTGGGTACTAAAACTAACCTCTCACGGGCTTTGTCTCAAACACATCACACACACACACACAAACACACACACATACACAGAGGATAGCTGGCACAGAAAACAGAGTACAAGATGCTCACAGAAGATGTTTATCAGAGACATGCAGGTAAATATATTACGATGTCAGCGCATTAAGACGCATTTAACACAAGTGCTGAACAATTGTTGAAGTGTGAAAACAGGATTACAGAAAAAGGTGTGAACTACGTGAAGACGTCTTTCTATTTAAGAAAATATCCTATAGGTACATATGCACTCTACATGCTTAAAAATTTGGCACTAACATCTTGGGACATTAGGAAATCCATGCAAAGCAAAGCAAAAAGGAGCAAAGATCAAGAGTTGGAATTTTAAACTGTTTAGGGATTTTTAATGCTTGTCTACCCAACTCATGCCCCGAGCCTTGCTTTCCTTTACAAGGATGCACTCGAATGCCACATGAATGAAGATGACTCCTCTGGAGAAGACAACTCTTAATTATAGAGCAGTCATCTTTGACATCTGTAGTAGGATTTCACTGCTATGACAGAAGTCACCTTCTGCGCAACACTAATTTGGTCTTCCCTAGTTATTAGCGATGAGATATCGTACACACGCGTGACAGATGTGCTTTGGGTTTGATGAGTGGACCAATTGAGAAAAATTATAACACAAAGAAAAGATAAGGCAGTGCAGAGCAGAGCATCTGCCTGGAGGGTTTCAGTAACACTTCAAGCCTCTGGAAATAAGACTGATGAGCTTCCTGATAATAATGTGCTTAATGATTGTAGGCAATTCGCCCAAAATAAAGCAACGGCGTACAGGACATGTACAGTACTACCACTACTCACAAACTGGTCACTAAACAAAACCACCATATTTGGTAAAAAGATATAAGTTTGGTTGGTTTTTTTTGTTTGTTTTTTTTGCATTATTATAAACTTATTGTTTCTTTCTGCTCTGCAAGCATAGGCTACATTTCTGCAACACACACATGCTGCATGTTTGTTAACTAGTTCAGACAGCTTGATCAATTTCAATGATTACAAACGAATAATTAAGGCTTTAAAAATAGTCAATTTTATTTGTATAGCGCTTTTAACAGCAGATTGTCACAAAGCAGCGTCACAGAAGTATATAAATTCTGGATATAAACTTTTGAACCTATATCACATTAATCTTTTTTTGTATGTATCGCCACATACATCCCTAATGAGCAAGCCACTCTATGCCATTGTAGCAGAACCGCTCAGGTCAACAGCAGTCTAACGCCATCTTCACAGTTCTAGGTCTATGTTGAGGCAGTTCATAAAGGGCCATTCTCAACAAAGAACAAGTGGTTTTCAAGTGACGGCTCCAACCAGAAGTAGGAAAAAATATAATAAACATATCCTGAAAAGGACCAAATCCAAGTTTAAAATTAAGCTATTATAATGGAATCTAAATATTACAATAACTATTGTACACTGAAGTTTGACAATCTTGAACATTTCTATTCTTTCCGAGTCCCCGGTCAGTTCAAGGTGCTCTGCGTTACCAGGCACTGAAATCTTTGGATAAAAACACTTTTGGTGAAGACCATCAGAAACAGTCTTCGAACTCTGACTACATGTGTCTTATCTGGTCTTATAAAGCACAGCATGCAGTCTCATCACACACATTCATTCATTCATTCATCAGTAACCTTTCAAACATTTCCAGGAACCAACTTTAGGAACTCAAAAACCCATAGGCTGAAGTCATAGAAAGCTAGAAATGAAAGCTGTACGAGGTAGGCAGAAGCTGGGTTTCCATTGTAGTTTTGCACGAAATAAAAGCTATATTTGCAAAAAAAAAAATCTGACAAAACACAATTTCAAATGGCCTGTTTCCATTGAGTGATGTTATGCGATTAAAGCTGGGTTTACTCCTCTCACGATATCCCCTACAGCGTGCCCTTTTTTTTTTCAAAAACATAGCACTTTCATTTGCTCTTCATATCATTTGACTTATATGTGAGAAAAGTGTTTCCATTTAAGTTCTGCAAAATACTCCTTTATTGAATTGTCTGAAAAACACCTCATAAAAACTTTTTTGCGGCATATGAATTTCGAAAAATCTCGTGTGTTTCCATTACCTGTTATTTTGTGCGCAGTTTCAAATTGTACATTAAGCAGGTTAATGGAAACACAGCTAGAGAGAGACAGAGTCAGAGAGACAGTGTTAGAGAGATTTATTATTTGTCAATTGATTCCTGACTGTACGAGGAACGCCCTATAGATAATTAGACTATTAGCTTTGTTTATTGTAGACAGTAACAGATTACTCGATTGGAAATGAAACCTGAATGAGGAAAAGTCACTCAGCTGCTTAACAGAATTATTCCATCATTCAGTCAGTCAGTCGAAGGTTAAGTGTGACAAATATGAGCAAAGCTTTTCTTACTTTAATAATACGACATGAACGGTTCAACATCTGAGGAAACATCATTTGTACAATAAGCCATCTGCCTCTGCATTATCACATAATATTTTTCTACATTACTAGAATGATTCAAAATGCAAATATTTGATTGCCTCAGATTCAGTCACCACACTGAGCTTTCCAGCACCATGGAACTATATTAGTTTTAAACTTATTTATTAATTACATGTCTTACATTTGCTGTTAATTCTGTTAACTTAGTGAGCAGTAGCATATAATTGAAAATATCAAGTTACCTAACTGTGCTTCATTTTCAGAATGAAATCTCAGCAATAGCTGCTGAATAACATTGATAAGCTTTACCTGGTTCTTTATCATTTGTTGTAATTCATCTCATTTATGAAGGGGAGAGAAAATATCATTAATGTCCGAGACAGAAATATAATACACCTCTCTTGGGCTGTCGATTTGCACGGCGTATATGAAAACCGCCACATGTGAAACATGGTTGATTCTGTTCAGAGCAAAACGATTCATCTTGCTTGAAAGATTTAAAGAAATCGGAGTTACCGTGGTTAATTAAACCTCTACAACCTCCTGCATTTGTCTGTCCTTTCGGTGTCTCTGAAAGTGATTTAATAAATGATGACCCTAAAATAATGTCCAACATGGAGCTGGGCAGCTTCCCTCAGCGATATGGGACAGATCCAACAACAACATGACTTGGCTATATTTGGGCTGGAGCATATTAAATGATTTCAGCTTATGTATGGAGTTTCTCAGCAATATATGCGCAAGAAGTTAATCTATTAAGTGCCACTGGCTCATGAAAGCAATTTTTGTAATAGCAGTCCACAATTTCTGCCATCTCCAGCAAAATGGTCCTGCTTCTTTTTTTTTTTAATGGACTCCCAAAACAAACTTCAAATCACAAGAAGTCAAATTAAAAGAACATGCACTCGGACACACACACATCCTTTGTCGGGTGTTTTCCTACATTTTCTTTGAGCACTAAATAATTTGATTTCACACGGCATCGAGATAAATCACTGTGCTTTCCCTTTTGTAATGCTGAATAAACCGGCGCAGCTTCCAGAGGTGTGTTCACTAAGCTCACACAGCCAGTCGGGTTTTATAGTCCGTCTAGACGAAACAAACATGAGCAATGATACTAATTAAACAAGTGCGTTAACTCCTCGGAATGCACCACGCCACCACGTGTTTCACACGACTGCCAAAAATTCACTACAAGTCGGGAAGGACAGATTCAAACCGTGCAAGTTAATAAGACCTGAAGCACAGGAGGACTCGGAGAGTTTTCCTGCCGTAACAAAATAGCACCAAAATTTTGTAAATATAATACAATAAAACATAATATAATCTAATGTTACTACCTTTAACTTGTGTTTGGAAATGTAAAGGAACCAAGTGAACCATAATACTGGACAGAGCTGGACATCAGATCAAACAGGAAACACAGAAAGTAGGTGAGCTGATGAACGCAGCACAATATTCACAACTCTACAGGCAGCTAGTTTCACTCCTTCTGAATTTGTTGCATGCCGGGTTGTTTAAAAAGGATAAAAAGACGTTATGATATCTTTAGTCCAATCTAACACATGGCAAGAATGGTCGAAATGTTTTAAAAGAAGATGGAAAGAAAGTCTCCCGGCTTTAAGCATCTCCAGAGTTTCTCCTTTACTTCAGTTTTACTCTCTCGTGCGCTAATTTCAGCATCGACTCTCTCAACACTGATTTTGCCTGCCTTTAAAACTACTCCTACGTGTTAATTCATATGGACGAGTTTCCCCCCCCCCATATAAGGACATTACAATTCATTCCAAGACAAAATGAAAACATGCCGATGTTTTCTTTTTAAACAAGTTTTTTTTTTTTTTTTTTTTTTTTTAGCCAACCGGCTAGTTGAGCAGAGCTGCACGCGCGCGCGCACACATACATACACACTAACGTTACTGAGGTTAGCATACGTTACTCGCCGCCAGAGAAGAGTAAGGAAATAGCATTTAAAACAGGTTCAATAAAACTTTACTCACAATGAGACTTCTTCTGGAGCCCGACTATCCAAAACCGAGTATTGGACACCGGGTAAGTTTTGAAAGAGCTGCTAATTCAAAGTCTTGTTGACAGCATCAGCGTCTACAAATCCGCCATCTTCATTCGGCTGTATGATGCTGCTGGCTCGCGACTCCTGAGGCCGAAACTCTGGACCAAACCAAATCGGCGCGTCAAACCGGGTGATAGTGCAAGTTTGAGAGACATTCGACACGTACATTTTGAAGATATTTCTTTGAAATTGTATCAAACTCTTTGTTCTATTATTTGTAGTAGTGTGTTTTATTTAGTCTACGCTGATTCAACTATACAGATCTTAGCTTTTTTGCTAGGTTGAAAAAGGGATTTGCAGCCTCCCCCGTGTGGAAAATCGGCGATGGTACCTTCCACATGAGAGCGCCTCCTTTCAGCGGGTTTTTTCTCCAGGTAAGGGGCTCAATGGAGGGAAGTTGTGGGAAGTCGCTACTTGGCGATTAGATCACAATAATGCACGGTATATTCAAGACTGAAGTACACCTGGCAGTTAATAAAAGAGGTCGTTTTATGCAACCATCCACAAATGTACACTGCGGGCAGTAAAAGGTTTCCACATATCAAGAATAATTGTTTTTCTTTACCTGAAGGGTATGTATTTTTATAGATAGTCAGATATGGAGTGGAGCCACGTGTAAAATATGACCTATATTTAACTCGTTAGTTACATTTAATTCACCAGATTGTAATTAATTTAACGAATACAAGACCTAAAGCGTATCTACAAGTAGATCTGGGTCAATTGAACGTGAATTAGAAGTTAAAAACTCAGCTTCTTGCGCCCCCTGGTGAAAGAGGTATTTTAATACTGCATCTCTACAAACAAATTACAGAAAATAAAAGTTGAACAAATTCTATGGTCAGCACAGCTTTCACGTCTTTTACATTTCTGTAGATAATCCCTTGCATTAAAAAAAAATTAAAACATAAGATTTGTCCCTGACCATTTCATTTGTTGTGTTAAAATGGCAGATTAAAAATTAAAAGCGGTTCACAAATGATCAAGGGTATTATGTTCTTGCGACATTGATCTTAAAAATGTATTACATTCATAACTAAGTGTGCTGCAAGATCCTATTTCCTAATTATTTTTCCTTCCTCTTTCTTCAACAGCACTGTTTACTTTTACATGCCTCGCTTTTAAAGAAAATTGTTCCATTCTGAACATCCAAAACAGATTTCAAATCCAGTCTTAAAGGCACTGCAAACCTAAGGCATTTCTGCCCTATTTGGTCCTTGTGAAAGTTTACATATTGCTAAGAACCTCAAGGCTAGATTAAGTACTTATCCATGTTCCAACTTAAGAGGTCAGTGGTCAATTTTCTATGGATTTATCTTCAGTTACAGAAAACAAAAAGCAAATCCTCAAACAGGAAATTAAATCCAAACCCACATGTGTAATTTACAACAAATTTACAACAACAAAATTAGTGTTTTGGGTTATCTTTATTAAGTAAACTCTACATTTTCAATATTGCTTGTTGTCTGTTCCATTTTCATATTTTTTTTCCTTTAGTCTAGATTACAACCATTTGCAATCAGCACAGTTTATATATTCATATATATTTATATATCTTCTTCCCAATCAAGCTACACTTTGAAGAATACAAAAATATCACAGTACAATTTCTACAATCATTCCCTACTAGTGAGCTCCAAAGTGGGTGCCGGACTTGAGGCTGGAACACAGGAACCTGGCAATGGATCACCTCTCTAGGTTAACATCAAAAGCATGTTTGTGTGAGAATTAGGGAGATCGGCATTAATGAGATAATACTGCTTTTCCTTGTGTATACACATCAACATTTGATGATGAATACACATCCACAGAAAACAAAAACAAAATGAAGTGAAGTTTAACGTTGAGAAAAAAGAGTGGAAGGACGAGAGCCTGTTGGCAGTAGACTTGTAACCGACATGTTCTGAAAAGTCATTTAGGTTTAAAAAAAAAAAAAAAATTCTGGTCCAGCCAAACTTCTGTGCTCCAAACCCTCAAGCCCTCGCCACCAACAGCCAGCTGGAAACGGGAACTCAGATAGCAGTCACTTTCACTCCTCAAACTGTTCTCTGCACACAACACACTATACAAAATATCAAAAAACAAAGAATAAAACAAAACGTAGAAGAATCCTCACCCGTACTTGATTATTGTTTCCTATTAAATGTCTGTTTACTTCTTTTAATAAAGGATGTTCTTCCTTCGTTCATACACTGAGTATCCAACGCTGTAATCCTTTATGCCTGGTGGAGGCTCACTCCTCCAAATGCAGAGGAATGTTGCAGTATGAGTCTGACGTTTAGTTTTCATTCAAATTTGAATCAACAAACATCAACAAAACTAATGAAGGGGAAAAAACTAACAAAAAAACATTGTATTTCAATAACCATACAACTAAAACTCAGTGAAGCAGAGCATCAACATAGTGAAAAGAGGAAAAGAGACAGATTTTAAGATAAAACACTAGTCATAAGTTACTCGACATCACACAAAAAAATCAGACACGACAATGGGTTCTATAATAAGGAAGAGATCCTTTTGACAAGAGTTATCTCCATGTCTCAAACTCCATGAGATTGCACATCCTGGAGTAACACAGGACCAGGAGGAGGACTGATTGTGCTGCCAGTGATGGGTGTGGACTCTGGGCTTGGGCTGATCTCTGGGGCGAGCTGCAGTTCAGTCAGTCAGTGCCTGCTGGCATGTGGAGCTCTCAAGGTGAAAACGTTGCCATCTCCAGCGAGATCCTCTGCCACAGCTCCTTGGTCTGCTTCCCCCTCTTCAGGGTCTGCAGGACATCGTTAAACTGCATCATGCCCATCGGAGTGAGGCAGAACGCCCCCCGGGCACTTCGAATTATATTTACAAAGTCATCATAGTCTGCCGGGGTCAGGTGGATCAGCCGATAGTTGATGTACTGTTTTAGGAATGAGAAAAGTTGAAATTAGGCAAAGTCACACTGCAGAACAGCTCGAATGATGAGGATTGTGGTTCCGTGTGGAAATATTCTGCATTCATGGCCAAAATGCCATAATCAGACCTTCACACGTTAAAAGTAAAAGGCATTCCTGCTGAAAAACAACGTAGTCAAGCCATGGGTAAACACGGACCTGACTAGTCAGTAGCCTGGACACCTCTGACGAAGTTGTGTCCAGGCTTTTCAATATTTTTTTATAAGAATGATGCACAGTTTATGAGAAGCAGCACAGTTCTTTGGGCTAGCTAATAAATGTATAATAATTTGTCCATCCATAAGCTATGCCTAGGACTTTTAAAAATGTATTTGAAAATTCAAATTTGATCTACTTTAAAGATTCAATACTCAAATGTATTCAAATATTAATGGATCTTAAGGACACAGAATGAACATTAACAGCTGTTTCACTTGTTATATTTAGCTCTTCAACGTACAACATGAGATCTTCAGTGTTCAGCTTCAGCCGTTAAACGTGCTAATAATGTTTGAACAATGCTCTTCGATGAAACAAAAAATTTAAGTCTAGAGTTTTTCACGATGGATGAAAATGATAAAGTGGTCATGGTGGGGAGAAAAACATTTTATATGCAATAGACATTGAGATGCATCACAATGTATAAACAATCATGATAATCATCTCTCTGAACCCTGAATTCACAAACAAATCGAATCTGAAGGTGCAGATTACCCAAACCTATGCAAGGACTCAAATTTCATCACGTTTATGAGCTGGCAAATAAACGTGGCATAAAAATGTAACTGAAGGAGGCTGGCAAAGAAAGACAGCATATGAAACACATTTCTCTAGAGCAAATCCCTCACTGCCAGTCAAGGTAGCTTTCTGCCTGAGAATGCCACGTCAACTCATTAGACGCGCATGGGGAGAGTGATTTAGCGCCACGGTCTCTCCTGCATATCAACAAACAAGTGTCTGTGGTAATATCGCAGGAGAGTGCTGTTGGTAGCAACAGCCAAGAAATCAAGTGTAGGCTCTCAACAATGATAAGAGCTCCATGTTACTGATAGCTAATTAAGGATTCACTGCATGTAACTCTTATAATAAACACTATTTTGGTGTTCTGAGGGTGCATACTAAGCCAATCTTTATTGAAGATTTGTTGCTGTTTTTTAATTACACTGGACATTTATTTAAATGGTGTACATAATGATTTACATTAATGAAGCATTCTGAATTGCATAAAAGAATTATGACTCTCTTCAAGGATGTGGTTGTCGTACTTGCGTGCTATTTCGCTCTAGTACTCAAGCTTGAACTGTGAAAACTTTAATTACCAACTTCCCAAACAGCCAAACTCTAGAGGATCTTTCAATCCCCCGTCTTTTGTGGTTCACATTTCTTTAATCAGTGGTTTAATATTTTTTAGCAGCCAAGACCAGATATAAGAGGTATCCTTTACAAACGGCAAATTCACATCAAAGATTCTAAGATGTGCCAAGTTAAGATTCTGAGGAGAGCTCCTCTGACTGCTGCCCTCAGTGCATATAAATAGTGTATGGCATAGTGTTTATAGAAGAGAGGGGGAGTCTGAGTGTGCTCGCTCGGTGGGCTGTGCTGATGAGAGAGCATCTAACATACACTGACAGCCCGTGGCCTGAAAGCTGCTGGCAGAGGAGAAAGTGAGAACACCCTCATGCAGCCCTCCCTGTCTCTCACGCTCCATGTCTGACTCATACTTACTGTCTTTCACGCTTTCTCATAAGGGGGAATTAAGCAATCCGCATAAATATTGCTTAAGCCTGCCATCAAATTGTCGTAACAGTATCAGGGATGGAGGCGTTGTCAGCCATAGTGTCCTTCCGGTTTTGCTGGAACGGAACAAGAGGGACTTTGCAGAACCATCTCAGCTATTACTCCTGCTGCAATGCCATGAATTTCAATAAAACATTTCATTTCAAATTTTTAATGACTGTCACACTTGCTAGATATATAGGGTATTCTATATATATATATATATATATATATATATATATATATATAATAACGGTATTCTCAGTTATTCTGAATTAAATGTAACACTTTAAGATTTTGTAGTGCTACTTCAGATACCTTTAAGACCTGAAGTGATGACAAACTAAATATTAAAAAGCATCTGCTCAGCTCATTCTAAAGCAAAGATGTCCCATGTAAGGTAATCAAAGGAACAAAAATTTCTCTTCTCTGCTCCAAATATCTGCATCTGTATTTGTAGTTGAGCTGCTATTCCCCTGGAAACTAAAAACTAACCCAGAGCATTTTTTCATTCAAATTGCTATAATAAATAGCAATTTGCAGAGCACAACTTCATTCAAGTCCTGAATCTCTACAGTTACTCAGCAACATCAATCCAGTCCATAATTGGTTTCGATCAGATGCTCTGTGGACCTTTTTTCTAAATGGGACACGATAAAACTAGATAAAAAATATTTCAAAACAACATCTTTCACAAATCAGAGAACTGATTACAGCTGATAATAGCCACCTAATAATATTCTACCAGATTTACTTTAGTTTTTAAAAGTTTTTTTAAATTCCAGAAGGAGCAGAAAAGTTCTGGACCCTGGACACATCAGCATCTACTACGAAGCTGGAACACAATACCGCTGATAGTCATAATGGGGTCAGTTAAGAGGCTTTAATTATAATGCCTGTATAGTTTTCTGGGAATAATTTCTTTTAATAACAATGGAGAACAATCATTTTTATTGTACTCCGTTGTTATTCATTTTTAAGAATTTTTAAAGACTGATGAAAAACATGAACAATGAAAGTTAATAATTTATAATGAACTTTTTTTTAAAGACTGATGAAAAACATGAACAGTGAAAGTTAATAATTTATCAATTTTTTTTATCAATCATAAGAGATCTGCCTTGTATGATTGTATGCATTCCAGGCAAGATTATTTGGAAGAATGGAAGAAATACTTTTTATTTTGGTGTTAGTAAGGTAAGGTAGTGTTTAAATCAGGCTACTTGTGCAAACCACTGATTAAAAAAATTAATAGTGCACCTCCAATTAGTAACTGTATATGTACGTGTTCCTTCCAAATGGTGTATCTGTATACGGTTCCATTACCATTCTATATCTGAACCTGTTTATAGAGTACTTTTAGCATAGCCTTAAAGAAGACATGTTATCCTTTCATTGCCCAAAAAATATGAATACAAAAAATGAATACAGAAAAACTAAACATTACACCACTGCCATGTTGCCATTAGTGTTGACAGCATATCCTGGAACTAATCAAACTAGCTTTCTGGGACATGCTTTAAAATTGTAAACTGGGCAACAGTAGATAGAGAGTTTGGCTCTCAAGCTCTCAGCTTCATGTGTCTTACCTGTAGGTAGGCTTGCTGGCAACGCTGCACAAGCTGGTGGAAGGCAGGAGTGCGGAGGTGAGCGTGGATGTGTGCAGGATTTAGCCTCTGCAGAGCCTCCATAATGATCTCCTGCAGAACAAATGGACTCAGCACACCTTTGGCAGCCCCCACACAGAACTGATACACGTAATTCACACCTGGAGACAGGGGCAGAAATAGCAGGAACAATATTCAGAGGCAGCTGCATGAGATTTCATGACAGAAAATGATACAAAAGAACTGGGCAGAATTTTAAAAGGCGAGTATCTGTATCGAACATCCCTCTTACAAAATGATTTCAGCAATGTTTTCACAGGTACGTAAGCCACTGATCCCAACTTTTAAGTGCTCTTGTGTAATACCCAAACAACAGAAAAATACACAAAATATACTCCTTTAATACCACTCCTTTTAGAGGACTCTATAATCCTTCTCTCCTCCCTCCATGAGCTATTACGTTATGGGGCTAATCCTACCACTCATTACAGCAAGAAAGCAGAAAACTGCAAACCAGCTCAAAGAGGCAGATTTTTTGAAAACCGTTGTTCTAGGCATGACAGAGTTACCGAGTCGTGCAGCGAGGCCTAGCAGCCATTTCACGTCCTCTGTGTAGGGGGGGCTGCGGGAGAAGTTGTTAGGATGGTCGTTGTGAGCTCTCCTACCCAGCATCTCAAGGGCCAGCATACCTGCATGAGAACATAAACCACCTGCATCAGCACTCATCCACCTGCCACTTACTCAACCACCAAAGGCTATTCATCTTGTTAATTTGCTGGACCTTGCCACAGGATGCTAATAAAACACCTGTCATGCATACATTAATATTTCTCAAGGTTTAACACCTGTATCACTGCCACGCCATGACTCCGAACTCACCTCATTTAATCTTCTTGTTTACTTTCCTTCTTAATCAATATCCTATTTTTTTTTTCCTGGTGAAATGTAAATTACAAAGCTATGTAAAGTCACTATTTCATTTTCTGCACATAAATCTGGAAGATCATCAAACCCCCAATCCCATGAAGCAGCACAGCTTAACAAATCATATCAGTCAATAAAAGCAAGCACTAATAAAGAAAACACAAAAGGTCACAGGCAACTTATCCTTTATCATAACTGTACTGACATCCCTTTTCTGCATAATCCATCTGTTTTTCATGTACTCCACCCTTTTCCCCTTGAAAAAGCATGGCTATTTCCTTAAGTTAACTCAGATGTTATACGGTATAGCATAATGGATATCCATTTCTGAGAAGGCATAAAAGCATAAAAAGGCACAAAATGATTTTCTGAATCTTTAACAATTTGAGTTTAAGCAGTCTCCCAATATTTCTCTAATGCGGGATTCTCTTTTCTACATCACTGCCAGTATTCTGAACTGGCATCACGTATTTTGTGTAAACTCTCAGGTGTAATATACCCAATGAAATATATTAAATTAAATCTTGATTAAGCTCTTAAATATACCTCGGCAGCTCATGGAGTCTAGTGGGTCTAAACAACTATATGAAGTCAAGAGTGCCTAACCTGAGGGCTTTCGGTGATTAACAGTCTTCCTTACCAACTCTGTAGGCTGAGTGCAGGTAGTGCAACCCCTGCTGGCTGACAGGCTGACTGTGCTGCTCATCTTCCACGGGGAACGCCGCACTGACCAATGAAGGTGGCTGAGACGACAGGCCAGGAAGAGATGTCCCCTGAATGGCCTGGATGGTGGAGCCTGAGTGAACTCCACCCACTGAGGAAAAGAAAATGGAAATCACTGAGGAAATCGATAATTTTTTCTAATACAGTACTTTACTTTAAACACCAGCATTCATTTTTGCAGTAAATGAAATTTCACTGCAACTCAAATTTGTATTTAGAAGCAAAGACTTAGAGCTCTACAAAGTGCTATTGATGTTATATGCTTACGCTAGATTTGAAAGTGAATAGGCTTGCTACAAATAGGTGCCTGTCTCTAATTGCATTTTCACACAAGATTAATTCTGACAAACAAATATCCTCTAAACCATCAAACAATTGGTGCAACCATTTGTGCAAAAGGTTTAAGGTCTGGAAAAAAAAAATCTAAAATGCTCCACTAAATGTCCACTCTGTTCTGTAATGTGGATGCAAGTCAATATTGCTGATATCCTTATACCTTTTTTTTTTTTTTTTACCTCCTTCAGAAAGGGTAGGCATTTACTAAGCATAAAAAGTCATATTAATTATTCTACATCATAAAATTCTACAACGCAATCTGAAAAGAATTTTGGATCAGCTTTGTTTCACGCTCTCCTCACCTGCCACAGTAGTACTGAGGGGTAACCCCGCCTCAGCCGTGTGGTAGGGGTGGACAGCAATCTGAGTCATGGACGGTACGGGGACTCCAGGGAAGGTGACTGCAGTGGCTGCCATGGGGGGATGAGGCCCGGAGGCTACAGAGAAAGGGTACTGCGCTCCAATAAAAGCAGGATGCATTCCCTTAGAGAAAACACACCAAAAGCTCACCAAACCATACTAAACAAAAATCCAGAACAATGATTACAGCAAAGCCAACTTTAAAATAATTACAGTTACACCGATAAGATCTCTACGGGTACACTGATAGAGTTCATTCTTATAAATTTGACCATTTCAGCCATTATATTCCTAATAACATATAATACTTGTCTGAATACTGTCAATAAAAATGCCAGCATATTAAGACACCAATAGATTTGGCTTCTGGCTCACTTTTAGAGTTCAAGCTCAATAAACAAACTAACAATCCACACACTTCCTCAGCAGCTTCCACTTACTTGTGGATATGCAGAAGTGGACACGGGGAAGACGGCAGGACGGGGAACATGCTGGAGTTGATGGCCCAGGTACTGCTGGGTGCAAACAGTAGGCAGATGGGCTTGGATAGTGGTATAGGGATGCAGACCTGGTGTGTGTGCCATGGCTGTGCCTGGCAGTGTGTGTGACTGGAAGAGGGTGGAGCCCACCGATATGACGGGTACAACAGCGGTGGCACTGACTGACGCAGTAACAGCTGCGACACCGGCAGATTCCGTGGCTATGGAGCTCTCCAACACACTGCAGTTCCCTTCCGGAGGTCTGCGACCTGCTCCGCCATTTGCCCCACATCTGCTTGGCCCCTCCCTCTGTGCTGCAGAGACTCCACCCACCGTCTGCTCATACAGCCAGTACCACTGATGGGCCACCTCAAACAATACCTCAGGATACACACCTCCTCCCTTTGCTGCTTCCTCAACTGCCATGCACGCCTTCTCCAGCATTAAATTATCCTGGAAAGACAGCAAATTTCAGGAAATTTTAAGCACACAGATTTTGTTCACAGGGAGTTGAAGCTTTAGGATATGGAGAATTTTTTTATCAATAACAACAACAATATTTAATGTACCTGCTCTTTGCACTGCACCAGTGCCCTTTGGATCTCGTTGGGGTTTAGGGCATGAGCATGAGGTAGACAGCTCAGTGCGAGTTCAGCTGCAGCTCGTACCATGTTGGGGTCTCGAGCTCGTGATGCCCGGTCTGCCAGTGACGCCACTTCGGGAGGGGTGAGATGACCATCCCAACACTCCACAAGGATGTTAAGAGCAGCACTGCCAATCTCCATGGCTTGGCCTGAGGAAGACAGAAACAGTATGTATCAAACAGACTTATAAAACTGAAGTACTTAGTCTCTAATGCACGCAACAATTTCTTTCACTCACCTGTGATCCAGGACACATGAGATGAGTATGTCCTTGACAGCCAGTTGGGAGACACAAAGTTGTGCAGGCCTAAGGCATAAAGGCCGATCTCGAAGGCACAGAGGTGCAGGTTGCGGTGAGGCCCCTGGTGGCCCCCACTGGCAGAAGGCTGAGTAAAGATCGAGGTCGAGCTGTTTCCTCCAGCCTTTACCAGCACAGTCTTAGCCAGTTCAAAGTAGAAGTGAGCTGCCGCCTCTGATGGCTGGTTGGGCACATGTGGAGCGTGGCATTCAGGGCGACGCCCTTTATACCTGTAATTCATCAGTGTGATAATTGAACTTCAAATGACATTATAAATTATCTACAAATAAACAGATCAACTAGGTACAAAAAACAATTCAGCAATGTGTAACTATTTAGTGATAATGAATAATCTTTTTAAATAGTCAGAAAACGTGTACTGAAAAAGAAGAAACCTATACTTTAGACAAAATTTCAGATATCACCACCACCACAAGTATTTCTAAAACAAAACTTGGATCTTTCCTCGGAATAAGGAGATTCCGAATATTCCGCAATTTCCAGTTCTGCTAGACACAGGCTACTAAAAAACATAATGGCACCCTCATCCGTCTATTAGGAGACACTCCTTACATCTCCTTCCAATACATGATCAGTTCTATTTTGTACTTTCACAGTCCAACTCAATATGAGAGTGTCAACTCCTTTGTTTTCAAATGTGTTTATTTGATGGTAATCGTTAAAGCTGCATGTATTGGCCATTGCACTGGACCAACCAGATGTGGACCTGCAAATCAGTTAATTTCAAATAGTAATATTTCAAACAGGCCTATAGTATACATTATAGACAGTACAGGTGGTGCGGTGGTTAGCACTGTCGCCTCACAGCAGGAAGGTCCTGGGTTCGATCCCCGGGTCACCCAGGGTGCCTT
>JAQQZR010000038.1:7584560-7601268 GCA_030068235.1 Notoglanidium macrostoma
CAAAGACATGCAGATTAGGTCAACTGGCTACTCTAAATTGCCCACAGGTGTGAATGCGAGCATGTGTGGTTGTTTGTTAAAAGGTCTGTTGTTAAAAGCGCTATACAAATAAAATTCAATTGAATTGAATTTGTCTGTGTTGGCCCTGTGGTGGACTGGCGACCTGCCTAGGGTGTACCCCGCCTCTCGCCCGAAGATGCTGGGATCGGCTCCAGCATCCCCGCGACCCAGATGGATAAAGCGGTATAGATAATGGATGGATGGATGGATGGATCTTTCAAACAATTCAGCCAAAAGAAACGTTTTAAGTTGTATTTTTGCCTCACCTGCTAGTGTCAGTGCTCTTGGCTCTGGCTCCTCCACCAGCTCTGCGCGACCCACTGGACGACGAGGAACCCAATGAATCAGAAGATGAGCTACTGATGCTGTCACTGTCTTGGCCCCTCCCCCAAGAAGACGCTGCCCATCCACCTCTCAGTGGACGACGACTGAGCGTGGGGGAACTGTCAGAGGTGGTCTCAGGAGCACTGCTGTCAATGCTTGCCATACCTGAGAGAGCACAATGAACAGCACTATGAACACTCAAACAAGTGTCACAAATAATACTAATATGATACTATGAAACCTTTATGATGTAAAATTCACTAAAAAGAAAATCAACTCTTTCATAATGTCTGCAGGAACACAGGCATTGCGTCAATATGCATTCGTACCTGTGTGCTTCTTTTTCTGCCGTACAGGTGAACCCCAGCAGCGTGATCCATAGGCTCCGCGGCCACCGAGTGCCAGGCGGCTGGGCACCGTGCCCTCAGGCTTAAAAGAAGCCACCTCATTCTGCTGCTCACACGAGGATGACTGAGCCCCATCTGTCACAAATGCAAAAAACTCTCAGCCATAAGCAGCTTAAGAGACTATGGGCGTAAATGTGTTGGACTGTCAGCATTTCTTTTTAATATATTCTTTTACAATTTTTTCTTCTGCCTTTTGTTTTCATAACCCCACTGAAGACTAGGGCTTCCCTCAAAGCGTTTCCCTTTAGGCCTTAAACATGTAAAAAGCAAAGACGGTGGCTAAGTACAAAGCAGAATGAAAATCTTAAAGATGGTACCTCTGGGCCAGAGCTGTCAAACACTATTCTGAAGCTGTCACATTAAGACATCGAAGATCTGACACGCTGTTTTACACAGTCTCTGGATTCCATGCTTATTTGATAAAAAAGGAGGCAAATTCTCAATCTCGATTGAATTGCAAAAGATAAAAGGTGAACATTAAGACACTCACTTCAAGAAAATCAGACGCAGGCAACTTTTATGCACACTAATGTACCCATAGTGCTGCTTTTTTCTTACACT
Organism: Notoglanidium macrostoma; assembly: GCA_030068235.1. Classification (NCBI taxonomy): domain Eukaryota; kingdom Metazoa; phylum Chordata; class Actinopteri; order Siluriformes; family Auchenoglanididae; genus Notoglanidium; species Notoglanidium macrostoma. The sequence goes on from JAQQZR010000038.1 coordinate 7,585,913, forward strand.
GAATTTTGGCAAAATCTTGCATTTCCCATGTAACCCAGGATTCAATGGACCCACTTCAATGTAAACTAATTTCCATGCAGAAATATTTTTCCAATGTATATCTGTAAATTATAGGTAATATATAATACATAAATGACAGGGCTGGCCAGAATAACATTTTATATGCTTTGAATACTCATTGGAGTTTCCTAATACTCATTCTCAAAGCCTTAAACACAATAACATTAACATTTCATTATTTGCCATTTGTTAATGCAGTTCACAATATAGCCAGTAGGTGGCATCAATGTATTAATGGTGCATACCAGTGATGATGCAAATGAACTTACATTAGCTATGCACATCAGTGTTTCTGCAGGTATTAGCAAATCTAATTTAATGCTTTCCAATGCCATCTTTAATGCTATACACAACCCATGATTAACTACAGATACTATATGTATATATGTGTGTGTGTGTGTGTGTGTGTGTGCGGGTGTACATACACAGAGTCAGCCAAAAAAAAAAAGTTTACACACTTCAGGAAAAGAAAAATGTGTATAATATTTCAATACTAAATTTATTCAGACATCACAAGATTATTATAAGTTCCCTTTGGCCTCTACAATTACAAGAAGTGCTCAAAGTGGTGGCCATTAGCTTCGTGACATTTATGTATAGAAGTGTTCCTGACGTGTATATACATTTTTTTGCCTAACTCTGTACACACACACGGACACGCACACATTATATAAATTTATAATACTACACAATTTAAATAAACTGCATCACTCTGAACTAATGAGTGAGTAATGGCTCACGAGACAGCATACAACGTCAAAATTTCTTTGCAGATTTTTCAAAATTGACTTAAAATACCAATCAACTAGATACTACATGCTAGACATACTGAAAAATCAGGCCATGACTGGAAAAAAGCCATTAGGTTTCCGTTTGTGTAAAAAGTACCACCATAGAATACACGTAACCTCCTTCCCAAATTCTATCAGTCTGGACAATGAAGGAAAAAAACTCTGAAACTCTGACCTTAAAGGCTGGAACTTAATGTATGCAAATTCAAGTGCTATAGAGAATTAGCCTAACGCTAATGCTACCTGGTTTCGTCAACCGCTGTTTTTTTAATCAATAATATGTTCGATTTAGTGTAAAATCTTCTTATGCAACATATTTTTGTAGTTGATCGACGGACATATTGACAGACCTTGGTTTATAGATCAAGTCTTTGTTCTTATAAAGTAGCACATAATTTAAATTCTTCCCAGAAGAGCTGTATTTTTTTTCCAAAATCCCAAACATAAGACATTAGCCAGCCAAGTGTTCTGCTGATCTGCATGTTGCTCACCTTGTTCTCGGCTCTCGCTGGCTGCATCTCCTGATGCCGTGCCCTGAACCCCAGTGCCCGTCAGCCCACCCTGCTGCCCAGCCGCCCCACCACCTGAGACACCTTGCACAGAGGTGGATCCTCCTGTTGTAGCTGGAGCTGAGTGTTTGGATACACCTCCTGTGGTACTGCTTCCATGCGTCGCATGTTTGGATGGGCTCTTCTGGCTACCTGTGGCCGGTTTACTGGAGTAGAATGAGCTAAGAGTCTGGGGCTTATGGGTCTGACTCTCACGGTCAAGAAGCTTGTCTAAAATCTGTAAAAAAATAAATAAATAAAACCTGTTAAGATTAAAGGTATTATCTAATTTATTAGAAATTAGATGGCTGCTAGGGGGGGGACACAGCAAGGCCAAATCTTGTGTTTTTGCTATACACAAGACATTTACGTTTGAAATCAAAAGATAAATATAACAGGATCAATCAGAATTTCACCTTTCATTTCCTGAGATGTATTAAACAACTAGAATATGGCATATTTTGTTTCAACCCACCCTTTTTTCAAGTGAACAAAAATACTGGAAAATGTGACTGACGTGTGTTCCTTGTTGCTCAGAACATGGGCCCATACATATATGGTGGTGGGAGGGGAGGTTATGCCTCCAGTCTCCTCTTCATAAGATGAAATTCATGCTCAGTCGTATTACGGTCCAGTGACTGACTTGGCCAGTCTAAAACCTTTCACTTTTCCCCCTAATGAAGTCCTTTGTTGTGTTGGCAGTGTTTTTGGGTCATTGTCTTATTGCACGATGAAGTTCCTCCCAATTAGATTGGATGCATTTTTCTGTAAATTGGCAGACAGAATGTTTCTGTAGACTTCCGACATTCTGCTGCTACCATCATGAGTAATATCATCAATAAAGATTATTGAGCCCATTCCAGAAGCAGTCATGCAAGCCCAAGCCATGACACTACCTCCACTTCGCTTGACCGATGAGCTCGTATGTTTTTGGCTCGTGAGCAGATGCTTTCTTTCTCTGCACTTGGCCTTTCCATCATTTCGGTAGAGGTTAGTACAGTTTTGGTAAAGTCTTATTCAAACAATGGATTGTGATAAAATCTCCCGTGCCCTGTGAAGTCATTGACTATTGTTTTTGTTTTTTCTTCACAAGTCTCACAACATTTGTGTCACCAACAGTTGTTGTTTTCCTTGCCTGACCTGTTTGATGTCTAGCTGTTAGTACACCAATGGTTTCCTTCATTCCAGGACATTCCGAATTGTTGTACTGGCTATGCCCAATGCTTGTGCCATTGATTTTCCCTCTCCTTTCTGCTTTAAAATGGCTTGCCTTTTTCCCATTGACAGCTCTCTGGTATTCATGTTGGTTTATCCTGTTTAACAACAAATGATTCTTCACAGGTGAAACCCAGGGCTCAAACCAAGAGTAGATATTCAGTGCTATTAACTGTATAATATATATATAATATCTGACAGGTCACATCTGGGAAACAAGAAACACCCATCAGTCATGTGTTCCAATATTTCTGATCACTTGAAAAATGGGTGGGTTCAAACAAAAGGTGTTCCACGTTGTTTAAAAATCTAGATGTAAATATCAGGAAATAAAATCTGAAATTCTCTCTCATAGGCATCATCTCACACACAAATATCTTCTGTTAACATCAAAAACAAAAGAATTAGCCTTGCTATTCCAATACTTTCAGAGGGGACAGTATATCGATAAAGAAGTTGTACAGGGACAACTATACAGTCTTTTGTTCTGTTTCTCCAATAAAAGGTATAAAGTTTGTTTATTAAATGGATTTAACTAAATATTTAGTTAATTTAAGTAGAAACCAAGTCACTAATAAAGCATAATTAGTCATTTAAAAGTGAATACATATTAGATATATATATTTTCGCTGTATATTGTCAATAGCAGGTGGACCCAGCAAAGTATTACAGCATCCCTAACAGAGTACTTGAAAAAAAAAATACTTTAGCAGATCCAATAATCATTAAAAAAGTGGCCTACATTCAGTGACACCAGTGTTCTAAACTTGAAAACATGAAAAACTGGTCTGATTAACAAATGAAGACAAGGATTTATTGAAGAAAGAAATTCAAAAATAAAAACTGAATGTTTAAAGAAGAATGAAAAGAAGTCATTTTCATCATACATGAACACACTTTTCCAAACAAATTTGTTTGTGTGGTTCAGTAAGATGTTTCAACTTGTGAATCTTTATTTAAACAAACACAAACATTAAGATTACCTACCCAACATGACCTAATACCATTTGAACTAGGGTTAGGGTTACTAAAAAAATTACTAAAACATTACGAGCCTTTTTCAGCTTGCTCTGGTCATCCTTGTAGGTGATCATAAGCGCCAACGCGAGGTCTCCTTTCTCCCTCCTTGTGCCCTCACACAGCAAAGGGTGCTCTGCTTCACTAACCGTAGTCTTCATACCTGCACACAAAATAATACAAACACCCTTGCTGTAAGCAGAATGACTGATTCAGAACTTGGTCAAACATATTTCAGACACACATTATGGTGCGATTCACTACATGCAATCCCACCTAGAGCAGCAACAGCAGCCTCAAAGCCCAGCTCCTCATCACCTGGCATCTCGTTGTTACGGTTACGACTGGGTGGACGTGAACCCGTGGGTGAGACCACTAATACAATAAAAACAGAAAAATTGACAGGAATGTACATATAATATTTAAAGCACGTTTTTATAAATCAGACATATGGTCATCTGTCTATGTGATCAAATTACAAAGTTTCAAACTATATAAAATCTAGCATATAAATATAATATGGCTTGGTTATACACTGCCTGTCCAAAAAAAGTGTCACACACATTAATATATCGTTGGAGCGCCTTTATCTTTGATTACGGCATGCATTCGCTGTGGCATTCTGTAATCTCACAACATTTATTTCCGTCCAGAGTTGCATTAATTTTTCGCCAAGATCTTGTAGAGATGATGGGAAAGTCGGACCGCTGCGCAAATTCTTCTCCAGCACATCCTAAAGATCCATCCATCCATTATCTATACCGCTTTATCCGTCTGGGTCGCGGGGGAAGCTGGAGCCAATCTCAGCAGACACATGGCGAGAGGCGGGGTACACCCTGGGCAGGTCGCCAGTCCACTATAAGGCCAACACAGTCAAACTGCCACACACGCTCGCATTCACACCTATGGGCAATTTAGAGTAGCCAGTTGACCTAATCTGCATGTCTTTGGACTGTGGGAGGAAACCGGAGCACCCGGAGGAAACCCACGAATGCACAGAGAGAATATGCAAACTCCACACAGAAAGGCTCCCTAGGTGATCCGGGGATCGAACCCAGGACCTTCTTGCTGTGGGGTGACAGTGCTAACCACCACTCATCCCAAAGATTCTTAATGGAAATGCTCTTACTGTCACTGTTGAACACAGCCGTGAGTTCAGCTGTTGATTTTTTTACGATTTGATTTCACCAAACGTTTCAGTGGTCGCCGATCACTATCATTCAAGATTTTTTCCCGACCACATTTCTTCCGTGAAGATGATGGCTCCCCACTATCCTTCCAGTTTTCAAAATGTGTTGGACAGTTTTTAACCCAATTTTAGTAGTTTCAGCAATCTCCTTAGATGTTTTCTTTGATTGATGCATGCCAATAATCTGACCCTTCTGAAACAGATTAACATCTTTTCCATGACCACAGGATGTCTTCCGACATGGTTGTTTGAGAAATGAGAAGCTACTCACTGCATCAGTTAGGGTTAAATAACTTGTTGCCAGCTGAAACAATCATCCATGCAGTAATTATCCAATGGGAGGCTCTTACCTATTTGCTTTGTTAAATCCAGGTGGTGACATTTTTTTGGACAGGCAGTGTATAATACATCAATGATGATTTGTCCACAAGAAAGTAAACTTTTAAAATTCTAATCATCTACTGCAGTGTGTTTGACCACATCATTACTAGGCAAGTAGCTCTGATGTGACTAGAGGGAATTTGAAGCAGGTTTTGCCTGTGGCTTCTTCATTTAAATGAGTCAGTGGCAATATTATGAGCAATTGTATAAAGCTGAGACTCACCTGGAGTGCACAAAACGTCAAAAATAAAACTGGCCAGCATTAGGGGCAGAACTGGCCGATAATCACAGAAGTTTCCGTCACGTAACTGCTCAGCTCTATCCCTTATAGCAGTCATCTCCACAAGACCCAGCGGAATCTTCTTCAGCAAAGCAACCACCTCTGATTCTTGATATGCCAGCTTCACCTAAAGACAGAAACCAAGATTTATGATCGAAGATATAACTAATGGGAGAAACTGTTGGTCATGTGAAGGATGGTGTGTACCTCCAGGGCCTTGGTGGAAGCTGGAGGTCTCTGGAGTTCTAATGAGAACATGCCAGTGCTGAAGGCTAGGTTATGGAACTCCAATCTCTCACTCAGAACTGTGAGCAGGAAGGCTGCCTTGGAAAGAGTTTTGGTGGCCACTTGTGTCTGCCTTGTGGTCGAAACCTTACTCTTCTTACCCTAACAAACGCAAGACATGATTCACAGGTTTAATAAAACACATGGGAAAAGGTGATGCTTCATTGTGGTTGATATGGAAGATGCTGTAGCTCCTCATTGATATTTTCAGAACACAGTTTGCAGTCTGCTTCACTTTGATATCGTTAATTATGGCGTGTCCAGGTCACTGTCATTTCATGACATCTGTTCATTAGCACAACAGAATACACTAGGCTTATATAACATAGTATCACCAGTACCAGTATCAGAGTAATATCCGATAACAGTATCAGTTTTAATGCATCCCTAACCATAACAGTTATGTGGCTGAAGTGAGGAACTGAGACATAAGAATGTGAAATATCAGAGTTTAGGTCATGAAAAAAATACATTGGTACTTTTTAAATATTGTTATTTCTGTCTGTGGTAGTATAAAATTATAAAACAATTAATATTCATCAAAAACATTACTATAAATACTAAACATACTATTTTGAATTGAAGTAATTTGACAGCCATAATACTTATTTGCAGATAGCAAATGCAAAATATACTGCTCAGCTTCTGTTTGTTTGTTACCTTTGTCTGTGGCTGTTCCACTTTGAGGTCAGGAGGGTTGGCCAGGAGATCTCTCGCTAGCTCCACAGCCAGACGACATGCTTCATTACTGTAACCATGAGCATATAAAGCCTCTGCACAGGCAAACAGCACCTACACAAAGCAGATGTTTTTAAATAATGCACACCATAGATTATGCATGACCTGATACAAGGCATCAGCATTAAAAAACCAGCCCTAACAAATCTGCTCACCTCCATCCGACCTTCTTGCTCCAGAGGTTTGATTCCAGCAAAGATGTCTGGTTCTTCCTCGAGGTTGCTGTCTGGCACTCCTCTCTCAGCTCCCTCCTCAGAGGCTGCACTGAGATAGTAGGCCTGGTAATCGTCCTCACCCACTGGGTCTCCGCCAGCTGCTGCCTCTGGGTTCTGGGGTCCAGGTGTCCCTGCTGTGCTGCTTCCTTCTCCTTCTCTTCGGCTTCGAGAAGGTTTTGAAGTGACCATAGCCGATATAGATGGCAGAGCATCCTCTACTGGATCTTCATCTCCTCCATTTTCTTCAAGTTCTGCTTCCACATCCACTTCTTTCTCCACTGCTACTGCAATGACAGTCATTGGGCTTTCTTTGGGGAAGCAGTGAGGGGCTTCATCTGCCAGTGGTATTGCTGCATGGATACCACGTTTATCCTCAAACACTCGCTCCTTGGTGATATTGCCACCACTATTACTGCTGGTGTACTTCCGTGGATCTCTGAGCAAAGAGCTGGGTGAGGGCAGCATCTCAGGGGGTGGAGGCAAGAAGTCAAAAGTGTTGCTCGCCTCTGCTCCCAGTGCCAGGCTAGAGCCATCATCCAGGCTCAGCTCAGCCATATCAGGCTCTAAAGAGCTGTCCTCACTGCTAGTGCGGCGTTTAGCACTTGGATGCTTCCCACCAGCAGCGCTTGAACTTCCACACGAACTCTTACCACTCTGTGTTAACTTGCCTTTGCCACTAGTAGATAATGATGAGCTGCAAGCTTTATATGCACCCTTCGTGCTTTCGTCTATGGATAGAGACATACCCCCTCCTAAACGTACCAACATCCCTCCACTGTTCACTCCAGACATGGCTTTTCTTTTGCTCACAATGGTCTCTTTGGGCCTCACGGCCACCTCTTGCTGGGGTGGGTGGGAGCTGCCACGTGATTTGTGTTCAGGAGCTCCAGATTCAGATCCCCCACCCCGTCCACCTCCTCCTCCCCCGGGCTCCGTAGGTTCCCCACTCGTCCCTGCTTTGGCCCCTCTCTGTGGCTGCGTTGCCCGGACCCAGCCAAAGGAAGCGCTCTTTTTGTCTGCACTGCAGTAAGTAATGCCAGGCAGAGGGTATGCCACTTCCCAGTTGAAATAACAAGACTCAACAGCCGGTTTGAAACCCTGGAAGAGTTTGTCCAGAGACTTGCGGTGCTGTCCCCGCTTCACAATTTCAATCACTTTAAGATGCCACTGCTTGAGCTGGGCAGCAAGTTCCAAACGCCTAGTCAAACAAACACAGAGAATGCCTTAATTCATGATGGACATACGTCCTGCCTGCGTGAAGCCAGAGCAGCCCACTCAATGTTACCTGGCAATGCTGGCATACAACATCTGCCCTACAGCACGGTCCTCTCCCATGCTTCTTGTGACATTTGTGGCATTAATTATACTAAATATGTTCTTTTGATTGCAGTGACCTTAACTTTGAACCAGTGGAACCAAAGGTGGCCAAATTAGATATAGTCCCAGGTTGAACACAATAAGTAATAAAGCACAATGGCCTTTTGTACACTTCAATGGCCCTGAAGTACAAAACACAACGAATCAAAAAACACAACTGCAAACAGGGAAACACAACAGCAAATAGCAAAATAAATACATATACATGTAGGTATACATACACCAGCATTAAAATAATCTTGAATAATAGACTAAGTTTAATTTTTTTTTCAAAGTTTCCCAAAAAGACGGCCAGTGTGTTTGTCCAATCAGCGACGATCCTTGTCGATAACCCATTCCTACCTTTCCGGTAGAAGATAATGTGGTTGTGTTTGTCATTGTGTTTTCGGTTTTGCTGCTGTGTTTTGTGATTTGCTGTTACGTTTCCCCTATTGGCAGATGCGTTTTTTGAATTGATGTTTTCCCAATTTGTCGTTACCATACTTGTGTGTAATGGGAAAGTTCCAAGGCCTCACCTGTACTGCTGGTCATTATAAATTGTGCCTATAGGCTCAACTACTAAAGGTAAAAGTTTTTTTGTTTTTTTTAAGACGAAGATGTTTTAATTCCTGGGTACTTTGTTATTCGAACCAGCACATTCAATCTCATCTCACACACAGGATAGCTACTTTTCTGTTGCACATAACCAGCTGACTATGATAAGTTTACCACATAGTGTATATACACAGCCTAGTCTAGAAGCACTGAGAAGCTTGGAGCTATACCTCTGGGGGCTCATGGTGGGGTCAAGCACAGCCAGTCTCCAGAGAACCACCATTTCATCACACATGCTGGCACAGGCGTGAGCAGCTACCTCCGTCTGCCCATTACTGCGACCTGTATGTCCACTGGCACTGCTGTGAGACGCAGATGTCCGCACACTGTACCACCAACCAATGATCTAGACCACAGAGAACATGTGACCACTAACTAGTAAGTGACATCAAACAAAAGCCAGGAAGACTTAGCTTGGAATATTTGACATGTGTAGACTAATAACATTTTATCAGACATGATAATTATCCTTAATACTAAACTCCAACTGTTTGGCAAAACAGAAGACTGACACCAATACATTTTTTCAATACTCTGCAGACAATTGAGTAGCTTTGCATTATGTGCTAATACCTTGTTTTAATATTTATCTGAAACATCTGTGCTCAAGCTATAGTTGATTGAACACTATTTCCTAATGTTTATATTGAATTGATATCACATATTCTACATTGATAATAGAACCAATACTAATGCTTTAGTACTACTAGGAGTCATAATACTATAGTGGTAGTACAGGTAACAGTGCTAGTGTTTTGCTCCATCGCTGAATATTACTATCTCTATGAGCATAAATGAGAAAGTGAGTGTTTGATGCACACCTGTTCATAGGTGAGGCACTGTTCAGTGAGGATTTCCAAGAGTGGTGCAGCATTGCTGTCTCTCCTCTTGAACATCTCCCTGACAATGGACAGAAGGTTCCAGATGCCCTCTGGCTCTCTGCCCCTCAGTGGCCTTAGTAAGCAGGCCCATTCTGCTGCAGCTGGGGGCTCCGTGGAGGAGAGATACATGGAGTTCACATCACTGGAGGGGGACATGTGAAGACAAGCAATTTACAAGCTGACAGGTACAATTTAAAAACACTACAAGTACAATACTTGTAGACACTCACATTAAGGTTTGCCTGTTAATGCAGAAAAGCTGAGCATTGAAGCTTACTAAATGAGCAAGAGAATTACCATGCAAAATCAAAAGGTCTACTAAGTTCACAGGCATGGGTACTAGAGATATGATGACCATTTTACCCTCACATATGACTGCTAATTCATTTTAGAACTGTGTCTGTCTGCTTCAGTTTCACACTCTTCACAGTTCAAGTGTATCCTTGTCTTCTTTGATGTAATGCTAAATGCTTTGTTTCTTAAACAAATATAACAATTCAGTTCAACAGCTAATAATCAGGTGTGTAACATTAACATTGCCCTGCAAATAAGAACAGCTCGAGGCTCCTAATGGACCACAATTTAGATGTTCATACCTGAACACTACAGGGGAAGGGCCACAGAACTTGTGCAGCGTCTTCTTGATGTTGTCACTGAGGGTGGATTCATCCAGGTACCAGGTGCTTTGGTCTGAAGCTGAAGGCCCAGCAGTAGGGTCTGTAAAACACACAGTTAATCTGCAGCCATACTACAGGGGCTGCATTAGAGGAGGAAAAACTCTCTGCAAGTCTTTGTGGGATTCACTTTGAAGGGTAAAGATAATCAGCTGGAGCAAGTGTATTTTAAATCGCTTCTTAGAAATATTTATTTAAAAAACAAACAAACCTAATGACAGACTTTTAGTATCAAAGCATAAGCTTTAAGATATACGCAGCTGTATGTAACTTAGCGTTCTGCTTACATCACTGTAATATTACATCACTAATAATATTAGTAATATTGTTTAGATCAGTTGCAGGGTCAGAAAATAGAATTTTAATTTAGGGCAATCTAGACATGACCACAAAAGCAGATAGTTTGGCTTACTCTAGTATGCTACATGTTAGATTTTACCCTTTATTCATCACATGTGTTCTTTCAAATTACACAATTTATAGTGGTGTGTTTTTGTTTGTTTTTATGTTCAGTGTTCTGCTTCACTGCCACCCCAAAATAACAATTAATGTTAAGTGGGTTATTCCTTTTTAGGAAATGGCTTAAAGCCTTAATTAGGACTTTTTACAACAGCAGTTTATCACAGAGAAGCAATAATGGCTTCTGAATAATCTCAAATGCACCAAGTTTACTGTGCTCTCTATTAATACACTCAAAGCTAATTCTGGGGACATTGTCAATTTCAGCAGCTCATCATTAGAGCTATAATGACAGTTAGATTTGCATTGAGAAACACAGAGATATCAGAAGGGTAGACATCATAAAGCTACTAGTATACATCAAACAGAGAAAGACTAAATGAAAAACAGCCTCCTCTGAACATGCCGAGTTGTGTATACTCAAAATGAACTTAGTGTATGTTTTTCTAAGGCACTCTGATGTGTTAGGGGGCAAATGATGACTTTCAGAGGCTGTGAGTTGAGCAGACTTCATTACATTGTGGTGCTGGCAGGGTGGTTGAGCCATGGCCTACTTCTGAATAGCTGCTTTTGAGCAGGGAAACTCCGTATTATTAATAACATCCTGCATAGCATGACATTACATTTAAATATTACAGCACTTTTTGAAATAGTAACCATGTTGATGGCCTTTAAAAAAAAATGTGTTATTGGGTTTGTAAAGGACATGTATCGTATGGCCAAAAGTTTGTGGACACTTGACCACCACACCCATATGTTCCAGATTTAGTCCCTCCTTAGCTGTTAAAATAACCTCTACTCCTCTGGGAAGGCTTTCTGCTAGATTGTAGAAAGTGGCTATGGGGATTTGCCCACTCAGCCATAAGAATAATAGTGAGGTCAGGCACTGATGTCAAGCGAGGAGGCCTGGGGTGCAGTTAGCATTCTAGTTCAAGGGTTCCCATTATTACCTAGACTGTGGCGGCTCGCCTTAGTCAAATTTTTCCCCACCATAGTTTCATAATGAACCAAAAATATCTTTACACTTCTCATAATAACAATGTTGTGTTTTGCTCCGTTGCTTAGCGAAAGCATCTCTCCCTACCAGTCAGCCTCCCTCCCCTCCCCTGCTGTATGTGTACATACTCATAAACATGCACTGAACCGTCTTTTCACCTGGCTACATCCTAGACACAAGGCATTTTGAGGACACAACACTGTTTGATTTGAGGTATCTGATCTAACTTTAGCTTAGTTAGGGAACATAAACATCAGTGTTTCCAACTCATTGTCTCCTTGCTTCAATACAGTGCGCTGCTGAATTATCAGTGTTTCAGCTGGTTTCTAGGTTGGAAAAGTTGACATCTGCTAACACATCCAGTAGCAGATTAGTCCTTCTAAATAAGACTGCATTGCTAAACTGTAACCAGAGCTACAGTGATATTTCTGCAAGTTCTGAAATGTGATTCTTTGTTAAGGTCTTTGCTGCAGCCAACACAGCGGCAAACTTACAAGATTACGTCACGCACATACTAGGACAACATAACTATTTTCAACCTCTATTCTTTGAAATGAGAGATGTGGACATTGGTAAGATTGTCACATCGCCCACCCCTAAGTTCTACAGTATGGCTTGGTCCAAATAGGTTTATTTTTGGCTAAACTTTCATTATTAAGTTATTCTTTATGTTATTCCTTATATTCTCTGTTCGGTTTTTTATAAATAAAAAAAAAAAAAAAACCAGTCGAACATGGGTAACCACTTCTGCTTCATTCCTTAGACAGCTGAAATGTATGCTCTATTCCTTTTTTTTTGTTTTGGCCATTTGTGAAAACATGTTTATTATGCTTTGTGGGTGTGACCTTTTTTTGGTGTTATCAATCATACCTATACAACCAGTGTGTTTAAGAATAAATCACTACAGCACAAAGTTGCTTAGAGCACAAAATTCTTCATAGATCTAACCTCTTAATTTTGCTTTCAAAGTGCACCATATTGATGCATTTAACTTTAAAATATACAAAACGGTCTACAGGATTTGAGTGAGGTCCACCCACCATAGTCTCACAAAATCCTGTAGTTCATCCTAAAAATGTTCAATGAGGTTGAGGTCAGGGCTCTATGAGGGGCAGTCGAGTTCTTACACTCCAACCTCAACACATCATATCTTCATGGAGCACAATTTGTGCATAAGAGCATTCTCATGCTGGAACATGTTTGGTCCATGTAGTTCCAGTGAAGGGATTTTGAAATGCTACAGCACACAAAGACATTCTATACAATTGTGCACTTCTACCTTTGTGGCAATAGTTTGGGGAATACCTACATATGGGTCAGGTGTCCACAAACATTTGGCAACATAAAAACATATAGTGTGATTTGAGTATTGGGCTTGCTTTGGGCTGCTTTTTAAAGCAGAAATGGCAACCTTATCAAACTAAACAAAACAAAACAGCAGTGTTTTGTTTATTTTGCAAAGCAAAACAACCGATTAAAGACAGAAGGTGGCATGTTTGAGTCTTCACCTCAAACGTGTTTGTGCAGCTGCTTCTACGATGGCGAACAAAGGCACAAACAGCAGACCCAGAAATCAAACTTCTGATCCGCGCAGCCAGTGACGTAAGCAGATGCAATATTTAGACCAATCACAAAGTGGGCGAGGCCTCGGAACAAGAACGTGTTCATTTGATGGCTACTGCCAGGTTAACAGTGAAAGGGTTACCCATACCTGGAGCTCCACATACTGTATTAATTGCAGTGGACTGTGAGGACAGTAGTTCATCTAAGAGACGCTGGGCTGTGGGTAAGATCTGGCAACAAAGAACACAGTGTCTTAGCATTCACATCCAGTAATACTAAGAAATCATTTGTCTTCCATACATTGCAAAATACACATATTATGATGGGTAATAATCGCTGTTAACGTTATATTGCTGATTTAAAGGTGGAATCATTTCAAATGACACATCTGGTATGTTAATACTGGTAGAGTACTGGTACAGCTTGATCTTGCATTTTGTTAGATAAACCACAAGGAGAGGCAGCTCCATAACTACATTATCTGATGCCTAGGAAATGACAATACAGAGAAAAGAGCTGAAACGAGGCACTGCGCTACCAAACCATCCAAAATAACATGTCTTTAAATCTTACCTGCTGCGGAAGCTCACTAATGAGATACTGTGCAAACTTCTGCAGTTGGTCCCTCTGCAGTCTGGACAGGGACTCGGATACGGGGGCCCTCAAGCACACAGCAGACGCCTGTCGGGACGCAGAACACAAAAGGTTTAACCCAGAATCAGCTCTGACTTTGCAAACAGAGAACATGCTAGACAACTATGGCTAGGCAAAACATAATCGTTTTAATGTGGAAAGCTGATAATTCATACCAAATCTTTTAGAAAAGAGATTAATAGAACCATTAATACAGTGAGCATGACCATACTATTGGGCCCAACTTTTTTCTCATTAGAACTTGGTGAACTCTTCATACATATGAATATTATCTCATGCCTGTAGATGAAATGCTCCATGGTCTCTTGGGAGGCCTGTAAATGAGGCCCTTTCTTTGCTACAGTAAATGTATCCAGCTACGTGACTAGCTTTTTCCAGTGTACTATAATGTTTAGTACAAATCTAAAGTCACTTCAAACTTTATAAGACATTTTAGACAAGAATTAATCCATATGGTCTAATTGATCCAAGTATGCACAATGGAAAAAGAGCGAAAATGATAAATGTCATAAGTTTTGTCGCATTCTTGGCACAGGTTTAGCTATTACTGAAAAACTCTTTATACGTAGCAGACAAAAATTTCTGCAACCTATTGTGCCAATATGCAGGCCAAGCAACATTTTCTAGCAGAAGGGCGCAGGGATGTCCAATTTGTGTATTTAAATAAATTTTTTTTGATAAGCCTAAAAGTGTAGGTGCTTTTCTGCTGACTTTTATGCAGAACTACTCTCTCAAGTAACCGATCATTCAATATAGGGGGATATATATATATATATATATACTGTATATATATATAGGTTTTCTACTCTTTTTTTTTAAACCTTAAGATGCATTCGTTCAGTGAACTCCAGTCACAAATATCTAGCAATATTTAAGGGGATTGGCAATATGCTAATATAATATTGATACTGTAATAAAAAGTCACAATACACTTTTCTCTGATATCACAGTACCTTTTTCTTATGGCTCTTTTTACAATTGGAAGCACCTTAGCAATTCTCTTTTTCAGTATTAAAATTTATTAGTTATTTTGGGTTAATTAGTTATTTATTTTTCCAGACATTAAGTATCACTGACATGATTGCTACATGTAGCACTACTGTTTTCCTGGCATTTTGTTAGCACAACTATATGTCATAATACACATCTCGTTACAAAGAAATATCTTAAAGTGTTTTGATGTGATGTTTTTGTCATATTGCTCACCCCATACACACAACATGTGATTCATCAGAAAGTTAGATACTAATTACTGAAGTTCTTTGGAAGGTTTTTAGTAAGAAGGGCATGCCTTCCACTTGTACTGCTATCTCTATACACTACCAGTCAAAAGTTTGGACACATCTTCTAATTCAATGTGGGGTTTTTTCTTTATTTTTATTACTTAAAAGACACTTCATGTCTTAAAGTAATGATGGACTGTTGTTTCTCTTTACTT
>JAQQZR010000038.1:7601368-7618203 GCA_030068235.1 Notoglanidium macrostoma
TACATAATTCAGTATATGTGTTGCTTCATAGTTTGAGGTATTCAGTATTGTTTTACAATGTAGAAAACAACAAAAAAGAAAAACCTATGAAAAAGAAGGTGTGTCCAAATGTTTGACTGGTGGTGTATTTATTCAAGTAAAGCTAAGTGTCATGTGCGTGATGTCCTGATGTATGACAAATATGATGACTTTACAGGGTTGAATACCACTTCCTGACTGCCTTCCTCTACATATACTTTTTATTGTCATACAGAAAACTCATTTCAAACACACGGTGTGTAATAAGGCCCAGGTAGACACTTGAGCTGAAAGGAGCTCAGCTTTTGGCTCACCGCAGGGTCATTAGAGGGAAATTTTATTTTAAGTCTCTAATGTATAATGTCACACTAACGTAGCTGTCAGATCTAACAGAAAGATGACTATACATGACAGAGACACAAATGTGGACAGAATTTTACAGTGGAGGAAAGGCACTGAACAATGACATAATATTGTAAACTTCTTACCATATTATAAACATTGTATGGGTCCAAAGCAAACCCTTTTTCTGGATTTATTTTATTATCTTTTAACATTTAAACCATACAAGTCTAGCGGGTTCAGTATTAAGGTCTCCATATAAGAACTCTATTAATAATAGGAAGTTATATAATTAATAAATCTTAAGTATGAAATACCTTCCGAAACTCAGAAAATATAGCTCACTAAAGCACAAAAACAAATGCATGACAACTAATAGATGCACCACAAAGTGTGACAAACCACAAAGCCCACTCACAGCTGCTATGATACATAGTATAAATGTTTTCTCACACATAATTTCTGACCCACGTCCATTAAAAACACTTTACTGAAGTATATATTCTATTAACAGAAAATTCTGTTTTCACTAATCAGTAGTTTGCATGTTGTACAAAACATCACTTGTGAAAATGGATGAGGTTTTATGAAGATGGAACAACGGGTCTTACTGTCTACACTGAGCCCACATCAGGTCACCACAGAAAGGGCTTCACACCTCCAGGTCTGTGAGCCGTTAATGGGTTCACAGCTTACTCACCAGATTCAGTCTTACACTGCTTAATAAGGCATGCTGGGGTTGATAGAAAGTCATGAAGGAGAGAGGGAAGCCTACATGTCTAGTTCTGAGTATGAACACAATACAGATACTTGAACATTACTGCAGAACACAAATTAGGATTAACTGGTATACAAAAACACACAAGCAATCTCTATTGACTGTCACTGAACCCAGGACTGAAGGAATTAGGTGCAGTATGAAATTGTGCAAGCCATGGCCTCAGAAAGCTCTACAAAAGTTGCACATCTCACACATGCATGTGTATTTCTGCAAATAGAAAATAATCCTACATCTAGGACAAATATCTAAAAAATGCTGAGCATCAGTCATTAAGAAACAAAAGCATGCAAGTGTGAAGAAAAAAAAAAACATTTATTCAAATTAAGCGCTTCGTAATTTCCCCGTGCTGAAGCATGCAGAAGAAAAGCTGCCCACTCACAAACATTCAAATGCTAAAAGCCACCCACGGCCTGGTCTGCTGGGTCTATCGGGCTGAACAGTGCCCTTCTACAGGGGGATATCAGGACAGAGCAGATCCCTGCCTCCTCCCTCTGCGCTTCAGACTTTAATCAAAAGCCTCTCAGCACTCTCACACCCACATCAACAGATATGGGCAAGCATGACATAGTGCTGGACAGTCCCTTTATTTATTTTATTTTTTTTTTTTTTATAAAATCTCCATGCCTCATGACAACACGTGACTATGTGATTCTGATACGATGCCAGAATATGTACTCTGATATTCTGTATTTGTAGTTTTTTTCTATGGACAGCTGCTAAATCAATTAACAGGCAAAAGCAACTGAGACCCAGCACCAATGCTTAAAACATACAGAATAATTGAATGTTTCAACATGAAAATGAATATTTGCTTACTAGCTAATAAAGAATAAGACTGGTTTATTAACAAAGCCATAAAACTTAGGAAAAAACAATGAGTCAGCAACAAAAGCCAACAACAGCGACAGCTGAGGCTACATCATTATAATCATTAAATGCCCCTCATTTAAAATATGTTCAGATGAGTCATTTTAAACCATTTTAAAACTATACTAGGTTGGAAATACAGCACTGTGCGAAAGTCTGGCACTTGCAAAGAAATGGTGTAAAGCAAAGATGCCTTCAAAAACAGTGAAAGTAAACATAAAATATACATAAAAAAAACTATAAAAAGGAGTAAACAGTAACAAACTGTAATAAGTCAATATTTCGTGTGACAAACCTTTGCTTTTTAAATTTAAAAAAGTGTCAGGTACAATTTGGGAAATTTAAGAAGGCTGAAAGAGAAATGTTGGGAAATCTAAAATGTTTTTGTACTGACTCAATAATGCAGAAGTCATAAAATAAACATCTGTATTAAAAAAACAGGGCATCTAAGACTTTTGCACAGTGCTATGTGTTATCATTTATGCCCAAAAAACTTCTACAAATGAGACACCTTTATCCCAGTAAAGAGAACAAGGACCTATCATTATTTACGAATATACCAATTGGAACCAACCCCATGTTCTTGCTACCCCAAACCTTCTCCACCACCACATGGTTATGCTGCGTTCTTATGAGACTGAAATTCATCTACACGACTGAAAAAAATAAAATAAAATAGACCGGGATTCTACAGAAACTAACGAAAGAAATAGCACCGTGATTCATTTTAGATTTGGCCACAGTTTGAAATTTTCTCTTGTCAGCTGGGCAGGTTTTAA
This sequence comes from Notoglanidium macrostoma, assembly GCA_030068235.1. Taxonomy (NCBI): domain Eukaryota; kingdom Metazoa; phylum Chordata; class Actinopteri; order Siluriformes; family Auchenoglanididae; genus Notoglanidium; species Notoglanidium macrostoma. Next base: position 7,604,156 of record JAQQZR010000038.1, read on the forward strand.
CTATAATTTGATTAAACAGTCAATTCAATGATCGTTACCACCGCAAATGTGTGACACTTCATATCAGTCCTAAGTGACGAGTAGTGTTGTATTTGACAAGTACTGCTTGACGAGGAGAAATCCCAAAATGAATATGGCAATGTAGTGTGTAAATATTAAATATGGATTGATTTAGATTAAATTTGTCATTGTTTCTCTTTAAGAGAGCATCCCCTAGCATTTGAACCCTGTTACTTTTTTGTTAACAGTGAATTGAAAGGATTATTCATGAAGAGCTTTCCAGGAATCTAATGTTTACCGACAACTGGGTTATAGTCATACATATACATATAGAACAGCGCTTTCAAATTATTTCTGGGGTGGCCAATGATACTTCAGGGATGGCCCATAACCTCCCCACATCCCCATGTGGAATGGACAGGATTGGACTGAATACCTTTGACAGTGGGTAATAGAGGGATTTTTTTTTATTTATTAAATAATTTAAAAAATAATAATAAATAACTAAAACCTTTTGCACACCTCTATTGTGAACCTCACTCTGATTCAAGAGCTCCAAGAGGAGACTAAATCGTGAGATGATAACCTAGCAGAACGCCACAGAAAAGTAACATGTGCAAATAAGCATTTTCCAGTCTCTACTGATTTCCTTGTCAGGTCATGCTCTGCTCCCTGATCCAGTCCTTAGAAAATTTCAGTGCAAAAACATACATTAAGCACTGTGCTAATAGATTTGGCCCAAGCTTATAAACAAAAATATTCCACTTAATAACAAAATTAAGCAATTAAAATAAAAAAAATAAAAAAAACACCTTTTTGGAGTAAAGGGATATTTTCACATGCCAAATTGAAGCAGTCACTTAAAGGACTTCAAATGCCAACCTCTGCTGTCTATAATCAGAATGAGCCAGCATTTTCCTAATCACTTGTTTAACTTGGTTCCACACCAAAAAGGAAAATCACTGCAAAGAGTCCTGAAAGCTAGCCGTTTATGACTAAGCTCAGTTCAGTGTGGAAAGTCGATCCACACCTATTGAGAAGAAATGCACTCACATTATGAATCCTGAAGAGGCAGAGCGCCACCACGTGAGCGCACCATTTGGCCCCAGCTCCGCAGGTGCAGCTACAGGAAGTGATGCGGCAACGGTCGAACATGACAGCCACATTGTAGGCGCCCTTCGACTGGCCGGCTTGGGGTGAGAGGACAGTGGCACTTAGATGGAAACCTGTACATGAATGAGACGAAAGAGGAAAACTGAGTGCAGCAACACATCTCACATCTGTAACACATTCAGTTCCAAACATTTCCGAAAGGGGACACCACTTTAAATGCAAAGTTGAGGAAAAGCTGATGTACCAATTCCAAGCTGCTCAAGCTGAAGAACTAAAGTGAAGCCCATACACTGTTTAAGAGTTTGAAAATGTTTGTTTTGCTTGCATTTCACAAAATATTGACGAACACTGAACAAGCCTGCACTACCACCATTGCCCACTTGAGTAAAGGAAAACTTCTGCTACGTTTAAGTGATATTTGCTGACTTTCTGGCAATGCTGAATCTAACAGACCATAGTGACCATATTGAAAATTAAAAATAATTTATTTTTTATGCATTGTGACAGAGAGAAACTGAGACACAGGGACTGTGTGTATGTAAGAACCTTAAGCAGTGGGGGATGGATAAATGCTTTTTACCACTGGAGAGCAGCCAACCCTCCTCTAGCCAGCTAAGAGAAAAAGAGAAAGGGGGTGGGTGGTTTCAGCTCAGAGCTGCTGTTCCAGATTCAACAGGCCTCCTTCAACCCTAACTCCAGATCAAATCCATTTCTCTGTACTCTTACTCTCGCTTCCTCTACCTGTTTGCCAAAGGCATTGTCTTTCTGACCCACTTTCCTCCACAATGTGGTCGGCAGCAGAGCAAAAGGGCTCCAAAATGTCATATCCATTCTATCAAGAAGTGCTCAACTTTGTTTTGCACCAACCTGGCTTTCCCCTCCCCACAAGACGTTTGAGAATGAAACGGTGTGGCCTACAACGGGCAACAACAATTCATCCTAATTTAGGGTACTAGATCGTTTCCGATGCACTAGATCTGAATCAACAAAAATTTGTGAAGGTCCAGATAAACAACTACCATGAATGAATGGGGACAGCCGTTACATTTAGCAATTAATTTATGGTTCATTTCTTTGTACAATCCACCTCATCATTTCACTGATCAGAACAAAGAGGGTGAATTAAATAAAATCTATAAAAGTATGTGAAACTCTCCTCTTTCTCTTCCCTGTAGGTAGTCTATGACCAACTGAACCACCTCTTCCAAGAGGTCCAGGTGAACAAAACCTAAAGGTGATATACAGCGATCACACTGCTCAAAGGAATCATATTTTGATGGTCATGCGCTCTTGGTAGAGGAATGGTATCTCCAGCCACCCATCCATCCATCCAGACAAACAGATATAAAAATGCTGTTATATTTATTTTACTCATTTTAAATTCAATACAACAATTTTCATTACAAATTATATTATTCTATCTTTGAAATATGCACATGGATTTCAGAGTTTCTTAGTGTTTAGTATGTCCCATTTTTGCGTTAATGACAGTGTGTACTCAAGCTGGCATGGACTCTACAAAATAGTGCAATGCACAGTTCCAAGTTCCAATGCACAGCACTGTGTGTGTGTGTGTGTGTGTGTACGTGTATATATACACACACATACATACACATACACACATGTAGTTGTATATGTATGTACATGGTAGCTTATTGTAAAGGTCATACAACAAAAAGCATGTGGCTAACAGGATTTAGTTCATCATGCTTCCCTTTGGCATAATTAATCTTGCACTCAGATATGCTTTAAGCTATGAGGAATATGAAGAATGAGATGCAGAAAGAGCAGTTTACTCTGCCTTGGGCTGCTCCCAGGTGAAATGGCAGCAGCATTTGGGTAATGAGCTAATAACAGACAATTTAATAGCACCCAAGAGATTCTGCACCAGTTATTGCATCAGCCAGGACATTAGTCTTTCAACAGCCCATACTTTTCTTTTCAATCTGTTTTTCCACACTATACCCCAAAACACAGTGCACACAATATATATTATATTTCCTTTTTCAGAATTGGAGAATGTAGAAACTTGAGAAATTAGACGGTCAGTTGCTGCCCACCTTCAGCTTCTGGACGACTTCTATTGTGTCAGTGGAAATATAATCGATTTTCAGACACACAACAGCAGTGGCTTTCACTCTTTACTAAGAATTCTTTAGTGTCATAGGATTGAGTGTACACTAGTCCTTTCAATTTCCTTTTCCATTTCATTCGCACTAATCTAAACCCAATCAGGAACACAGGGAGACATGCACTGTCCCGACTCTCTAGAATGTGTGTGTTAGAAAGAGAGTGCAAGAGAGAGGTCAGCTTTTGTCCAGAACGTCTCCTTACCAAGCCAGCTGCATGAGGATGAGCCTCTGCTGCTGTGCAGCCCACCACCTCCAACAATAACACTCATTTACACAGGCCCTGTTCAAACTAACCACACTTGCATGTAGCTCTGCCAGAAACATTGAGTCTGAAACAACCCCACTGTTTAGAGGAGGACTGATTTTAGCAGTGGCATAAGGAAACCAGAGACGCTCTCCAGCCATGTGTCTGAAGGAAAAGGCAAAGTAAATTACGGGTTTGGCACAGATGATATATAAAGAAGTAGTCAAAAACCAGTGATTCAGTTAAGTCAAAGGAAGTGTGGGAATGATTTAGCAGCAATGACCGGAGTGTTTACTGTATTACGGAGCTAAATGATTTATTTGGTGGAAAAAAAAAACTGTCAGGCACAATAGTGCAGCGAGCAGATTAATGCAAAAAAAAACTTTCAAGGACATTTAGGGTTTGTACTGGTATTGAATGCTGTTAGTTTTACAGCATGTAAAGTATGAAGTTTCTCACCTATCTGCAGGGGATCCTTCACAGCTCTCACCCGATAGAGCTGCTCTCCACGCTGGAACTCATCTGGACTCCCATTGGCCAAGCAGGAATACAACCTGCAGAGAGTATGAAAAAAAAAAAGATGAGAGAAGAAGGAAAAGCAGACAAGGGCAACCAGTCCTACCAATATATTATTCAGTGCTATTCATACAAATCATCTGCAGAAAAGAAAAACAGACCCAATACATGTTCAAAAACTGTGACAAAGACAACAGTCCCTATTCATCAAAGTTGTATAGACACGAAATGGAAATACATACAAATGTATCTGCTTCAGGAAACTATCATACGACACAAAAATATGCAATGATTTGAGCGCCAACCAATCAGCTTCAACTGAAAGCCCCTCACAATAGTCCCTTATTTACACATCAAATGCACACACCGCACCCCAATTTACCCCTAATCAACATATTATTTGCATGAAACATACCCTAATCTGTTTGGTTGTTGCAAGAGCGAGTTAATAAAAAGAAAGCATCCAGGAACCTGTAGTCATCCAAATGTTAATGGAGGGGGAAAAACTCAATTTCACTAAAGCTGAATTAGAGGTATGTGTTACGATGGATGCTTAAAATTTAATTATATAATAACCCCAAAAACATGTGATGACATCCAAGTATCTGAACAGCCAGTGCACGCGAATATCAGCCCAATGCAGCTCAACAGTGCCTCTTGAACACAAATACACCTATTACTTAATTGAATTGAGGGACTGGATAAATCAATGCAAATCTGAAGTTCAGTATCAGTGTTTCACCAATATATACTAACCTGATGAGAAGTGAGTCTCATTCTTACCTGATATCCTCCTCATTTTCAGGAAAGCTCCAGTAGGCGATGCGAAGCTGAAGCTGCTCGGGAACAGGAGGATAAACTTTCTCCACCACCTCAAATGGGATATGGAATGCCACTTGCTTGGCTGATAGCTCCACCAGAGGGATGACCTGTCCATCTGAGAGAAGAGCAAGAATCTGAGACCTTAAGGTTGAACAGCTTTCTCATAGAACAATAAAAACCTATCCCTAAAGTCTAACATTCTCTTGTTAAAACAATGTAGCAGGGGGAAAAAAAAAAAACATCAAGCGGTCCTTGACATTTTCCTTAAGGAAAGTAAACAGTTTGGTTAATCACACTGATTCTTCACCACACCCTGGCAAAATTATTTGCTGTAAAACTGAAGCAACACACAGGCTACCATACGCACAGGGGAAATAAATGACCGAATAACCTCATTTGAGGACAGAAACCACACTGGCTCTGTGACAAAAATAAAACGGCTGCGCTCACTTTACCAATACACTTTCGAGCACATGCATCACGGCCGAACATATTTGGAATCAGGCAAGCTGTCAAAACAATGCAAACACAGATGATGGCTACAGTTCAGACAAATGGAAGGTGAAGAATAGTTCAAACCTCACTTAGAAGTGAGGCTCGTCAGGCCATCTATTCTCCCACAGAGACACACTGGCCGAGCACACAAAGCTTTATAAAGTGGTGGTAGGACAGCTGCCATTAAGTCTTGGCACGGAAAGTCCAGCAGGGTTACAGGTTCATTGCTAAAATATCCCCTTACCAAAAACACTCGAGTCCCATCTCCAATAAGAGGAAGTGTGAATGTAAAAACACAACTAAACAGACACTTTGAGCGACAACACCGTTAACACCTGAAGTCTAATTGCAAAACATCCTTCCATTCCATTCAGAGTGAAATAGTAAGTTAAAATTTTGTTGACAGATATGAAGTACACATCATAATGGATTAATCACTTACTGAAATTCAGCGATGATTAAATTTGCCTAGGCAGTAGTGCTGGTTCTCCTGAGTCCCTGTCAAAACTTCACATTTACGAGTCTTGATACATAACCACTGTTCCAAATATATTAACTTTACTTACACACTGAACATCAGTCCAAACCATGTCAGCCATTAATTCATATAATCGTCTGCAGTTGTTCGTGGATCGTGTTCGTATGTATTTACACAATATTATTTCATATCTAGCCAAAAATGAAATGAAGGGTCAAATGGAAAATTTTTAAAAGATGTACTGGTGGTGTGGAGAAGCGTTATGATTGTGATTAAAACCATGTGCAAGTGAAAGTTCTTCGGAGTGAGCTGTACTGGGCTAATATGCTTGGTTTCATACATCAGGATAACATTTGCCAACATCATGGGCTCTGTTATGACAAGAAACAAACTTAAGGTGCTGTAATCCTGTACCCTGGGTTACTTTGGAGCTAGAGTGGACATAACAGATTCTGAGACAATGCTGCATCACACAACTCCACACTGAGACTGAGTATTGCTCATCTGCAGCCAATTTTCTCGAGTCATTGTTGGACAGAAGGAGAGTCAGAACTGAGAAAGTCACAAACAGCTTCACGGTGCAAAACTGCTGTTTGTTTCTAATTCAGAAGTAGAGGATTAATATTCAGACAAAGAACCAAAGCTCTATGCAACCTTTCTTCAGCTCTCCATTTTCAAAGCGTGAGTGGTGTTGAGAGTCAACAAGCTGATCACAGTGATACACACTGACAGGACTAAAAAGTATACCACTGGTTGGAAAAAGACAGAGCACACTGCCAGCTATAAGTGCTGCTCAATATGGAATGCCACTAATGTTACGCTACTCCCTGCATCTGCAATATGGCAAAACAGATGGGTGAACGCGTTTCCACATGGCATGAGTAAAGACAGGGCTCTTAAACAGGGATAAAAAATTATTCCCACATTTGTCAGATTTTATGAATGTTGGAGGGACCAAACATATGTAGACATATAATTCAGATAAAATAGTCCCTATAATACAAACAGACCCTGGCTGCCTAACAGAAAAGGAATTCCCATTTGTGTGCAAAATAAGGCAGGAGCAACCTGGTAATGCAATGTAGATGCTGGATCCAGTGACTTATTAATATGCAAGTCTTACATGTATCATTTTTCTGCAACCCTAACCACTGCCCTTAAATACTCCAGCCTAAACGGGAAGTCAGCACTGACCCACAGCCTCTAGGCTTAGAGGATAGCCTTTGTTTATGCTTGCTCACTCTGGTGACCATATGTAGAGGAGCCCTGCCAAAGCTTTATACTTAATGAGCTTTGTCTCTAGTTTTTGGACTTGAACTCTCTGATAGTTATTATATATAAAGCTTCTTATCATTTACAGTCATTTTCCCATATCTAGAAAGGTTCCTTGCATTTTCACCACATTACAAACTGGGTGTCAACAGCCATAATTGATTCAGACGATTTTTTCCCCCATCCAAAACAGGAACAGTTTTGAAGACTGTCGAAAATGTATAAGGTTTTATAATGTAAATCTGAATCTTTATCTTGCACAGATATTCACATGCTCATTCATACCTAGGCTCAATATAGCGTAGCCAATTCGTAGAGGAAACTGGTGAACCCAGAGCAACCCTACATGGACTGAACTCCAGCCAAACAGAAACCCGAGATCAGGATTATCTACTACAACACTGTGACTCTCTGGTGTGGGTTGTACTCACACTAGGCAACCCATACAGCACCCGAGCACGTTGAACCCCTAAAGTCCATTTCGTTTGACTAGCGTGATCGATGGGTTCACGTGGCCAGATTGGAAGAGGTCGGCTTGGGCGCGATTAGTTGAACTAGTTCACGGTACACATCAGTATGTTCGCTAACTGCACCCAAGCACTGAATTTGAACTCTACGGAGTGCACTTTTCAATTGACTGCAGACTACTTGAGTTAATAATGGATCTGGTTCTCACCTTATTGATGAATATGAACTATAGTCAGAGAGCAGACTTTTCTTTCAATGTCAAGTGCCTATGTAAAAATTCTTTTTTCTTCATGCATACAGCACAAAATCGCTGCATTGCATAAATAATAAATAAATCTGTACAGCATGCGAGAGGGCCGTACTCCAAACAAGCCTCAATGTAAAAATGGTGATGAACTCTATCATGCCACACAAGAACGCAGAACACAGAAAGTTGTACCGTGATGACGTGAGCGCACTCAGGCCTGGAACAATGTAAGCGCAGGCCAGACAAGCAGTGGGAAGTGAAGATATCAAAACAAACATGAAGAGCGAAATGCAATCAATGCTGGGCTGTCCATCAAATTTGCTAATCTACCGAGAGGTACATCTTTTTGTATATCCCCATATTTACTCACACTGGACTCCCAATCAATGTTTTCTAGAGATGTTTGTACTTTATGTTCATTTATAACTCGAAACAGTAAGTCTACCTCATCGTCAGTCCATGTTTAAAAAAAGAAAAAAAAAAAAAAACCTTGTCTTGGCACTTCTCGGTTGTGTCACATTAACAGTAGGCTCTCTCATCACCCAGCTGATAACTTTAGCTTGTCACCACTGACAGCTGTTCACGCTTGCAATCAAAACCGGGTTCACCGGAAATGGCGTGACAACAAACACTAAGGAGTTTCAGCGTTTTGGCTTGTCTATGAGGTCTACGTGTTCTGTCCGGACACATTAAAATATTTGACGCTGACCAATGTATAACTTCTACACATGATAATAAAATGAAAAACAAAAGCCAGTAAACAAAAAGGTTTGACAGATGACCACATGCAGACAAATTTGTCTTTTTATTGTGTTAAACATATGGCAAAATAAAGTTTTTTTTCTTTTCTCCAAAGATGCGATCTGTGAAATAACATTGTATGTCTTTGTCCTTGTAAGGCCAAAACCTCATGCCTAGCACATGATGTTTAATGCGAGAATATTCCTCAGGGAAAAAATAACTACTTCTACTAGAGATGATACACAATACTGTTGAATCAAAATTGTAACAATGACAAAGACAGCAAAAGAGAGTAAGTGAATGAGCATTGACTCAGTTACGCCAGACCATGGGGTACACTCATAACCAGTCATAAGCTGACTAAGCCATTGAACAAGAGGCTCGTAAACATCTGTGGCTTTGTCTTGTATACACACACGTCTGATAGCGTACTACTCATCAACCTCCTGTCTTGAAGCTGATAAATAAAACTCAAGGACAGTCAGCACCCACAACTCTAAAAAAAAAAAAAAACTGATGACTGAGTGACCAAATTGCTTCAGTTCCTGAACCATAAAAAGCTTTGGGCATGTGAAATACCTCTACTTTTCTTCTTAAACCAAAAACGAAGGGATTTGCCGTCAGAGCGAGTGAGCCGTACAAGCTCAGGAGCATTACACAGAATTATTAAATAGGGGGTTTACTGCTTAACCACAATACCCTACTCTGAGGCAGTGACCTGCACAAGACAAAGCTCTTTTTACAGCCTTCCCTCTGCTCTACTACACCCAACCCCCACTGCTCCTGCAATCCAAACACCATAAGGCCTCTGTCTAGAAAAAAATGCCCTGACTGACTTGCTTGATAAATATTACTCTCGCACCTTCAATTACAAAAGTTCAAGCATGCTCAAGTTTTGATTTCACAACTATAAAGATGCTATGTTTAGTTCCTCTGCTGATGCACATTACTACGTCAGGGGTTTTCAGAAGCCCGAGTTTCTCACACCAGGAACTTTCAGTAATAACACAACTAACAGTGTCAGTCTGGCTAATCAACATTTCATACACTACAGCTACTTTGCTTGAAATACAAAGAAAACTGCATAAATTAGACAGACAGTGTGAAATAAGGTTGTTGGGGGTGTTTTTCCTTTAACTAGATCATTACAGAAAACACATGAGCTGAGCTTTACAGCCCCTGAGAAACACTCTGTGCCCCATCTTGGTAATCTTGATAAGCTCTAATTTCTAGCTGTCTATTTCACAGAGGCTACATGAACAGCTACATTGGGAAAGGGGGAAGTTTTAAAACAACCTACAGACACTTTACTACAACGCCTCTACATATTGTTTTGTTAACCTCATAAACAAACTTTTTCCAACTAAGGTCAGTGTAAAACAAATTCACAGTCCCATTTAGGATCACAGCACAGATGAAGTCTAAAAGTGTAATCCAACTATTAAAATAAACGTGAAAGATGATTTTCATGTGATGAGCTGTTTATTCCTCTCCACCCACATAGGCTAAACTAAACCAGCTGTGTGAAGTGTGTTAAAATGCAAGTCAAAGCATGATCATATTAACAGCAACTTAACAAATTCTTTAGATGAGCTTTAGATTAAACCTGTTCCACTCGAGACATTTAACTGGAGTACCTTAAACAGAAAATCTTTCTGGTTGAACAATCAACACGAAGATGACTTTTAATTAAATACAACCCCCAGCAACGCTTAACAGACACCTGGGGATCCCTTGATCTCAGTATGAGAACTTATGCCATAAATGACTCCAACATTGTGGTGCTGTTAACTTTAACAACGACGACAGGGTTGTCAGGCAATTCTGAAAATATCGTCTAAGGTCAGAGGTAAGAGCAAGGGCACTGGGGAGTGACAAGGATCGCATTACAATGACAATGACTTTTCATACATGGACTGTTTCATAACACAACAGGGTGAACTCTGTTACCTTTAATCTTAACAGTAGGGGAGTTCGGCCCAGCGGACTGTTTTCTCCATCCTCTCCAATTCTGACACAGGCTCTCTGCCTCAGAGATGAAGGAGCAAAGGGAGTCCTCTTCAAAGCGGTCCGAGTCCTCGAAGGAGAACCTCTCTCCGTCTTCCCACTCTGCAAACATCAGTTCCATCACATTGGCTGGTGGTGAGGGTGAAAAAGCTGAAGCCTTGGAGTCAGTTGCAGCTCAGGCAGGACAGCTCAGCTCGCACAGCTGACACACAGAGTGCAGGCTGAGTGCATGGGCGAAGAAGAGCACTTCCACTGGGGCAACTTGTAGCTTGGGGGAGGGGGACTGAAGTGAATCAAAACACAGCAAGGAGCAACTCGCCTAAAGTCTCTCAACTAAAAGCACACTTCTTTTTCGAGGCCTGTTTACGGTGACAACACACACGGTGCATCAAAAGTACCTCCATTCACTCCTAGCAGTCAGATCGGATCTTTAGGCATCGTCATGGAAAGTTAGTCCATGTTTTTCGGAATGTGTTCCCACTTTTAATGCTGTCGAAATCTGGACTGATTCTTGAATATATCCCAAAAGCACGGGGACACGAAAAAATAAACATTGATCTGTAAGGCGCAGAACTAAAATACAACTCGAAGATGCACTAACACTTTTACCCTTCCCGAAGGAGCAATGACATTTCTGATAACCTAGTTATTTAAACTCGACTCGTATGTGAGTTGATACCAAATGCTCGAGCACTCCAAGTTTCTTTTTGTTGGACCTTGATGTTTGTTGTTGGGTTTTTTTTTTTTTGCAAGGCACAACTGGTCCACTGAAACCTCCATATATTGCTTTATAGTGCCATTATGACATTGAGTGGCTAGTGTTGTGGTAGATATTTAGAAAAATACCTCAGACACGATAAAAACTGTTTGCAAAGTTAGTATAACTTTTCCTTCCTTGTCTACGACCCCTTTTCTCTTCTTACCCCCAAATCAGCTGAGCCACTCTGCTTGTGCTCTACAAAAGCTACTCTGATGCCGGCTAGCCAACCTAGCTAGCTAGAATACAAGCTAACTATCAAGCGACCGGTAAAAACGAAATACGCTCTTACTGTAACAACACGCCTGCCTTTCATCGATGTAAACACTGACAACTTCAAACAACTAGTCAATTTTCTTTACTTAAAATTACTTGTATGTGGTTGTACAGCTCAGGCAAACGCGGAACGAATAGCTAAGCTAGCGACCTAGCTAACTCCTAGCGACTAGCTTAGCTAGTTATTGCTCGCGACTCGTTAGCTGCTAGCAAATAGTTTTGGGGCTAATCCGATTTAGCTGTAAAGACATACAGAGACAACGCGAACTAACGTCACTGGCTAATGCTGCTCGTTTTTGTCCTTGAAAATAAACAAAAACTGTTCATTTCAGCGCTATTTAAATGTTGACAATCGATGCAAGGACAACACTTGAGCCCTAATCCTAGTCCAAACGCACCAGAACGTACTCACGCTGCTGTTTGTTTATTTAGTTTAGTTGTGATTGTCTGTCAAATAGGCAAGTTAGCGAAGCTTCACGGCGAGGTGACCGACACAATCCACCGTGAACACGGGCCTGACATTTGTTCGCCGGTACCCACAGCTAGCTAGCGCTGTATTTTTGTTTGCACTCCCACAGACCTCTCATAATTCTTCCTACAATAGCAGGGCACTGTTTTGCTCGCGCGATCTCCCACCGGTTTCTCAGTCCTCGTATCCAAAGTCTGTTCCCACCACGACTCCTGATTGATCCAAATCCGAAATGCCACCTATCTGAGTCGAGTTCCCCTGATTTCCTTCTCCCGTCATCCGTCTCTCTCTCTCTCTCTCTGTGCTCCAAAGCTTCACCACGGGGTGTGTGTTTCCTCCATCAGCTGATCTCCGTTTACAATAACACGGTTAAAGGTGTAGTCATACCCATGCTTAAAGGTGTAGCTCAATGTATAGTTGATGTGATACCTAACAATATCTCAACAATGTAACATTTAACCTAAAACCTAAGATCTGTGCTATTGTATAGGACTGAGACATAGAGGAACAACAGGGAAGTTGAGATGAAGACGAGAACATTTGAAGGAAGGTGCCTACAAAACATCTTGAAGATACACTGGCCTAACACTATAAGTAATAGACAGCTGTCAGAAAGAATGGAAATAAACAGTATAACATCAACATAAAACGAAGGATATAGAACTGGCGAGGCCATGTTTTGCGGATGAAAAAGACCAGACACCTCAACAGAGCACTGTACTGTATTAGACACCAATGGGAAACGTCATAAAGGAAAACCAAAAGGAATGCAGGAGAAGAACAAGACATGGAGGGAATTGACATGGATGGCACAAGACTCGGCTGAATGGTTCCAGTTGACGACTTATGTCACTTTAGTGATGAAGTGGACTAAAACTAGGAAACGTTTAGAGCTGAGCAGTGCATGGTTAAACAGAAAATCTGATTCAGAAAAACAAAAACAGATTCTGTCATCTGCCCGTTTGTATAAATTGTACTTTTATTGGACAGTTTGTGCCTAGTCTGTCTACTTTTCGTTTCTCCTCCAAAGGCATTTTATGGAAAAAAAGAAAGAGTAAATAATCCAAATCAGCAAATTAATTTCACATGCATTTTCTCAACCATGGCTGATGATTATGAGTTACGGATGTGTCTAGTGAATCAGGCTGAAAATGTCAACCTAAATGAGATCAGATTTGAACATGTTTACGTGTGTAATCACCCGTAATGGCATGTCATTAATGTGCTATATGGCCAAAAGTTTGCAGACACCTGCTCATTCTATCCATATGTGGTTCTTCCACAAAGTATTCCAACAAAGTTGAAAGCACACAATTGTAAAAGATGTCTCTGTATGCTGGAGCATTATAATTTCCCTTCACTGAAATTAAGGGGCCCAAGTTTGAAGTAGAAGAACTCAAGACCTTGAGATTTACCAAGTTTGGAGTGGAAGAACTCATGTAGCCTGCACAGAGCCCTGACCCCAAACCCACTGCAGACTTTCAGGATGAATCAGAACACTGATTGCACCCCAGACCTCTTCAGACATCAGTACCTGACCTCAATGATGTTCTTGTGGCTAAATGTACACAGATGCCCACAGCTATGCTCCAAATCCTAGTGGAATGTTTCCCCTGATGAATGAAGGTTGTTAACAGCAAATGATGGATGTTCAAAATGAATGTATGAGTGTTATAGTCAGGTGTTCACAAACATTTTGCCATGTACAATAACATGCATGTTGTATCTTGCTTTTTCATATTATTCAGTCAATTTTTCTTACAGTGATTCGTGATGCTGTTGTGCTTGGTCCCACAAATATCCAAAATTCTCTCACTCCAGAATTGTGATGGATCGGGATCCTATCTCAAGAACATTGGGCAGGAAGCAGTGATCGCCCTGGAGGGAACTCTAGTCCATGGCAGGTCACCACGCATTATTTTTGTTCCTTGGGGGAGCTCACACACACACACACACACACACACACACACACACACACACACACACACACACACACACACACACACACACA
>JAQQZR010000038.1:7621115-7640297 GCA_030068235.1 Notoglanidium macrostoma
ACACACACACACACACACACACACACACACACACACACACACACACACACACACACACACACACACATATACACACATATACACACACATACACACACATACACACACATTCACACCTAAGGGCAAAATAGAATATGAAATCTGCCTACCAGTATATTTTCGGGAGGTGAGGGAAAACCACACAGATATGAAGCAAATATAATTTAGAAACCAGAAATTGGGCAGGGAGGTGTAGAATGACAACTACTAGGCAGCATGTGAGGCCATGTAATGGTGATGCAATAGTGCAGCATTTAACCTATATCTCATGAACCATGAGACCGACAGACAGTCTTCATAACTGGAATATTTCTTGTCTAAATCCACACAAGTAGCCATTTGGACCATTTGGACATTGGATTCATTTGTACAAACTCTGGCCACTTTGAGCTAATTTGTGTCAAAATACACCAAATTTACTATCAATAAATGCTAGATTTTTATCAACAATCAATCTACCTAATCAAAACCTAAACCATAATAAGGGGACCCATTTTTCATTTCCTATAAAACAATTTCTCTGTACAGTGACAGATTATGGTGCAGGTTCCTCACAAACATTTTGTGGATTTTTATTTGCTCAACCAAAACTATAAAACAACACTTACTTTATAAGTATTGATAAGCATTTTGGAGAAAAAAAGTACAATAATCATACCACAGTATGTGTCCAACATAATACACTGACAAAAGAGCAGTTCCACATATATGATTTATATGTCTGATGTTTGTGTAACATATGGTGCAGCACAATGGATTATATAATAAATAATACAAATCAAAATCATTATTTGGCAGCAAAAACAGTTTTGCATTGCAACAAAGACCGATAATAGGGTATAAATTGTAGCAAAATTATGGTGTAATATTATGTAGGGCTTAGAAATGAAATAAATCAGTTTTCTCTGAGCAGAACCAATATTTTAACATTTCCATTCATGTGTTCCAACTCCAACATTAAGTTCCTAAATCAATTAGAATTTGTTCCTTTTATATAGGCTGTATGTAGGTCTAATATAATAAAATAGTAGGCTTTCAAAAGCCATTGGACCTGGCAGCTGTGTTTATTTTAAGGACATGTCCACACACACATGGGATTGTACTGTTTACTGTGCTCAATCTAGCTATGCAATGTGTTAAGATAATTTACCAGAGATTATTATTAGCAAAATAAGTCCAAATGCATCACATTTTGAGTTAGTAGCCTAAATTTCCCTTTTAAAAATGCATAGACATGCTATCTGGTATGAGTGCAGTGTAACAACAGAAAGACATGGTAATCTTTCTAATGCATACTTCAACATAAAATTTTGATGCGAGAAACTTTTATAGTGAGTTAAATTGATCTTGTTTCTCTATGCATGAATAATGCCATGTAACATTATAACCTGTTCTGCATAGCACATTCATACAGTGAAATCATGTGAAACATTGAGAGTTATATGTAAGTCATAGATAATAAGCCAATCGTTTTTGAATAAAAGAAATAATATTATTAATCAGTAGCATTTTTGTTCGGAGAAAAATTGTTCGTTTCCATTATTTTTCATTACTTGAACTGATTCTAAGCCAGAATACTAAAGTCTTAATCGTACAGTATTCTAGAGGCTTTTGTTAGGTTGGAAGCTTTGGTCTTCTGAAGTGCACCATGTTATACATTAAACATATCCAGTAAACATTCACAAGTTGATTTGATATGATGTAGCTTCTGCACAATTATGCAATATCATTTACACTTTATAAAATTGCACTTAGACTTTTTTGTTCATAGACTTCATTCACCTGGATTCCACAATAAGAGATACAATTATATGTCATCTTGCCACAATTCTGTGGCATTAATAAAACAACGATTCAACATGACTATGTACAAAAATGCTATCACTCTCTGTCTGGGTATGTTCCACTGGAATGTCAATTCATTGTAGCAAATTAATGCAAATATCACCAGCATATTCAAGAATATTCAGGCATTTTCAAAAGTAAATTTATATCTACTACTGTGTAATTACCAAAGATAAGAATTACAAGACTTTTACAGTACACGGATATGTGTGGAAAATCTTGTCTGTGGTAACAATCATATGCTGATGATATGGTTGTTGAAAATAATAATAATAAAAAAACAACCCAGTGCTTGTTTGAGCTGTTTGACCCCCAATACTGTCAAATTAAAATATTTAGAAAAAATCACCCGCAATAATGGCATACAGTTTAGTGCAATATGGTTCTAAATACATACTACATCCTGTTCAACAAGGCTACACTATATGCCCAAAAGTTTGTGGACACCTGACCATCACACCCCAGTCTGTTCTTGAACATCCCGTCCCAATGGACTTGGTCCATGCTTTGATGATATAACAGACTCCAATATTCTTTCCACTAGATTTTAGAACATGGCTGGGGAGATTTGTGCTCATTCAGTCACAAGCGCATTACATAGAGCAAGGCTCTGATGTTTTGATGCAGCTCTGATGCACCTTAATGTGACTCAACACGGGGAAACCTCACTTGGCCTGGACACGGAAAGGATTGACAGATTGAGAGCTCTTTCTCGTTTTGTTGGACGAGGAGGCCTGGTGCGCAGTTGGAGTCATCACAAAGATTTTCAGTGGGGTTGAGGTCAGGGCTCTGTGCAGGCCATTTGTTATTTCCACAGCAACCATAGCAAACCACATCTTTATGGAACTTGCATTGTGCACAGAGGCCATTGCCATGCTGGAATATGTTTGGGCCCTTTAGTTCCAGGGAAGGGAAATCCTAATTCTACAGCATAGAAATACATTCTACATAATTATGTTTTTCCAAGTTTGTGGCAACAGTTTGTGGAAGATATGGGTATGATGGTCAGGTGTCCACATACTTTTGGCCATACAGTGTAGATCAAACCTTGAGGATTCAGTACATTCAGTGTACTTGTACCTCCATCAAGTCCCAATCATACTTTCCATATGGCTCTTCAAGTCAAAATAAATTGGAATAAATATGGAATGAGCTGAGCTACTGAATGAGGAAGCCAGGTTTGCTTTCCTGACAATGAAACATGGTCTCAGTCCTCTGACAGGCATCTCATACTTTAAACACGGTATATTAAAACAAATGAGCCACAGTAATATTCTATCCTCAGAGTTAAACAGTACCCAGTGTGACCTTCTCAATCCACTTTAGGAACCTGCTGACTCGAGTGTATACACCAGGATAGCTGGGGTTCCCACAGCCATGACCCCAGGAAATGACCCCAGTTAGTGTCCAACGCCCTCCTTCCCCCTGGCACACCAGCGGGCCACCACTGTCTCCTTGGCAACTGTCCACACGACGATGGTTTGACAGACTGCCAGCACACAGCATGCGGCCAGTGAAGCGGCTACCATAACGTTTTTTGCACTTCCAGGATGGCAGCAAGGGAAGCCAGGCCTGAAGCAAAGTACGTGAGTACTCAGAGTCTTAGAAAAAAGGCAGAGAGAGAGAGAAGATAGTTTATTACCATTATGATGTATATTTACAATTAACTTTTTGGATTTAATTATTATCGTTTGAGTTGCAATCAGAGACACAAAATCAAATCAGGAGCTCACATACCTGTAACTCCCCAGCCAGTGATGACACACGCAGCAGGTCTCTTTGTTTTCCTGTCACCATGAGCAGGAAGGCAGGCAGCGTTAGTGTGTGGGTTGAAAGATATACAGTTCCCATCTGTGCCCTTCAGTCTCACCAAGGCAATGTCATATTCCCAGCCCTGGCTGTGGTACTTCTTGTGTATGATGATGCGCTCAGGAGAGAGAGTGCGCTCAAAGTCGTCCCTTTCTTCTGTGTGGTAGTCTCCCAACCTCAAAACATATCGTGAGGGATCATAGCCAAACCTGAGGAAGTGGCAGGATGTGGTGTAGTTTTAAAAATTAAAAGTCCAATTTCACAACAAATTATAATCTTACCACTAAGAGTGACACTAAACATTCCTAAGTAAGAGTTTCTTATTAAAATCTTTTTAACAAATTGCATACTAAGAAATTTTAAGTATGGTGTTTCTACACCTGACAGCATGATTCAGTAATAAATTTCAGCAGTGGTTGATTGGCTAATTTGATAGCATTAAATTCATACACTCACTCACTCACTTTCAGTACCCACTTATACCAGTCATGATGGATCTGGAGTCTATCATGGAAACACTGGGAGAGGCAGGAATACACCCTAGATGGAATGCCAGTCTATTGTAGGGCACCATGCACACACATTCACAGACTTATTCACACATACGGGTGATGTATCTACCTAACAATCTAACTATTTATGTTATGTTATGCACTGGTTAGCATTGCTTCACAGCAACACACAGCTCATGTTGCCACATCAAAATAAATAAGTTGAATGGGATGCTAATCAATGCTAATTTGTATGCCAGAAATACCCCTAAAATATACAGTACTTCATACATGAAGGAAGCTGTTGGAGAAAAACTATTTCAGACATTTGACCTTGCTGTGACCTTGCCCCTTATGGCATCAATTCCAAAATCTGTTCAGTACATCTGCTGGTTACAATGGTAATTCCATATTAATTCTACAAACATTCAATCATGCTAATGATAATCTCAGATGAATGAACAGACAACCAAAAATCATAATGCCTAAGGCATAAAAATAAAATTTAAATGCTGATTTCATGCATTACTAGAATCCATATCTAAACCTAGTTTTCTGTTAGGATAAAAACTGTATTGTTGAAAAGAAACTGAACAGAATTAGTCAAATATGGACAGAATTAATCAAGTATATTATTTTGAAAAAAGTCTTAAAATTTAGACTTATAAGCACATTTTAAAAACCTATTTAGCTATTTAGAGATTCTCAAGTCAAGTCAAGTCAAGTCAAGTCTCCAAGATGTACCTCAAGATATTTTCTGAATGAGGCCCCAGTAAATAAAAGTCTTCCTTTGTAAATATTCATTTAGGCAGACAGAATAAACCCATTGTGCTTTCATGCAAAACCACTGGATGTCTCCCTCTTACCTCTTAAAGCAATGAGCGGCAGTGACTATCCAGCAGGAGTTGATGAGGGTGGCTCCACACAGTGGATGGTTCCTTTTCGACTGAGACCTTAGCCAAAGAGACACCTGCCACGGCCAGTCTCCTCTGCAGAACAAGCGCTCAGATTTGTTCATGAACTAATTAACTAAAATACACAAGTCACAAGTTCCAGCCAGCATGAGCTTTATCTTAATGGCATCTGGAAGAGTGGGGGAGGAAGCACATTACTCTTAATTATGGTTGGTGATCTTGGCAAAATGCGAAAAATTCACAGATTATGATAAAAATGTACAGTAAATTACATCTGTGCTGGTTTTGTTTTCATATTGCCTAGACAGAAAGCAACCCTTTCAGCAGGGTATGGGGGAGCATGTTTCACCTTTATTGAATAAAATAAATGCAGGAACATGACAACAGAAGTGTACTTCCTTCTTCTATGACAAGGAATTCAATAATACTGTAAAAGTTTACTCACTGTAAAATTATGGTATCTGAAGACTTAACACTGAAATACCTAAGTGATTTGTCTCCTCCAATGATCCTTCTCCTGCGGCGCTGTGTGTTAGGCCTCAGGCCACATGACTGGGTTGCTGTTGTGCTGTCGGCTACTGGTTGGGACACGTAATCACAGATGACCCCTGCATCCTCACTGTGCCTGCAGTTATGCTTGTCCGACCCGTCGGCTAAACACTCTCCCAGAGACGATTCTGAACCCACACACTTCACATTGTCCAGGTGGATTGGACCCTGGCCCTCACCAAAATATGCCATGGAGCGGGCTTTAGATACTCCACTGTTTGAAGAAACAATAGAAGGTTTAAGCAATTAAAAAATAAGAAGAATACCCTATTCCTGATCATTCATTTGAATGACACAAATGTTACATATACAAAATATACTATGTAAATTATCATGCATAAATATTATCTAAAGGGTGGTACGGTGGTATATTGGTTAGCACTGTCTCCTCACAGCAAGAAGGTCCCAGATTCAATCCCTAGGTCATCCAAGGATGCCTTTTTGTGCAGAATTTGCATGTTTCCCCCATGCATGCATGAGTTTCCTTCCACAGTCCAAATACATGCGGATTATGTCAAGTAGCTATTCTAAATTGCCCATAGGTGTGAATGTGAGTGTGAATGGTTGTTAGCTTCTGTGTTAGCCCTGTGATGTATTGTGTATTGTCCAGGGTGTACCCTGCCTTGCTCCTGAAGTTAGCTGGGATTGGCTCCAGCTTCCCTGTGACCCACAATGCAGAAGCAGTATGGAAAATTAATGAATGCTATATGGTGTTTTCTCTTGTATTGTGAAAGAGTGAGTGACTCACACAAAGCCCAGCTGCCTACACACTACTGCAGCACTGATATCATTCCAGCCATCATCACAAACACTGCCCCACTCGCTGTTAATGAAGACCTCCACACGACCCTCTTTACGGCTCTCTCCAGCCACCAGCCTTACCAGGGGACCTACAAACACAGCAGTCATTCTTCACTCCAAGATTTGTCATTGTCGTGTGTCTATTATTACTTGCTTTAATGCCTGTGAATGAAATTATTGATGAGCTGTCAGGTGAATTATGGCAGGGGAGAGTTCTTGCCCTTTTGGGAATTTTAAAAGATTTAAAATCTCAGACATTATTATAAAGGATAACATTAAAAGTGATATGCATTAGGGAGGCTGTATTAATGCATAACATATGAAAATTTCTTAAAAGATTTAGAACCTTTAGTGTTTTGGGTCTTATTTTGAGAACACAATATACATATTTTACTAAACAATTTTTCATACTTTTTACATATCTGGAGTTACCTTTAAATCTTTTTTTTAAAATAGATTTTCCAGACCTTTCTGAATCTCTTTCTGAGTCACTGCACCTTAGTAAAGAACAGGAAATTTAGGACTTGCCTCTTGTCCTATTATTTTTTTTTTCTTAAGCCACTGGTAATTCATAGCGGTTACTGAATCAGCTTCATACTTGGAGAATAAGGAGTTACACCTAGTGGTCATTGTGTTTTACTGTTTAGAGCATTCTGACACACAATACTGTGAATTGAGTGTATTTTCAATTTAACTGCAAGGAAAAATGTTTCATGTCATACTAGGGCTTAACAGACTATAAGACTAAATACCATTAGTGTTCAATTAAATAGACCTACACAGATTTTGAACCCTTTAAGGGTTCTTTGATTATGCCAATGGAATAACTCTTAAGGTTTTATGTATAACCTACAACAGAATTTTCCTATCAGAAATGTTTCCAATTAGAATCATTTTTCGAAGGCCAAGAACCCTTACCGTGAAGGAATCCCAACGTAGTCCTACAGAATTCCCAAAGTAGTCCTACAGGTTACCTGAGACTGGAGGAACTGCAGTAATGTCATTGGAATTTCCTCCTCTCTCACAGCGTATGGCCACATCTTCACTGTGGGAGCAGTCATGGCGGCCCCACTCTGCATGGCTGCACTCCAGGAGGGAACTCTCTCGCCCCTCGCACCTCACTTCATCCAGCAGAATAAGCCCAGTGCCTTCCTCATAAGCACCATCTGGAGCTATTTCAGCATTCCCACTGTTGGACAAAAAGCTCCATTACTGTGGCTCTTATCAAGAAAAAAATCTTTTATGTTAGAAAAGTATCAAAGGATTGTAAATGTTACAGTCTGAATATATCATGTACTGTCTGTATTAATTACATTATGGTAATCTGATAAACTACAAAAGTTGTTATCAGTCTTCCCACTGGATTTCTACTGACCTGTACAGTACACAACCATTCCAGATGTGAAACAATTCAGATTTGAAACAACCATATTCACTCTTCATGTATGTACATGACACAGAGCCACAAGTTCACCAAAAGAGGCAAAGCAAAAAAATTATAAGCAGTATCTGAAACTAGATCTATGCAAATTAGACATGAGGCGGTAATGTGACAAATCCAGAATGATGGCTCAAACGATTCCTTGGACCTATCCTATGGAAAATGGTCTGACATATATGCAGTTCCCCACACACAAAATTGTACCTTATCTGTAATTAGGTCCCATGTACTATCGTGTTCCTTCATATGAAACCTCTTATTAAATGTGTATAGAGACATTATGAAGAAAAAAAAAACTTGGAAGCAGCAGAGATCTTTGGTGCCTCTGTTATAACCAGCTAACTGTGCAAAACTGCTAATCTGTTGGACTATGTACACCTACAAGCAATAACAGTAGGGGGCAGTAAACACTTACAAGAGCCAAACTACAAGGGGCACAAGTAATTTGTTGCAAGCTAGATTGAACATAGGGTAATCCCTCTAACTAATGAATTTTGCTAACCACTGCTTCTGTATAAAGACTTTTTGCCCACCTGAAGCCCAGCTGCTGGCACACCACCTGGGCATGTTGCTCAGTCCAGCTGTCATCACATACTGTGCCCCAATCTCCAGCATGGTACACCTCCAAGCGTCCTTCCCATGGAATATCAGCTCCCACCAGACGCACTGCACCATCTATAACACAGTTTAACAGTTTAATCTTGAAACATGGATTCAGTTCCATGTCAGTCTGTTATCCATTTATGTAGTGCAGAGATTTCTAGCATAGTTGTTTTTACAGATGAAACCCATTAATTTAGCACAAGAGTTTGACTAATAGCTGACATATAGCTCATGCATATAGCTCTGAATGTTGCCATGAAGTGTCTAGAAGTCTGACTCCCCATTATAACAAAATAATAATTTATAATAGGATAATAGATAATAATTACATTCATTCCATCAGTGAAAATTACTCAGAAATAGGTAACCTGGTCACTGAGCAAAAGGCATAATATACCTGGGATGGGAGGCCACGACAATGCGAGACATCAGGCACACACACACACACACACACACACACACACACACACACACACACACACACATTTACACTTTCATTTACTGGCATGTTTTTGAAAGGTAAAAGGAAGGGTAAAATAATGAAAATTACAGAACAGGGAGTCCCTTGGTTTAAAATATGCACACAGCAATTGATTGTTTTTGTTGTTGTGGTTGTGTTTACCTGTATATGGGTTACAGGACACTCCAGCGTCCTCCATGTGGTCACAGTTGTGCTGGCCCCAGGGTGTATGAGGACACTCCTCCAGAGAAAGCTCATTTCCTGTGCACTGTACCCCATCCAGCAGGATAGGCCCAGCACCCGAGCCAAAATGAGACCACGACCACGCCTTTGGCACACCACTGAATTCACCATTACAAAAACACATTACAAAAAATCATTTGTGTCTATCAGGAGGCCAGTGGAACATAGACAATTTTTTAGGACAATTTGTTAAATTTGTTAATTTAAATCCAAAATCTAGAAAAAACAACATTTACAAAATAACATTGAGATGTGTGAATGCATGTATGTGTATATAAAGTTGCTCCTATTTTTAAAAAAAGCCCTCATGCTTAGTAAGCAAGGAGAAACTGACAGCATCAGTGATTCACTCTCTCCATCCTTCATTTAACCAACCATCCTCCTACAGCTAATCAATCATTCATGACTAGCTCTGTTTCATATATATTACTAAAGTTCACTCACACTGGGAGTGTGTAGGTGTTGTATTGAGTAAATAACACCATCTCAGACTTCCTAGGTCTTTACATGGCACAAAACATAGCATAGAGTGGATATAAAAAGTCTATGCATCCTCTATCAAAATTGCAGGGTTTTTTAATATAAAACATGAAACCAAAATAGAAACCAAAATGTCATGGCAGATCTTTCTTCCACCATTAATGTGGTAGAGTAACCAACAAAATTAGAGTGAAAAACAAATAGAAACAGTTTAGGACAGAAAAGCAAAAGAAAAATCACAACAAGGTATTGTATTTTTTTTTTTGTTTTTTTCTCACTGCTAAAATGTTTTTTATTTGTTTTTCCACTTGAATTTGGTTGTTATTTGCTATATCACATTATAGATTTTACAGATCTATCTATCTGTTGTTATCTATATATCTATCTATCTTTGTGCTGCCAAATCAGCTATGACCCACTGAGGCATGGACACCACAAGACCTTTGAAGGTATCTAGCAACAAGATGTTAGCGGCAGATCCTTTAAGTCCTGTAAGTTGCAAGATGGGGCTTCCATAGACCAGACTTGTTTGTCCAGCACATCCTACAGATCAGATTGAGAGTTTTGGAGGCCAAGTCAACAAGTCAACACCTTGAACGCTTTGTCATGTTCCTCAAACCATTGCTGGACATTTTTTGCAGTTTGGCAGGGCACATTATCCTGCTGAGAGGTCATTGCCATTAGGGAATACCGCTGCCAAGAAGGGGTGTATTTGGTCTGCAGCAATGTTTAAGTAGCTGGTACATGTCAAAGTAATATCCAAATGAATGCCAGGACCAAAGGTGCTCCATGGTCCAGTTTTGATGTTCACATGCCCATTGTAGGAGCCTTTGGTGGTGAACAAGGGTCAGCATGGACACTCTGACCAGACTGCAACTAAACAGCCTTATATGCATCAGTGAGCCTAGGGCCCTCATGACCCTGTCACCGGTTCACCAGTTATCCTTCTCACTCAATCAAGCTTTTATGCTTTTTGCACCATTCTGTGTAAACTTTAGAGACTGCTGTGTATGAATTTCCCAGGAGATCAGCAGTTTCTGAAATACTCAAACTAACTTCTGGCATCAACATCCTTGCCATGATAAAAGTCACAGAGATCACACTTTTTCTTCATTCTGTTGTATGATGTGGACATTAACTGAAGCTCTTGACCACAATCTGCATGATTTTTTGCACTGCGCAGCTGTCACATGATTAGATAATTAGATTAATATATGAATTTGCAAGTGTACATGTGTTCCTATTAAAGTGGAAGGTGAGAGTGAATATGAACTATGAATAGCTAACTAAACCGTTCTAAAGACTTAGAGATGATTCGAAACCATTTTAATATCATCTAATATAAATGATTTTAACATGTAAAATCACTGCTGCTTACCCAAGTCCCAGCTGTCGACAGACCACCTCGGCATCAATGTTGTCCCACTGGTCATCACAGATTGTGCCCCACTGACCATTATGATACACTTCCACTCGTCCCTCAAAGTCTTCCTGGCCTCCCACCAGCCTCAAGGGGGCGCCATTTCCTAAAACAGAGAACAAAATGAACAATAACCATACCTGCACAATGTTCCAAATGTAAACTAGACATGCTTATTGGGTACTGAGCCATTTGTATTGATGCCAAGTGTTTTTAAGCCAGTTGATATGTAACAGACACCAGAGTAGTCTGACAAAAGTTATGCAGCATACAAGTCCCAGGATTCAAGTCTGTAACAAAAGATATCTTGAGGCCTGAAAGACTGCTTGTTTGTAAATAGGAAAGTAAAATATGATGGCTCACTGCCAGGTCCTCAGAATTCTCCAGTTTCTTTCAGCCCCCTAATGTTTCTGTGAATCATTCCTAGCTCATTCTAAATCAATATTTCACAAATCTGTCCACAGAGACTCCCAAATGGTCCGCATTGACTCTCCAAGTCATAAAATGGTGGAACTATGGGATGATTCCATAGCCTCGAGTAGACTGGGCTGCGTGGAAACCCTTGAGAATGAAAATTGGACAGGAGAATGAAAATTGGCCAAGGCAGGGGAGTTGGTGCATTAATCTGTCAGGGGGCCTAAAATTTCAAAGGACCCTGAACACGTTAACTATGCTGGGAACTAGGAGAGAGCAAAATGTGATTTATCTGGCATCTCTGAGGACCAGTATAGGAAATACTTAAATCTATGTCCTAATCTGCCTCTACATAAACAAACACACTTTTGGTGTGTGTCTGTATCTGTGTAGTGCCACAAATATCCATATCTGTATTTGTATTCACATTTCAACCCAACATGGGCATGGTTCACTTCAGTTTTAAATCCCTTTTTAATTAAATATGACTCCTACCACCAGAAACACCAGAAAATAAAACCCAGAGAGTTTCTGAGAGTTCCTCAAACTGATATCATGTGAGAGATTTTTAATCCCAATCACAGCATTGTTATTTTTTTTAACCAACCTGTGATATTTTGTAATGAATCTAGTTTGTTCTAGTTCCCAAAATGTAAATAAACTAGTATACTAATTTCAACAATCAGTTGAGTCACTAAGAACCATTTTATGTTAATGTTAACAAATGTAGCCTTAATTTCAGCTTCATATCTGACAGTTTGCTCTCACCCGCATTAAAAGTAAAAACCTCACACCTATGTGAATTTTTTGTCTTTTTTACATGCTAATGGGTTTGCAATCATTGAAGTTACTGCTATACTCTACTCCTAAGATTAAGTTAAAATACATTTGAGACACTTTCATCCAACCAGTGGTATGCCAAAACTCACTTACAGATCAATCAAAAAAGGAGAGATAATAAGACTAAATTCATGAAACTAAATATGTCCTTATATATCAATGATATTTAATATCGTTGTGGTTTTAGAAATATCAATATGAAGAACATTATCTCACCTTCAGGTGCAGCACACACCACTCCAGCTTCATTTCCATGATTACAGTCACCAGAGACAAACTTCCTGCCGCGGCACTCTAAGAGAGAGTTCTCGTTGCCACGGCAGCCAAGTCGTTCATAGTGGAATAATCCAGAGCCAGGACCAAAATAGGAGTGCTGGAGTGCAGTACCAATTTCACTGAACAGCAACAGACAGGGAGGTTATTAAACTTTTATTTCTTTTACTGAGAACATTTATACCATGCGCACAAAGATGAATGTGACTAAATATGAAGGCTCATACCCAAGGCCAAGCTGTCGACAGACGACACTTGCATCTCGGTCAGTCAGGTGTGTGTCACACACTGTCCCCCACTCGCCATTCAGGTAAACCTCCAGACGGCCGCTCTTGTTAGACCCTCCTCCCATTAGCCTGGCTGAACCTACAAAGAATCATTTAAGCATAAACATATCAGTGATTAAATGTACTGTTTCTTTTCTGATAAAAGGAGACACAGTGTGTATACGAAAATGACGTGCATACATAAAATCAAGTCTATCATAATGGCATGATAATTGCACAGAAGGTTACCTTTATTTTTGGATTAATGCCATGCAGTATAAAAATGGGTGAGATTTAAGCTTGGCAAAGAAATGAAGACAAGTACATACTCAGACAGCCACACACATACATATTTATCCTCTAAATCTATGATTGTAAAAAGTGTTTTTACTCTGAAAGAGAAAGTTAGACAGAGATAATCACTGCAAACAAGGGGGATGCAAATATCAGCAGTTCTGCAGTGCTTAACATCAGCATTGCCACAGGCTAAAAGGTGATGACAAGTCACACAAAGACAGGTATAAAACTAATGGACTCCCAAAGGATGCCAGAGTCACAGAGACAACACACAAAGTAAAAGAGAGTCAAAAATGTACTAACACAAAATAGAGTGAAAGGAAGATTCAAAACATGGCTGCAAGATAGACATAAAACCAAAAGAAAAGATGAGATGGAACGTTTAACTTTTTCAAAGTGAAATGTTTATTCACTAATAATAATTCACCACAACTGTGGCTTTCCCACCTTAACACAACTGTTTTAATGCCATGACTAGCCTGAATATTAGCAATAATTTGGACTGACACTGCATTATCAAGAAGGAACAAAAACAATTGATTAGATTGTAGTGAGACTTGGACCAAGGGGTTAGATTAGACTGGGGCCAATGTCTGAGGATAATACGTAAAGGAATGGGGATAGTCTGGGGATAATAAGTGAGGTTATACTGGAATCTATAGGTAATGTCGGACTGAAGCAAATGGGTGATGTTGGATTGGGCCAATCGATAAGGATAGGCTGGAAAAATGTTTGTTAGAATGGGGTGAGATTAGACAGGTCCAATAGATAAGAGTAAAATGAAGAAAATGGGTATTGGTTAGATGTGAGGCCAACCGATGAGGTTAGACTGGAGCAAATGGGTAAATGTACACTTGGATAATAAGTGAGTTTAGACTGATGCAAGGGTGGGAAGTTAAACTGGGGCCTATGGGAGTTGGTTATACTGGGGCCAAACTAAACAATGGGAAAGGTCAGCCAACTAATGTTCATGCACAGGCTAAATGTAAAACTGGTTCAGCTCTGGGTTTAGCTCTGGGTTTACTAACAAAGAAGATGGAAAATGCAAGTTTCAGAAGAAACATAGTTATTCAAAAGCCTTTATTATTACAATGTTAAAATCCAGCCTGTAATCTGGAGCAACTTGGATTCAACATTGTTTCTAAAATAAGAGCCTTTCTAAAAAAAAAAAATTCAAACTCACTTTATAAAAGCATATACAACATTCAGCCTCACCCTGGTGGCAGTTGCAGTAAGCCCAGCCAATGGCTCCAGAGGGCTGTCTGAAGAAGCACCAGGGCTGGGACTCACGGTCAGGGTTCCTGCAGTAGCTGTGATCTCCAAGCCCTCTGCCTGGGTACTGCAGCATGTAGTCAGGAAACTCAGTCCATTTCAGACAGGGAAAGCCTGAGTCTGTCTGTGACATGGAACCATTGTAATAGCCTAGTACCGTGAAACCCTCAAAGCAGGACAGAGGGCCTGAGGGAATTGAAAAAACATGTGAGTAAGCATGTTCATGCACACAGAAACCCATAACCACAAGAGATAGTCCAGTCACACAGTTCTGTTTAACTTTGGTTTTCAATCTGAGTCTTGACAATATTACACATGTGACAAATGTAGGTCATCTTGTAAGCATCCTCTGAGATATAGAAGATCTTATTAGCTTCCCTTTTCCCCCCCCACTGTTTGTGCTTTTTTCTCA
The DNA here is from genome assembly GCA_030068235.1 of Notoglanidium macrostoma. Classification (NCBI taxonomy): domain Eukaryota; kingdom Metazoa; phylum Chordata; class Actinopteri; order Siluriformes; family Auchenoglanididae; genus Notoglanidium; species Notoglanidium macrostoma. The sequence continues at coordinate 7,635,985 of JAQQZR010000038.1, forward strand.
TTCTGTCTAGACATTGAAGGACGAGACACAGGACCACAATAGTGAGTCATACTAATGACTGCAGCACTGCATGAGAGAAATTTTTTTCACATAACACAACTGTGACCATTTAGGTAAATCTTGGCTCTAGGTAAATCTTATGTACAGGAAGATCCTCTCATAAGTTTAATGTAAAACAGGCCACCAGTAATACAGTAATGATGACAGTTCCCATGGTTGAGGCACGGTGTGGCCCAACATCACTTAATACAACATTTGGGTCCTATCAGCTACATTCCTGGGAGTAATCACTGCTTTTTATTGGTGGTAGAACCCGGCTCTGTTCTCATGCTGCTCACTTGAGTTTATTACTTTTCGCAACCTCAATGGAAAGAAGGCCCTTCAGCACAGTTAAGGGGAGACCTCCAGTAAAACATCTTACCTTTCCCTGTTTGACAGCAGCATAGCTATTGAAATGCTAGATGTGGATGTGGATGTAGATATAGTGCTGTAAAGTGCAGATGAGTGCCACTGGCAACACTTTCAGCTTGGACCAGATCCATGTGTACAGGGCCAGTACTGAAAATAAATATCATACATCTGAGATGCTATAAAACCAGTCGACCAAAGCAGCATTGGTTAAGTAACCTGAAGAGCAGTTACGTCTTTAAGAAGTAATGTTCATTAGACCTTAATGTCAACGGTAGAGGTGCATGATTTTTCCACCAAGGATGTAAGCAATCAAGGCATGTGTCTCCCAGCCAGGTTTAACAGAACACATGGGAATAAAGCGGGATCAATGCATTACCTCACTATGACTGATAAAACCTAACTGCTAAACCTCTTGGAGGGATTCCCAGCCATGTATATTTATGTTGGAAAATTATACAAATGATGGAAAGTGCTCCCTCTGAATTGTACAGATGAAGCTGTTAAAGGTAATGTGAGAGCAGCAGTTGCAGGTTTGAGCATGTGCTTTTAAATCTTCACCCATCCAATACTGAGTCTGTTCCTTTCCTTGCCTGCCAAGCTTTCTTTGACATGGGCTAAGTGAGCTAAGCACCTAAGGCAGGACATTGTTAAGATTGATAGTTAGCTTGGAGAAAGAGTATGCCGTTGCCAATTGTTTAAAATTAGGCTCCACGGGTTTGATTATTTCACATTATTTTAAATATCAAGTTCGTTTCAAACTGTGAGCATAAATCAGTAGGAGGTATTCATAATTATATTCCATTAATTTATTAAAAACTTATTAAATCCATTTAAATAAAGCTCAGGCATGTGACTAATCAATGGAAACTTTATGCATGATGGAGAAAGTACATCATGACCTACCACAAGACATCAATATATGCCACCTACTGTTCTCACTTGGAATAGGAGAAACAAAAATATCATGAATGCACAGAAAGACTCTAATCTACTTAATCTGCCATAAGAACTTGATTAAACCTACTTTCTAATTTAAGAGACTTGTGTTAATTCCCAGTGTGACTACCATTGTTTAAAAATAACATTTCAGGGCTACCGAGTGGCACAGCCAAAAAGTATTCACTCTATCACTAGAAGATCGCAAGTAGATCTAAAGCTTAGATCCAGAACACCAGCTGGAAATACACTGTGGATGGGACAACAGTTCAAGCACTCACACTCATTCACACTTAGAGCTAAATTAGCATGTTTTCTGGAGATAGAAGGAAACAGTAGAACCCTGTGACCTGGAAAAGCTGTGATGTGGCACCATTTCCTTCTCCAACACCGTGCCGCTATTCAGTGAGAATTTATTGGAAAACACAGAAACTACATAGCAGTAAAAGGAGTCAGAGCTAAGAAGAAATTTATGAAATGTTTAATGTTCACTTGTCAATTAGTTTCTTTTTTTTTTTTTTAGCTCTGCCTGTAAATATGCCTTTAATCTGTCTTTCAGTAGGCACTGTAAAAATGACAGTTGAAACAGTAGGAGAGTATAATATAAGGCTGAATGCCTACATGGCGGATACACTTTCTCATAACATGCTTTTATGTGGGAAATACTTTGCATGCCCAGCCCAATCCTAGTTTATTATTTCAGTAATCTGCAGGCTTTTCTTGCACATGTTCAATCGCAACAAAGCCAAGGTCCACAGTGTAATTCACCCTCCAAACAGCTTATATCTTCTTGAAGCCAATTTCTGAAGCAGTATCTGGGCAAAATACCCATCCTAATTTTCATGGCATTACAAAAATAGATCTTCATAAAGAACATGACCTCACTAGATTCGACACTTTTACATCTCAGAAATAAACGTATTAATAAACAAAAATGAAAAACTAAAAAGTATTCAGATAAGAACATTGTAAGTAGCAAAATCCAATCTGATAAAAGTGATAAAAACTTGAAGCATGCTTGAGGAATCCTGAACTGTCTCAGCTTGAGTGGGAGAGTACAGGGTGCAAGATGGAAATCCTGGCAAAAGAAGATTAGCATCCAGTGGCAACTGAGGAACTTGTTCAGGCTTGTGGAGAAGCACATATGATGCAAATGTAGACATAATCCATCAAAAATATTGGCCATGCTCACTCAGTAATTTTTATGTGTAGCTTTTGAATATTGTGTTTCTGTTATTAACCCAACACTCTTTACTGAGCTTGGGTTTATATTAGTTTTGCTGCAGATAACAGTAAGCTGAAATATCACGTTGGCAGCTCTGTATTCTGCGTCGTTGTCTTACAGCAGTGCCAAGTGGGTGGGTGTGATTTTTTTATCTTTGGATGACTTTGACAAAGCAAGCAACATTGACATTGCAGAGATCACTGTTCTGGATTGTTCAATACACACTTAAGCATCATTATAGCACATAAATCTCATGACGCCATCATCAGATGGTGTCTATTGAATCAGGCTTTATTTCCATGCTGGCAATATAAAATATAATAAAGTCCATCTCATTTTAATCCTTTGTTGGTTGGAAGCAGCACCGTCTCAGGATTTTCTGTGATTATGAGAGGGGAAACAGGAACATACCTGAACTCTGCACAGTATCCAAGTGGCCATCTTTCCGTGCAACCTTTGAAGATAAAGGTAGATCAGTAGAGCAGTAAATAAATATCATGTACCATTTATATATAAATACAGCAACTGTAGCTTAACTGTTCTTTCTAAAATTAAAGTATAAAAAGTTTACATTTGTTCACAGAATGCCTAAGAAATCTCATCTTTGGTTAGGTTTGTCTCTTGCAGATTTGTCTGTTCTACAACATAAACCTGTCTTGTATTTCCATGGTTCTTAATGTGGCCTGGTTCTGTAGTGTACTGTATAGCCAGAGTCAGCAATTTTATTTATTTTACGACATGATGATCACAGAGATTATCTATTAGGCTGTATTTATTATGCAGCTGTTACATTAACAAGTCGAACTGACTAACTTGATTTAAATGGGTTTAAAATTATGCCTGTTACACTAATGTTCTTATAATAATATGCTAATTTTCTGAAACTAATGCACAATGAATGTAATTAATTTGAAGCTAAATCTCAATAAATTCCATTTGCGTTTGTAGAAGTGCTGTTAATGTGATTTGAAATGTTTCTGTTGGTGAAAATTTCAGGAATAAAAAGCTCTAGATGCTGTACTAAGTAAATGTGAGTGATGGTACATTACTGTCTTATATCGACAGGATGGATTAATAATAATGGGGACTGTTTTTTTTTTTACACTGAAAGGAACTGCTCCTGCAGTAGAAAGCCTGGATTAATTGTGAAGAATTATTTAGTGCAGGTGGTCTCAAACTTTTATTTAATTGTAAAATAAATTTTGTAAACTCTCTCGGTAAAGATTTGTTTTTTCATGAACATTATTAGAGCCACACAGCTTTCTACTCTTGAGCTTTCCTTCGACACAACACATAGGTCAACATTATTCAAGAAATCAATCAAACAGACTATTAACTATAAGAACTCAGTAATAAATATGATAACTTTAATAATGATGAGTTAATAAAAAGTTAAATATTTAATATTTTAACTTAAAAAAGTTAATATTTCTCCATTTAATAATTATTATTAATAAATAATAATTATATTAAATAACAACAACAACAACAACAACAACAACAATACTTATTATTATTATTATTATTATTATTATTATTAAATATAATAATAATTAAATGGAAAAATATTTAGTTTTTTACTATATAAATATTTTCAAACTTTTTAAATATAATATGGAGCTAGGTGAGACGGAATACACCCTGAATGGGATACCAGTCTATCAACGGACACACACACACACACACACACACACACACACACACACACACACACACACACACACACACACACACACACACA
>JAQQZR010000038.1:7657069-7728300 GCA_030068235.1 Notoglanidium macrostoma
TATATAATGCCTCAGTGCCTCAGTGGGACAGATAGCCCATCTCTGGGCTGCTTTAACTGCTGATGTTTTGCGATAGAGAAAAAAATGCAGGGAAATGAATCGGTGATGAGGATCACTGCTGAGAGTGTAAAGGCTGTGCCTCAGATCCAGCCTCACTTGCAGGCTAATTGTCGACTGATGAGCTTTGGGCAGCTTTAGGATTTAGAGCGTATCATGAGGAGCACGAGCGGGTGGGAGAGCCTGTCTTCGAATGAGAAGACGAGAGTGGAGGGGGAGGGAGAGTGTGTCTGTGTGTGAAAGAGGGATGGTGAATAAAAAATGGTATAAAATCATGGAAAGGGGGAGAGATTAAAGGCAAGGAGTGTGCAATATGATGTAAGAATGCACATTTATTCATCAGTGGAAGGAACCAGTGAGGGTGTTCAAAGCCAGGTGCTGTCTCAAGACATTCTCAAGGCTGGAGTCTGCTGTCCTGCCTGAAGGAGGGGTGCCTCTGTCGTCACACACATAAACACACACACACAAGCCACACGGAGCTGCGGCTAGAGGCAGGGATAGAGACAGGGAGACACCGAAGAACATCCAGACTACCTTAAACCATGGCAGATGTGGGTAAGTATGTAAAACTCCTCAGTTTTATGCCAATCTGTCCATGTGTTATTAATAGCGTATGTGCCTCCGGATGGCGATATGATGCTTTGTGTTACGAGAATGGATAGCTGCATCCCAGAGATGCTTGTATTTACCTTCTGCCTAACCTGACCATATTCAAGCTTGGGCTCTGACATGTGATGAGCTCCACAAGTGGATGTGATGAAGTCCTGAGCACCACGCCCCAGAGGGAATTGGGTCTTTGCCCCTGTGTGACTATTTAAGGTGTTTCATGCTGCCATGAAAGCTGCCTGAGCTAATGAGAACCCCAGGGAACCTGTGCCACTCATTTTTTAATTCTTAAAGATTATTTTTTCTCCAGATCAACATAGTTCTTTGATCTGTGATTGTATCTAGCCATAGCAGTTAGATATTTATTTATACTAAGAAACCATGATTATAATTTGGCTGTATCCAACTAGCCCAGCACTCTGTATTTCTATTTTCACTCTTCTTAACAGGGATTATCAGGGTGATTACTCTCCCTCTTGCAGATATTCTCCTGCTCTCTCTCTTCGGCTCTGTGTGTACTATATACTGGGTTTTCCTTCAGGGAAAAATAAACTGTGAGCAAATAAACTTTAGTATTCAGAAATATAACCAATTTCTCTCCATTCCTTTCTTCCATTTAGTACTCTCTCCATTTTTAGTGCTCTCTGGAAATAGAAAAGGTGCATTGATTAATATCTCATTAACAAATGACAGGCAGTGAACTGGAAATGGATTGTAGTGCCTTACATAAAGAGGAACAGAGCAACTGACTTAATTCACTTCTTAAAGTTTTTGCATGAATGAAGCATATAAATGAAAATACATAGTTATACACACAAATCCTACAACACAGATACTCTTATGTTCTGCATAACAAAAGGTCCAACATAAGAAAGGACTTGAATGGGCAGTAGCTTATGTAACATTTGACTGTAACTCATTGCCTGTGATGAAATAAAAATAGATTCTGGATGTGCCTCAGTTCCTTAGTAGCTATTCAAAATATGAATTTATGTAAAATGTGTATATAACAGTAATTCTATACACATTGTCTCTTAACTGAAGAATAATTCTGATGTCATGCAACTAAAACAACATCCATTAACAGGGTGTAGACAAGTCTTTGCCAATATTATTGAATGGTTTCCTTTCTGAGATTGTTTTCATGTTTCAGATGCTCTGGCTGAGGCTGTGAATGCCATCAGTGTGAGCACTGAACTGGTAGAGGAGGAACTAAAGCCTCATATAGACACCCTACTGAATGAGTTACTGGAAAAGAGTAAGTCTACATATTCATATACATCCATCCTTTCAACCATAAATCCATTCAACAATCCATCTACATGTCCATTCATCCTAACGCCTGTTGTCCATTTATCCATATATTCGAGAATCATCTAAATCTCCATTAATCTATTTACCCATCTCAAACCTTGTTGTCCATGCATCCATCCATCCATCCTAAATCTAGCTGTCCATCTACTCATCCATCCATACTCAGGGATGTTTCCCTTTATCCATACATCTTTTCATAATCTATTCCTCAATTAATCCATTCACCCAACTTAATTCTTGTAGTCCACTGAACTATTCATCCATCCAACCTATAGATTGTTGTTCATTTATATTCAAGCATCATCCATCCCTCCATGAATCTTAAATCTATCTGTCTATCCATCCATACTAAACTGAGTCCATCCATCCATCCATCCATCTATCCATCCATTCATCCACAATGACACCAATAACACCACTGTCTTATTGTAATAAAAAGTAATGATATGTTTGTGTGTGCACTATTTAGCACCATGCCTGCTATACTCTAAGGCTCTCATTAGCTAATGTGTGGTTTGAGTAAATGTAATCCACTACTGTAGGTAGCAAAGGGCCAGTTATATGCAAGAGACAGGTACTCCACTTGTATATGTCAAAGAGAGAGAGAAAGACAGAGAGCGTAAGAGAGAGAGAGAGATTGAGAGAGAGAGAGAGAGAGAGAGAGAGAGAGAGGAGAGATAAAGTACTGCAGAATAAGAAACCTAAAAGAAAATGAAAAGCTTAACCATGCTATTTGTTATTCTTTTAAACATTAACAGAGACATAAATAAGAAGAAAAGACAGACAGATTGATTGAAAGACAGATGAAAAACCATCAGAAATAAGAATAAGAAAAAGGCAGAATAAAAATTGCAGAACATAATCTCACCTATAAACTCTTGCTTGCTCCCTCCTCTTCTCCTTCTACTCGCCTCTGGTGAAAATTAATTTGTTGTTACTGCCTGTCAGATTCTTAGTAATTTTAGTTGGCAAATGCATCTAAAAATGGAAAAAACAGACTCCCCCAAAAGAACACAATGCAGATGTTGCTATGGCAGCACAGCTTGATCTGACAGCATGACCTGCCTCCTTGCCTGGATGGAGTTTTTCATTTGGGACGCATACTCTAATGTAAGATTCCCCTCAGTTTAATGCTGAGGAAATTCTCACATCATTTGACAGTGAGGCCATATCCTGCTGAGACGCTGCTACCAGAATCAGGAGTCAGGGCAGCTGCGTGTAGCAAGGGCGAGAGTAGATTAAAGATATGGGGTAAGCACATGAAATTTAGAGAAAGGAAAGTTATTGACTTACTAGGGTAGGAGAGGATATGCTGGGCACCTAAGCCTACTTACAAGGCTTTACCTCAGTCTCTGCAAGTACACACTTAAAACACACAGCCATCCAAAAGATCATGTGTTAAATAATTGATTTAAAACTTATGCGCACCCACCCACACACCCACACACACACACACGTGTGTATCAAAACACACAAAATATTCTGCTCTGTCCCTAGAAATGGGTGCTGCAGAGCAGATAGCCTCCAGTGGAATACTGCCCACGTTGGCTCAGACTCTGAGACAGAAAGGTTCGCTCACATCACAGGTGACGCTGTTGGTGGCTGAAATGGCCAGAGAAGGTAACAGGAACAAATAATAAATAAATAAACAATAAATTTTCATCTTTGGCTTGTTGTCCAAGAACCTGTTGTATGCATGTCATGTATGTATGTGTATGTATGTGTGTGTATATAGTATAAACAGTGTGTCTTCATTTTGCCAAAACATCCTGCAACACTGCCCGTAGCAGTGAAGAAACACGGCCTATAATTTTAGAACAGTAAACTGTCAGTTACGGATCTGTGACATCACATTTAAAGCGACATTGAAGGAACTTGTATTCTGTTTTGTGAAATTCAAACCATTAAACACAGACAGTAAATTCAAGAATTTGGAAGTCCGTTTCCTTTGTTTGAATAGCAAAGGTGACAAAACCCCTCTGTCAAAAACATCCCTAAATGATTGATATCTGAAGATCAGTCGTTGCAGTGTCTAAATATGTACTATGCCTTTAATATGTGGCTCCATTTGTCTGTGACTAATGAGTCTAATGACTAACTCTGATGAATGTTTTGGTATTATAGCTGCTGTAAGAGAGAGTTGTATCCAGGCAGGCCTGGTGAATGCTCTGGTGCCTTTACTGAACAGCCCAGACCAGGAGCTGCTGCTGCACACCGGCCGTGCCATCGGACGCATCTGCTTCGATAACAGTGAGCACAGCTGTTCCTGAGCCAACAGCCTTTTGTTTGGTAGTGGACAAAGACAAGCATTCATTGCAGATGAACAAATACCCAATACATTTTACATTGCAAATGTCATTTGTTAAATCCTGTTATTCCTATACTTGATTTCTCTTGTTTAATTAATCACCTCCCATTTTTTTCCCTACTGATCTCTCTAACATTTTGTTCTCTTTTCCACCATCAGCTGTGCAACAGACTCAGTTGGTAAAGAGTGGTGTTATCCCCAGACTGGTGGCCATTATGCACCAGTACCCAGAGAATGATCCACTAGTCAACGTCTGCCTTCTGGCCCTGTGTAACCTTGCTGACATGGGTGAGAAAAACAGTTCAGTTAACCAACATGGTTTTGCTCTCCACTCATATATAGAACTCTTTTTGTTCACATGCTGGGCTATAAATGGACTGACAGCATACGTGTGATGTAAGGTGGAGCTAATGGTGGTTGATTCTCTGCTTATATTCAGATGCAGTGAGAGAAGCTTTGGCAGAAGTCAGGCTGGCCGAGGTTCTGACATCCCAGCTGAAGCGTGCACCAGATGCAGAGCGTCGCCATCTTATCCTGGAGGTGCTGGGATCACTGGTAGAGAGCGGTGAGCCAGACTCGCAGCTCACCAAATGTGCAAAAACATATGGGCCTTTATTTATGGTTGTTTACTGATTCCTAAGTGAAATTAAAATAGAACATAGAAGTTATATCTTAATTAATTCATTATATTTGATTTATTTTAATTTATAAGTAACTTGAAGTATATACTATACATGTAGTGCACATATACTACTACTACTACTACTACTATTATTAATAATAATAATAATAATAATAATAATAATAATAATAATAATAATAATAATAATTATCATTATTATTATCATCATCATCATCCAAACTCTTGTCTGGTACTACTATAAATGTGTTTGTGCTTATATATTTGTGTGCTTCTGCCTCAGATGCACTGAAGCTACAGTTTGTAGAGGGTGGGGTGCCTGAAGCGCTCTCTGAAATGATTCGAGGATTGCAGGGTGACTCTGACCCCCATGACCTGTGTAGTATAAAAATAGCGTCCAACCTCATAGTGACACTGCTACTTGGGGGTGAGTCTGACCTGAAAGTACTGTTGTTTTCACATCACCAAAAATCTTTAATACAGAGGCATTAAGCTGAACAAGTATCACAGATACACTGAGTCTGGACTTGATCTAAATTTACTGTCAAAAGTAAACATGCCATAGATACTGCTGCATTCCATAATTTGATCATCAAAATCCAAATCCTTTATTTCTAAGTTAGAGTTATACTGTGTATGTTCATTATAATACATCAAGTTTATCAGTAACATAACAGTTATTGGTTACTAATATGATTAGGTCAAATTCAAGACATCAAAGCATGATAATAATGCCATGTTATATGCTGAAGTAATAATGAAAACAAATGTGGTGGTATCTACTGCTATTTTTTTTAAATAGATGAATCCATGCAAAAATGTTTTGGAGAGGGAACAGGTGGTGTGTATCAGGATGTTTTGTCTTGGCTACAGTCCTCTAACACCCAGCTTCAACTGTCTGGAGCACTGGCAATTGCCAACTTCGCCAGGAATGGTGAGGAAATTGAGAAAGTTTCTGTAATATAAAAAGTCTACATATACTCTGTCTATAATCTTCAAACTTCAGACACTGAAAAAATTTATTCCTCTGTATGTAGATTCATACTATTTCAGAATATTTTAACACTGATTGACAACAAATGCAGCTCCACTCTAGCTAACATTTAATTAAAGTTGCTAGCTAAGATTTTGCCAGATTGCTAGCTTGGTGGCTAGATGATCCACAAGCTTGTCACTTAACTTCTGGATATGCTGAAAATGTCTTACAGCTATTATTTGGGAGGTACATGTTACAAAGTCTACTATTTCCATCTGCACTGTCATCTCTGCAGTGCAAATGTCAATTCAGTCAGATGTGTTCTCTGTTCTGGACTGGAAATCATTTATGGACACAACGGCATGTTATATTGTTTCAGCTGTTGGGCTAGCTGTGTGATTTCTTTCAATTCTCATGTACGTGTTTGCAGTTCAGATATTTTATTTGTAACAAAATTTTACATAACAATTTAGGTTTAGAGTGAAAATTGTTGCAGAAAGCACAATGGAAAGTGCAACTGACATGGCCTACCATTACATTCCTCCCCTGTAGAATGCTTGTAGTGAACATGTCACAACTGCAATAACAAGATGTCTCCACTCAGTCTCTGCTCTTCCTGACACTTACAAGGTCTCTACTATTGATACTTTATCTTTCAGATAGTAATTGTGTAAAGATGATGGAACTGGGGGTTGTTCCATATATCCTGGATCTACTGGAGCATCACGTAGATGAGGGAGATGTGTCAGTGCAGCATGCAGGCCTTAGTGCTCTCAGAAACCTTGCTATACCAGGTATCGAACAATTTACTACCTAGCCACAATTACATTTTTTGTTCTGTTCAGCTGGACACAGAGAGCAGTGAATTTATACAGGTAACTAATCATAGACACAATTTACTGTACCATTTCATAATCCTTCTGTTTTGGGCTGTTTCACTGCTGTGAATCTTGATCAATATTCACAATAATAAAAGAGAAATATATTATCCCCTAGTCCTATTATGCAAGCAGTACTTCCTCTTTAATAGTACAAAATCTTAATTATTGGAAAGACTAGATTAGCAGATTTTCAAACTGAACTCTTCTCAACCTAATCAATTTAATCTCATTCACCCTGAGATCTGACCACAGGCTTAAAGACACTCTTTTTCTCATGCTATTGTAGCGTCTAATAAAGTACGCATGCTGGAAGATGGAGTAATTCAGCGGATCAGGACTCTACTGCGCTCCGACATGCCTCCTGTCCAGTTCAAGCTGCTGGGGACGCTGCGTATGATGGTGGACGGCCAAGGTCAGGACATCAAGTGAATACAAATTGTAGTGGACACCTAATCTAAAAACTTTTAGATTAATTTTCTATTAATTAAATTTTCTAATTGTTTAAAAGACATTAGGGTTAAACATGAAGAAAATGAATATGAATACATACTAAAAGAGCAGTTTGTTCTGTAAATTTGCCTGCAATACTGACAAGTTGTCCTCTTCACGCAATGCACCCCCACTCACTCTATACCCTTGATTCAGGAAGTGATGTCAAATCAACATGGCTGCTCACAGCATGAACAGTAAACATTTAAATGAGTTTAAATTTCAGTTGTAGGTTATTGGTATTTAAGCCCCATAAATGTTTTAAAAACCTTCTATGCATAATAATTCATATACAAAAGCACATTAATGCTAGTAAATTTTCCTTCCTTATTCTAGATACAAGACCTTGGGTTAATTTTGTTATTCTAGAGGCTATAATTAGGTTCTTTTCAAAGTATATTATTACCTTCACAGGCTTGTAGCAGCCTCCAGAAGCACAATAACAGACAATAGAATACATTCTGTGGACACAGACTTCATGTCTTGCAAATTACGAGTTACATTCAAGTAACTATTGCATGTTGCAAAGGTGATAAATACAGTGGAAGAAGAAAACCGCTCTCAAGTACATCACTCACTCATATGTGCTTTCTCTCCATCTTTCTTCTCTGTGTGTATGTTAGATGAGGCAGCTACAGTTTTGGGCAAGGATGAGATTTTACTGGCACGAGTTATGGAGTGGTGTGAAGCAAAAGACCATGCTGGTGTTCGAGGAGAAGCCAATCGGCTTTTAGCAGCACTTATCAGACACAGTCGTTCCCCAGTGAGTTACTCATACATGCTCACCACTCACACATACACGCACATGCACACCCACACGCACATACACACGCAGACAGACAGAGTTAACACAGAATCCACCAATAGTTTTGTAAGGTTTTTTTTTTTTTTTTTTACATATTATTAGCTGCACCTTAAAAATTACTAGGCCACTCAGGATGAATTGTCGTGATATGAAGAAATACAAGAAAATAAAACAAAACAAAACAAGAAACAGAAACAGATACCAAGCCCAAGCAAAGCTGTATACAAATGTTTCAAGCATAGAGGTCTGAGACACCCAGTATAATATCATATAACTTCTACAATATTGATTCAGTGCTACTCTTGTTCTGACAGGAAGTCATCCATGCTGTCATCAAGGCAGATGGGGTCCAACACCTCATCTCTATGGCAACCAGTGAACATGTCATTATGCAGAATGAGGCGCTGGTTGCTCTAGCCATTGCCTCTGCAATTGATATTGGTACAGTCCAACTACCTTGAACCATTTCATCATCGTAATACTGCACTTACTAGTTTGTAACAATATAGAATGACTAAAAATAAGGACTACTGTCTCTTTTATCCATGAATTTCTGTTCAGTGTGTTATAGATGTCAGTTGAAAATGGATTGTCTTCTTCACATAGCTCATGGTTTTCTTTGTTTGTGTGTGTGCCCAGAGGTGGTGGAAGAGCCCTTCAGTCATGCTGATCTGCTGTCCACCTTAAAAAAGATGCTGGATGACCCTGTAGGTGCAGTGGAAGTAAAATTTAGCACATTAGGGCTCATTTGCAGTCTGGCCAACTCCAGTGAGTAAGACAAAAGTCCTTTCACTATAAATAACATGTACAAAATTGTGAAGCAAATCAGGCTCTGGGGGATTTTGAGAATCGGAGATTCAGGAGCAAGAGCTGCTTGCTTAGAGCTAGTTACTTAACATTGTCAGATATAATGAAGTTATATTAGATTTTTTTAAAGACTTCAATTAATGTATAGAAATTTCTTCACCTTGTCACTATAAATTAAATTTCTTTGTCTTCTTCAATTTGTACTTGGAGTATGCAAACTTTTGCTGAATGTATGTTATCTATATAAAGCATTTACTAAATACAGTTTAAAGTCATCATCATTACTTTTTAAGCAAAAGTTAAGGGTTTATTTCTAGTAAATGATTGTCCATGAATCTAAAATAATATTGAAAACCCCCTTCAAATCCCAACTCTCATTTACATATTATTTAGCCAGAGAATGCCATTTGCCTCTCTCTCCCTGTCTCTCAGGCATGCTGAAGGAGCAGATGGACACACTGAACCTGAAGGACAGCCTGTCCACGCTCACCAGTCACACCAGCACCAAGCTGGCCTCACAGGCAGTCACAGTAATGGGCGTACTCACTGAGACTAGCTAGACCACCTGTCCAAACTCTCTGATTGATGGGACTGATGACTAGAAGCACACTACATGTCCACTTTATACACTTCTCATCAACCCATCCCTTTATTTTGTGAGACTGAAGCAATCTGAGGCAATCTGTCTGTGAGCTTGGTAGGAAGTGGGGTGATGCCATTCTGGCAGAGGAGCTTAATTGGATCATAAATAAAGCACCATTACATGGTTCATTTCCTATTAGCTGACCTGTAATAACCTTGAGGATCTACAGTACAGTTAGAGGTTGTGTCAACGTGCTTACCATCTCCTGTATAAAAGCACAATTCTCTCTAATATTCATTTAATTATCTGAACACTCTGAAAACAAAATTAGCAATCTGAAAAATAACAGATGCTGTAATATAAATACAGAATCATAGTGTTCTGCCCAGTTATATACGCCTTAGTTTTAGTGTAGGCAAAGTATCTCTGACTGGTGATTATTCTTGCCTAGGAATTGGAATATGTTGCTTTTTTTGATCAGGTGCTGAATTTGTGCAAATATGACTCTAGTCCTACAATTAGTTAGTCCTAATACAGTTAGTCCTACAATGCATTAACCTCACTCTTCATTAAGAGAAGCATGTGGACTTACTTGTTCTTGCATTTACATAATGTGGAATATGATTACAGTTCATGCCTGGGAAATGGATTTAAATTTGCAATAATTATTTAGTCATATATTATAATTATAACATAACTGGTTGTACTAGTAATTAATAGAGGTTTTTTTAATGCAAATACTTTGATCATGTTGATCATTCTATTAGCTAATCATGAATACAAGGAAAGTCCATGTATGTATCAGCAATACCAAGAAATATATCAAGAGCTTTGTTTGAGATTCTCTAATCAAAATATAAAAATAGCAAATGTGCAATCATGATGTGTGTTATGTGTGATTGTCCTGTGGGTTAATACAAATCTCTGCACTGTTTATGTGTCTAACTGTGTCACTAATGCATTTTTGATTCTTTTTAAGAAAATCACAGGTGGGAAAAAGAGATTTACAACTGCAATTCTAGGCAGATGATGAGTGGAGAGGAACTATCTGATAATAAAACATGATCAACTGAAGGAGATGAATCTCAGGGACTGTGATTAGGAAATCTTTTGTATGACACAACAGCCCCTACTGCAACACTCACCCTCAAAACAACAATTCTTTACAGACAATTATCAACAAATTCATGACTAGATGTCTTAAACTGCACAATCTCTGTCCGTCCTTGATACTGTCACTGTAGCATGTCATTTAGACTTATAAATGGACTGTTTCTGGTGTTGAAAAGTGCACTGGAACAGCTTGTGTCTACCAATAAAATTTTAACAGCTGAACTGGCATGTTGCTCTTCTGTAGGCAAAACACATGCTTGTTAAGAGGAGTAAAAAGCTTCACAGGTTTAGGCAGTAGTTACATTCACCAGTAATACAATGGATATAAAAAGTCTACAGACTGTTAAAATGGTACGTTTTTGGTGAAGTAAGAGAAAGACACTGAGATAAATCAGGTCTTTTACCACCTTTAATGTGAAATTGCAATGTATACAAATAAATTGAAAAACAATCAGAACCTTTTTTTTTAGAGAAAAAATAAAAAAATAAAAAGCTTACAATAACCAAGTTGCGTAATTGTGCATACCCTTAAAATAATACTTTGTTGAAGCAATTTTTGTTTTTATTACACCACTCAGTCTTTTTGGGTAAGAGTCTATCAGTGTGGCACATCTTGATTTAGCAATATTCTCCCAATCTTTCTTCCAAAAACATTCTAGAGCCGTGAAACTGTGAGGGCATTTCCTGTGCACAAGTCACTCCACAGGTTTTTAGTTAAATTCAGGTCAGGGCTCTGCATGGACCATTTAAAAACATTGGTGTTCTTTTTGTTAAGCCATTCATTTACTGATTTGGATATGTGCTTTGGGGTTTGTCGTGGTGAAAGCTGAAATTCCTTTTCATTTTCAGCTTACTAGCAAGATACCTGAATGTTTGCACTAAAATTGACTGGTATTTGTAGCTATTCATGAGTATGTCCATCGTGATAATAGCCACAGTTCTTGCTGAAGAAAATCATAATGCTGCCACCACCATGCTTCACTGTGGCTATAGAGTTATTTCATTGACATACTTTTTGCGCTAAAACTTACCTTTTGGAATTATGGAATTCTGACCAGAAATTTCTGCAATTTCTGACCAGAAATTGGTATCATCAGTCTATAACACAATTTGCCACATGGTTTGGGGTAATTTAGTTGGGCTTGGATGTTTTTTGTGAGAAAGGGCTTCTGTTAAGCCACCCTAACCCATAGTCCAGACATGTGAAGAATACAAGAGATTGCTGTCGCATGCAGAGATTAATCAATACGTCAGATGTTCCTGCATTTTCTTTAATATTGCCATAGGTCTCTTGGCAGCCTCCTTGCTAAGATTTTGTTTTATCCTTTTGTAAATTTTGGTAGGATGTCTTGTTCTTCTTAATGTCATTTGGTGACCCATTTTGTCCACTTGTTGATGATGACCTTCACAGTGTTCCATGGTACATCTAATGTTTTTGAAATAGTTTTATATCCCTATTGATATTTTTTGACAAGTGAAATACTGTACACACTTTAAGCTCTTTGAGGACCATAGCTTCAGCAGAAAATGAAACCAAGAAGATGTCAAGAAAATACCGCAACAACAGTTGGCATTTATTTGAGGTTAATCAAAAATTATTTCATTGATGACAGCTGTATGATTATTACTTTTGAATATGAGATTGAATGTGATTGTTTCATACTAAACACAGCTACGTCCCCAATTTTAAAAAGGTGCGCACACTTATGCAACGAGGTCATTGAAATTTTTTATACATTGTAATTTCACATTAAAGGTGGGAAAAGCTCTGACAATTTATTATAGTGTAATTCTTTTACTTCACAAAAAACAGGGGTGTCCCAGTATTCCTGTGACCCACTGCCCAGAAAAAAGCAGGTTACTGAAGATGAATGAATGAAATGAGTGAGGTGTGGAAATTTCTCATGACTTTAAACCTGGAGATAGTTCTCTAGTAGTAGGTAGAACTCTAAAACAAATAACCTATGTTTGAAATGTTTCTTGACTTTTCTCATATAATAACATAGGTCTTGCAGGTGGCATTGTGGTGCAGAGGGTAGTGTTCCTGCCTCATAGCTTAGTGTCTAATTTTGTATATTATCTCTGTGATAGTGTGGTTACTCTCACTTGCTCCACCTCCCAACCCCCAAAAAAGTCATTAGTGTGTGGTGCCTTTGTGATGCCATGGCATCCCATCCGGCATGTATTCCTGCCTTATGTAGAGTTTTCCTGGGATTGACTCCAGATCCTTGATCAGCATAAATCAGTTACTGAAAATAAAGGGATTATATAAGGTTATCAAGACTACTGCAATTTGTTATAATCAAATTTTCCAGGTCTTTCTTTCAGGCCTAACAAATGTTGGTTGTTTGGACCAAGACAATGATATAAAAATCAAAGGTTGGGATATACAGCACTTCCAGCCATATACTTTACAGGTTCTAGCTAACCACTAGATGGAGACAGCAGCAACCCTTGATGTCCAAAATTATCTCCATGTATATATGTAAATATGTACATATAAATACTAAGATGCAGTATGGGAAGATGTACCATACTCTGGAATGAACCATCCCATCAACAGAGAATGGAACAGTTGCTAGTGTTTTTATTTCCGAGAGTGTATATTGAACTTAACATTAAATAAGATTGAGTTTAATGTACAGATTACATGTTTTAATTGGAAGGTATTTACATCTGCATTGGGTGAAGCACACATTCCACTTCTTACATGATCCCTGCATTTCTGTTGATGAGTAATTGGACAGATGGCTGCTCAGCTCTTTTTTGACCAGCTGTCTGTCACAGCATCATTATAGCTAACAGATGAGCTAAAAATATGCAATTTTCAAACTGTAAGCTAGTCACTATGTACTGCACGATTTTACAAAATATGGTATAGAGCATATTGAGTGCACTCATATTAGACACAGGACTAGAATTGTTTGAGAACAAACTGAAGCATATTACCATTTTATGGTGTTTATTCCAGCACAAAAAATGTAATTCAATCTAAACTCCATTGGGCCACACTTTAGCTATTGAGAACAGGAATGAAGGCTTAAAACAACCCCAGGAAAAAAAACCCTAGAAATTCTGCATTTTCCAGAAGTCACATTTCAGGCAGTAATCATCTGAAAAAGAGTCAAAACTAAGTCCAAATTTGTTTATAATTAGTGTCTGACACAAGGGAGAGCAGTTATACATGTTTCACTTTTTCATGAGCAATCACATATTACTCACACAATGTCAGGTGTTTACTGGAATCCACATGTTCCATGTCCTTTTCCAAATGACTAAAAACTCACTTAAGTCAAATAATACAGAATCTTTTTCTTACCAGTTACTGAGAATTCTGCTACTGTTGGGCATTTATGTGTATTTTGTGAGTATGAGGCATGGTTCTCTAGGGGGTAGGCTGAATGTAGCATATGGACACTCTCAGTGGGATGATGGGAAAATGGGCCACAGGCCCAGAGTTCAGTTTCCTGTGCTTTTATTATACACAAAACACACAAGCTGTTCTAGAATGATAAATTACTTTGCTATTGTTTGTTATTATCACTGAAGAAATGTGAACCTATAGTAAAAAAAATGATGCTACTGTTTGTGTTCAGGATGTGTTGGTGTGGTCATTTCTCACTTTGGGAAGCAACTAGACTGGTTATTCCACTCCATCTCAACTCATCACAACTGTTTTTTTTTTTTTGCTTCACACAAATTTTTATTGTTTAAGAAATAAAAGAAAAGTTTTCCGGAGTATTATTACAAATGCAGATTCACTAATCTGCTATAGTGTAACTTGATAAATTTAGGATCCTAATTTGGGCTGCATATGGTTCCATAAACTCAGGATATTAATTTTTCATCATTTTATCATGAAACTAAATTTGTAAATTGAAACAAACTATCTAAAACCCGAAACAAAATAATAGAAATGGATTAAAAAAGAAATATACAATAAGTTTAATATACTTTGTTTTATTTATTGTATTTATTGTACATTGTGTATTTCTTTGGAATAAGCAGCCACAGCTAAACATCTAGAGTAAATAAAAACATCACTTTTGCTGTCCGAAAGGTACTTTAATTAATGACTTCCTATTATCAGGAAAGCCTTATTATTCCCTTGTTACAAAAAGCAGACTACAGACTATATACGCAAACTGACTCTACAGGTGAATGTGAGAAAACCCAACTATACAGATAAGATTGTGATCACACTCACATGGCTTTGTGGGTGTGGCTGCACTATGTCATGTGAAAAAGGCCCTGAGAAAAATCCTTGCTGGAGGTGAAAGAGAGAGAGGAACATTACCCTTTGGAACGGACGAAACTCACCTGTTTGAAGGAGCGCCATTTAGACCAAAAGGTGCAATGATTTTGAAACAGACACACTGCAGAAATACAGGGAACTTCTTTCAACAGTGGTAAGGAGAAATTTTTATCCTATATGACATGAAATACCAGATACATTGCTCCAAGAACACACTTTCAACATGCTGATACTGTGGTAAAGACATGAAAAATGGCACAGGGACTTTGTGCTTGCGGAAGTACATGCTTGTACAGTCTGAAGTGAACTATGTCAGTGAAAGTATGAAATAGAGTTTACAGGTTGGAGCATTTGTTTGCCATCAGTGTCAACATTGTCAGAATAGAGCATTTAAGGTGTAAATTCAGAATAATTAAAAAAGAGACAGTACTGTATAATATGCTTTCTGGATTTCATTATATAGTTTTGCCATATGAAAGATCTCTGATCAGAGTAATTATGGGTTAAAGAACACAATGAACCTATATATACACACACTCATTCTTTTGTATAACACAGCATTTTCAGTCTTCATATTTGACCTCAACACAGTTATTCTCAGTGAACACAGCAGATCATAAATTATTTTATTAGACCCTGTGTGATGCAATAATTTAGTAACACAGTACCAAGGGAGAGTGACCTTTTTTTGCACCGTAAGTAGCTTCTGGTTTATATTTGGTTGTCTTTTCCTTCCTTTTCCTTACCTTAGTCTAGTCCATTGTTGTAGCTTTTTTTAGTTTTGGGTTCTTTTCCACGTAGTTGTTTTATCATAATAAACTCAATGGAATTCATAACATTTACATTTGCATTGGTTCTTAATAAGACAGTTAAGACCCTGTTTGGTTCACCTTTTTGGTAACTTAAATAATTTGTTTGGTTATTTTGGTTCAAAGATACATGCGAGTTACTGGCTCTGGAGACCCTGTCTTATAGTCAAATGTAGGAATAAGAGAATACTTTCCTGACTTCTGTTTTTTTCCTTACAACACAGTTTCATCGATGTTTGCTATTTATGTAACCCTACTCAGCAATGTCAATTTGGCTGTTTATGTGAATATATCCAGTTGTTCAGAACACTGCAGAAGAGTGGAAGATAAAAGTTGGTAGGCTACATATGTGAAATTTATATTTTCACTTATAACAACTAGCTGTATTAAAATCCATACATAAACTTTATGTTGATTTTGGCTTTGCCACAGGTGCAGATGGCTGATATTGTTCTATGATTGAGCTCTTCAACCAAGTCATCATGGGTATAAAGCCGGTAGTCAGAAAAAACTAGAAGGCTAACAATACCTAAACAGAGAGTATGAATTGGCTGAGTATCACTTCAATACAAAGCAGTGACAGTAACTTAACAGATACTAGTTCAGTGTTCAGAGTCAGAGAGGAAGGCACAGAAACAGAGCTTGGAGTCTAGACAGAAGAAATTCTGTGTTTACTGCATGATAGAGACAGAGATGCACTTCCTCCTCTAGCCTGTAAAATCTAAAATCGTATAATTTTTTTTTGCGTTTAGATTTTAAACTGTGATCCTAAAATTCAGCAAAATGACCTCACTGGAAAAAATGACAGCTCTGTCTCAGGGAAAGACACACATAAAAATGTTGGGATCCCACCAAAATGCTATCATTATAAATCTGCTATTACTGGTACTATTAATGTTGTTGTATTATCATTGATATATTGAGTGTGATTGTTTACTATTATTAGTTTGTTATTATTGATATCTGTTATTATTAATATTAAAATTGACATTGATATAATTGAAAATGGTGCCTTAATCAGTTCTTATTGCATTGTTTCTTATAGTGTTGCTGGAAATACTGAATCACTGACTAAATCTGTGATTTAAAAACATTTTTGTCCAGTGATGCCACCTCTCGCTACTCTTTTGTTTCCGAGGCACTTCTGAAGCATTTCTAAACAAAAACAAATTCGTATATAAATTTAAATACGTAAATAAATTTCCTGATTTACAAGAATCTTTTGGAACTTAAGACTAATCTTTTGCTTCGAGTAGGCCATATACATTATGGCCATTTCAGCTTTTTCTATCCTTGTCATTGTTCTGCCATATTTTACATGAAAAAATAATTTACAAGCATTTTTCATATGTAGAACAGTGCAAATCATATCTAATATGGTGCAATGCATTTCCTGTTATGATAAAACATAAATAGGAAATAGATGTACAATTAAAATACAAATTTTCAATTATGACCCAAATAATGTGCCAAAGCTATACAGTCTCTGTTCAGTTTAGTTATGTGTGTATGGGTTATGGGTTCTGTCCAAATGTAAATTTCAGAAAGGTGTTACTGCAGTTGACACATTCACATTCTTTTTTTGAGTCTATCACACACGCAAGACTCCTCCAGTTATAAATGCTTTAAAATGTCTGTGATTACATGCCAAGCGTGAATGGACATTTGTGTATCTTTCAGCTATGTCTTGTAGAGAGGCAAAAAAATGATGCAAAACAGAAATCAGCAGTCGGGTTGAGCAATGATGTTGCCATAGCAACAGCGAGAGAGTGATGGCGAAAACTGAGTGAGCTGCTAGAGGTTGTGAAACGAAATAGCTGTAAGACAAAGATTTCTGCAGCTTCTTCGTTTTATCACACATAATGTGTTTGGATGCAGGGGGAGTCATAAAAAAGTGGATGCAAAATAAATCCCTGTTTAAATTGTGGATTAATTTTATTTCTCACTTCTTTACAGGTTGATGAAGGCATGCTGAGGGTGACTGTCTGACTATCATTCTGTTCTGATATTCTGTCCTCTCCATGTCCAGCCCCCTCACCCTCTTCACTACATACGAACACCACTCCCTCCCTCTTATCCCTTCCTCTCTCTTATCCCTCCCTCTCCCTTATCCTTCCCTCTCTCTCTCTCTTGCTCATGTAGACACACCATCTTGAACCCCGTGTGGGCTGGGGATTTAAAGATCTGCAACTAAGGCAGGCTTGTAATCAGATGAAAAACAAGATTATCCCAACAATCCCTTCATCTTTTCTATTGCTGGAGAAGCGTTAGAGGAGCTGGAGGGGGAGGAGCCTCTGGGCCAGGAGGGGTGGGGTCTGATGAAGTGACTGAGTGAAAGAAGGGAGGAGGGGTTCACCTGTGGATGTGTATGGGGAAAAGAGACACCACTGCTGTTGACTGTTCCTTTTCAAGGTCCCACACAGACACTGAGGTGCCTGCACGCCGACATTAGAGAAAGGAAGAAATAGACAGGGAGACAGAGAGGGCTGGGAAGGACTAGGGAAAAGGCAGTGCAGAGAGAAAGATCAAGAAGAGACCATAAATTCTTCTTTCAACTCTCATAACAAGGTAAGGATTGTTTATCAAAAGTGTGCTGTGTAATAAAACTCTGAAAAGGGATAATTGAAAAAACTGACTGTCTGGTACCTCTGTGTTTGTGGTTTCTGCATGTGTGCGTGTGTGTATATGGAAATGGAAGGGACTTTGCATTGTCAGATATTTTTATATTGTATGGATGAATAATGTATGCGCAGGTCCTGTGTGAGTATATTCTACAGACCTTGCCATATCCTTTAGAGATAAGTAATAAAATTACTGTGAGTAGATAGTTTTTCTATAATGTGTGCAAAAGAGGTTTTGTATGATCATCCCAAACAGTTGAGGTGATCAAGCTGCCAGACCTGTGAAAATCGACAAATTAGTGTATTGACCTCAAAAACACTTTGCCTCCTAAAGTCAGTTGATTTTCATTGAGTAACCATTCCTCTTGGGGCCATGCAGGCAGTTAATCACAGAGAGAATGACAATGAATTGAACAAGATTCTAATGTGTTGGCTGGTGCATGTTGTACATTTGCCATCTCATGATGTAAAAGGAATGATTTAAGAAAAATAAGGACTCCCTTTTGATTTTTTCCACCATGTTTTATTGAAACTAATTGTTTGCTAAGCAAATAGAACACTTCATTTTAAATGTAATATGCATTATTAAGGTTAATGTCTACATTTATTATAGAAAATGTGTAATGCTTTCTTATTTTTTATTGTACTTATTATTATATAATGACTACTATATGGTTATACTGTATGTTTTCTATAATATTTTACAACCCTAATGGGATCTTCAGTTTGTCCCTCTGGCGAACACCCTTAAAGGTTCTATGTAGAAACCTATAATAGTTTTCCTTTTAGGAAATGGACCGAGAATAACCAATAAAGAAAGCTAGAACTGTTAAACATATTCAGAACCTTTAAGAATTTATTTTCACCTTACATATACTTCCTGGGTGTACATTGGTCTTTGCATGACTTTCTGAAAGAACAATGCAAACTGTAACTGTGTAAGTAAAAACTATCCAAAACTTTTATAAAATACACTATTTTAATAATCATTTAATACAGTCCATTTGATACATTGTATGAACTGTAAGTTAAATAGAAAGCATATGTAACAGCTGCTTTTGTTTTGACCTGAAGGCTATACTGGTTATAGTATAATTTACATTATGTCTCACCTGCATTTGCATTCAGCATTCAAATGAGTTTTTCACAAAATACAGTAAGAATGTGTGTAGTGTTTCCTACACAGTGATGGTATTATGAGCTTTGCATGTGTATTAGATGATTTAGATACATTTTTAAAAATGTGGGTAACCGGTAACTGACACTATTATTCTATCTTGTTTCAGTTTTCCATGGCAGAAATTGGGAGCCTCGTGTCTGACCTGTTTCCACCTGGGAGCACCATCCCATCTAACCCCACTGTCACTAATGACATTATTCTTCCACTTTCTGCTGAACTAAAGGACATCAAGTCTGAGGAGCTACAGAAGAGTTCTAGTGAAGTACCATGCTCAGAAAATATCCTGGAAGACAGAGGGCTTCACAATGCCCCACGTCCTCACAGTATCGCAGAGGTTCACATATCTGATGCCCAGATGGCATCTGGCATGAACCATCAGAATGAACAGGCATCACTGGTCCTCACAGAGAAACCCTCCTCATTACACAGATACCTGGGAGAAGAGAACCTGTCTCCAACAAAACAAAATTTTCAGAGAAGTCACTCAGATACCCTTCAAATACAGCAAAAGGATCATATTCATCCTCTTCAAAGTGAAACAATTGAGACTACATCTCTGAATAAGAAACAAGAAGCACCCATTCTGTCCTTAGTTTGTAAGGAGGCCATTCATACACAGCAAAGCAGTAGTGCCACCACTTTCTGCAGAGCAGTGAGCAGCCCAATCCAGCCAAGCCCTGCTCAGGTTTGCAATTCTGGCTGTGCTCAGGCATCAGGAGATTTTGCCAGGGGCATTAAACCCTCTAGGCTTGAATCAGCTGCTTGCTGCAGCCCATACCGACATGTAGCTGTTGAGGACACGTTTGCTGCCTACTGTCACCCCCAGCCTATACCTGCTCCTGCCCAATTTGTATCACGACTAATGAACATGGAGGGAGACTGCAAGGGGCAGAAAACAGGGCCAACCTTGTTATCTCTTCCCCCACTGGTTTCATCCATCAGTGAGACAAGACTGGACTCTAAAAGACTGGTCCACTGCTGCAGCTTGGACTGTAAGTGGCCTGGTCCTTTGCTCCAGGCTGGAAGCCAGCAACAGTATGTGAAAGATGTTAGAAACATGAGAGATGCAGGGACTATGACCTCCTGCAGGGAGTTGAAGGACATAGGGGTGCAAGTGGGTCAGGACTCAGAAAGGTCACCTCAACATGTCTTCCCAAAGGTGTGTCTGGTGGATGAGAGGGAGAAGGAAAATGACAAGCTTACAGGGCAACAGAAAACTCCAATAAAGGATGTGAAGTGGGACTCAGAAGGAATGACATGGGAGGTCTATGGTGCCTCGGTCGACCCTGAGGAACTAGGCGTGGCAATTCAAAGGCACTTGGAGATGCAGATCAAGGAGACAGAAGGAAGAGCAGCAAGGTTCACACAGCAGAACACAACCACCTCACAACTGGGAAATGAGAAAAGGGAGACTAAAAGAAGGAGGGGAGTAATGGCAGCTCTTCGTCCTTCAGTCTGTTGTAGCCGCACCTCTACTGCATTGGACTAACTACCAAAAACTACCTGGGTTTTGTATTTTCAAGCATCACAGATTTCTCAGAACTTGTCGACGATGTATGAAGAGGGTTATATATGAAGAAGTACAACACTGGATGAGAGAGAACATGTGCCTAAGTCTTCCTTTCAGTTTCAGAACCTTATGCATAACTTAGGAAAAATGTAGACTGACCTTAAGGGCTATATGTTTGGTGTGTAATTCCACCTATTTGTCTGTTTATTAGTGGAGCACTTTATTTCTCACTGCAGTACAAAATAAATGTCCTGTCACTCTTAAGCAGCAGGGTATTAGCTTTCAGGAGTACTAAATCTAAGACAGCAGCGGATAAGACAGAAAGCACGAACCCAGCTGTGAGCCTGAGACTATCTAATACCTGTTGACTCCCCAATAACGTTAAACAACTCAATTGATAATGCTTAAGTAAGGTCACAGACTATGGTCAAGGTAACTAATCGTTGTTAATTTATGTCCCAAAACTGGAAGAGGTTGACTAGCGTGACCGCGTAGTTGGGGGTACCAATCCACAATCCTGTCAAAGAACAGGCCCTTACAAAAGAAGAAGGCCCTTAAACCCTAATAGATCCAGGGGTAGTCAAGAGACTGACACTGAGTTCTGACCCTGTGCTTCTTTACATGATTGAGAAGGGGCAGGCTAAGACAAAAACCCAATATATCAACACAATGGCCGATAAAGAGTCTCTTCTCTTCTAGAGTGCTGTAAAAACATCTAAATCATGTTTTAAACATTAAGTATGTCTCTGGATAGCCAAGGATTAATAAAGAGAACCAAATTAAGACTTGAAATAATGAAAGCTGAAGAGTACCCAGAGGTCAAAGCAAAAGCTATGTATCTCAGTATCACCTTAATTGGTATCTTCTGATTTAACGGAAACACCTCTGAAATCAAACCAAACACTTTTATGACCACCCTTTTTAAAAGCTGCAGCAGTTCTCTTATATACACTGTCATGCTGGAAATCTGCTATATGGTTGTTCTAAGCATCTTGGAAAACTTGTATGATCATTAAATCATATTTTAAAAAACTTGTGGTAATACAGAATAAACATAATAGAATAATATATAAAAGTAATACATAATATATAAATTAGGGTACCTAAAACATAGCTTACAGTGAACTAGATGCTATGTTTAGGAAAACCCTAAGTGGGATAAAGAATCCTTTTATTCTTTGATTAATTGAGATACTAATACTAATAAAGAGGAAATCAGAGGATATCCGTCTAGATTAAATTTATTAACATTCAATTAGAAAAATTCAAAGCTATACATAACAGACAGATTTTAAGTATTCTTGCTCATTATGGCTGCATCCTTTCCACTGACCTCAGATTAATTGCTTTTGTCAGTCAGAATTATCAGTTAGAATATATGCTTTTGTATATATAAAACCTAAAATATTTCATCTAGTCAGGTTCAGGTCTAACTATGAACCACACTCTAATCTATGTGTCAAAAATATGAGCAATTTGTACTAATATTCACAACAGACATTTCAGTGGCTAAAGTGCAGATTGTGAGACTGGTATAAAAAGAAAACCTTCCTTACAACTAATTTCCTAAAGAAAATTAAAATTTCTGTGCTGTCTTTACAAAATGAGATCGGTTAGTCTATTGTGTGTAGTGCACTGTGATGAGAGGCAGCATGAGAGCTGAAGTGTTGCACCATCTACTGGTCTAAATGTCTCTCTAGCTTTCATTTTGTCTGTGATTACGATGGTATAATAATGGTACGAAGAGTAGTACTCTGATTAACCGTGTTATTTTTACTACTACTATTGTTAGAGGGAACTGAACATTCAGTCTCTGTTTGGAAAAAAGCCCTTTTCCCCTCCCCCCTTCCTCCCAGAAAAAAAAGCATTAATATGTGTTTATATTTTGGATGTATGTATATTATGTATAACATCTAACAGCAATATAATATGAATGAAAATTTAAATAAAAGGAAAAACTGAAAGCCTAACACAACTGACATTAGAGATGATAAGCTGATAAGCATCATTCAGACACATTCGAAAAAAATTCTAATGCTATTATTTTAATGGTGACAAGAAATGTGAAAATGATTTTTTTCTCTATTTCACATAATACATATTAATTTCATACATATTGATAATTAATTCAGAGACAAGAACACTTTCAGTGTGAGAGTAAAACATTTAATCCTTTTGCCTAGATCGGTTTTTCTACCCTTTATTACTAGAGCATAACTAATACTGAACACTGATCCACAGTATTACCCTACAATCTGGGAAGGATGGATTTTGTCTGAAATATTTCAGTCCTAATTTTGAATTATTTATGACTTCACCTTTTGGGATGCACAGATTTCTATCAATGTAATGGTGTAGTGACCATGTTTAGGACAAATAAAAATTCATTATTCAGTTTGTAGCAATAATAACTGATTTTTTTGCTGCAAAAATAGGTTCCGCTTTTGATATACACTACCACTCAAAAGCTTGGAGACACTAGATTGAAAATATATTCTTCATTGCATTAAATACATTTTGACAAAGGTTTATATAAATAGTGAACTTACACTCACCATCCACTTTATTAGGAACACCTGTAATCCTGCACATTTATCATCCAGTTATCTATTCAGCCAATCATGTGGCAGTAGTACAATACTGTCGCATGGTCATTGGCACTGGGCTGGTGTAAATATTTCAGAAATTGCTGATCTTCTGGGAATTTCATGCACGACAGTCTCTAGAGTTTACACAGAATGTTGTGACAACAAAAATCACTGAGTGAGTGACAGTTCTGCAGGTGTAGTGGTGTTCCTAATAAACTGCATGGTGAATGTAAATGTCTGTGCTGTGATTTAAAGCTACACTATATAAGATTACTGTTATCAGATTTGCAACAAACTGAATGCCCCCCACCCTCACCCCTCCCTTTCCAGGTGAGTATTAGAAGGTACGGTGGCCATCAGGTGCCTGCAGAGTACAATAGGACTGCTTCCGAAATTATTTCATTATCTATCACTGCATCAAGTAGTCTGTAAACTGATAAGGTTACTTTAAATAGAATTTGGAAATTGAATTTAGTTATTTAGGCTGTAAAACTATAGTCATAACTTCCATGTAAGATAGGGTGGTGTGTTCTGCATTGTGGTAGGATTTTATTGCTAATGAATATTTTTGTTACTTGTTCTGTGTTGCGGTAGCGTTTTACTCCTAATGTTAGTAGGATACATTAGGTATTAGTTTTTTGTTTTTTTGAAGAATCATATATCAGATATACCACCCAGTAATGCTACCGAGGTAGGTCAGAGAGAGGGAGAGGATTTGAATTTCTCAGGACCAGGCGAAGAAGGGAAGCTAACTGAGCGGCTGCTGCTTCTTCTGCTCAAAACGAAAAGACTGGAAAGTCTTCAAAAGGAGAGGCAAGAAGTAACAGAGGTTTGTATTTATAAAATAATTTCATTATATGGATCTGTGTGATATTAACAATAGCAACAGAACAGAAAGTGGTATTTACACATTATTTGGAAAATAATAATTCAGCGCCATAACCCAATTACCTGTCCAACACAAAGCAAGCATTTGTCCCTCATTAGTGATTTCCTTCTGGGAAAAGCCACACTGTGTTTGTCCTTGCAGTTGTCCATCCTGATTTCACTGTCCTCATTTGCTTCATGCTCCCCTACTGTTCCTTGTGTTAAATAATAAATATGTTCCTCCAGTTTTACTTGTTAGCTAGCAATCACTGATTCCTTTCCTTTCTTCTGGGTTCACACTGCCACTTGTAGAAATGCGAAACACGGAAGGTGCTCTCTCGGGGTTTGTCTGTTCTGGGCTAATGTAGCAACATGGCGGCCTCCATGAGACACGGACCCGCACCCTATGTAGATGTAAATGGCTCATTCAAAGTTTACAAAAACATGATTTGTAATTACAAGCATTTGTATACTAATGAAAACATATTGATGAATACTATATTCCATTTCTGCTAATAAATTCCACTAACTCCTACATAGCATAGCTTTAACACTTTTCTTCCCTACTGGAAAACTCTGTGTGTGTGTGTGTGTGTGTGTGTGTGTGTGTGTGTGTGTGTGTGTGTGTTTTTTCTTCATATTGTTTTTGATTAATCCCCACATTAATCCCAGTAACCAAAATGAAAACATTTGGATTTTTTTTTTTTAAATAAAAGGACCAGCCACAAGGTCTAAACTGTCAGATGCTGTATTCTTATCTTTATGTGTATTCTTATCTTTGTATCTTTTGTTCCCCATCAAGATACGATACACGCGCGCGCGCACACACAGCGCATTCAGTGTTCCCGTAGGTTTTTCCTATCTATCTGATCGCGCGCCCAGGAGCTCTCTCGTTTTCATAAACCGCCATCACTCCATCACTAGCCTACGGTCATGTCTTAACATCCTTACATAACAGCTGCATTGTTTTTTAGCTGCCATATGAGAACAGGAGAGGTAAACTGCCCGGATTTGCGAGAGCATCCGAAGCAAAAAGGCTGAGGTAAGTCCAAATAGAGTACTAATTACAGGCTTTCTTAATTAGCCTGCAGATGCAGGAACAGAAAGTGGAGCAGAATGGCGACTCTATAAATCCGAGTCATACACCGAAGGGTTTTCAAGAATGCTGGCATGGCACATTTAATGACATTTTTTACAACATACGAATGCAAAAAGCGCTGTATAGCCTATTATATACGACGGACGGGTTAAATGACTTGGGGCCCGAGAACATACAGTAGCTAAGGGCAAGGATACATCCGCATATTTTTGTAACAATAGCTATTGAACTGTGATAATTACCCCACCTGTGACAGCCTACTATTTAGTAAGCTAGTATTCATATGCGGTAATAGTGGCCTAGACAGCTATTCAAAGCCAGTATACGGCATTGGGTGTAGTCTAGGGATTATTATGAGGCTTTTATTTATTTATTTTTTTTTATAAGAATCTGTAGACTGGGGTCATATTAAGTACATATTCGGAATTGTTAAGGCTGTTTGTTCGTCGAAAAGCTCTCTGTTGAACCTATAATGTGTGCTTTAACCTAGATAGCCTAAAGGCTAACCGAGCAGCCTCAAATATCCTACAGCCACCTGCATATGTTCAAAATACCGTCGGTGAGGTGTTTTTTTTGCCACTACAGTATATTATTTGTATGTATGTTGGTGGGACACATGTCTGAGATTAGCTCTGACAAGAACTGCCATTTAAATTGTCATCTTATTTGGTATTTGCGGAACTATAAAATATCATTTTGTTTTATATTAGCCTGTAGACTTAATCATCTGTAAAATAAACCACACTATAACTTCTTAAAATCACAAATCATGCAAGAATTTCACGCGCTATGAAAGACTGCCATTTCGTTTGACCTATTTTCAGCACAAAAGCCCCGCTCACAAACAAACAAGAGGCTATGCAGTCCACTTCAGAATTATTGGCACCCTTAGTGCATGGACCGGTTAGTGTCTTCTTTTAAACATTGTCCCCAAAAAAAAAAAAAGGGAACAAAATTTTGGGCCGAGCTGATATGAGAGGTGAAACACCTTTTTTCACTAGTATTTCTTATTTCAAAGACAATATTTAACTTCAGGGATTTGAGTTTGTGGTTTTCTTCTCCTTTTGAAGAGCAACACTGACAAACTCGTTATGATAGTGGCTAAAAATACAAGACTAACCAAAGATACATAACCATACATAATTTATTTAACAATATTTTACTGAGTTTAAGTATAATGACAAAGATTTATCTTATATTCAGTATAAAGCTGATTACTACAATTTGGTATTCCATTCTTTATCATCCATGTTAGCTAACAATATTTCTTGGTGCACAATATGATCACAACACAATGATTGTAATAGTCACAAAAACATATTATTACAACTTTATATAAACAAGATTAAACCAACTATAATCAGTATTACAATCATGAAAAATGCCCGGCTGCTCACCTGCCAACTGAGTAGGGGCCAAATGAACATTAAATATTTAAAGCCATTCAGTATAACATTGCATTGTCTCTTTGTATATGCACTATTCACTTTATTAGAAACATCTGTACACCTGCACATTCTTGCAGTTATCTAATCAGCCAATCATGTGGCATAAAATCATGCAGAGATCAATCAAAAGCTTTAGTTAATTTTCACATTAAAACATCAGAATGAAGAATAATTGTGATCTCTTTTGACCTGTTGATGCCTGATGGTCTGTTTGGAATATTTCAGAAACTGCTGATCTACCGGGATTTTCACATGCAACATTCTCTAGCGTTTACACAGAATGGTGTAAAAAAAAAAAAAAAAAAAATAACAAAGAAAAGAACATCCATATATGTGGAAGGTCTGCAGGCTGAAAAACCTTGCTAATGAAAGAGATCAGAAGAGAATTACCAGACTGGTCTTAGCTGACATGAAGTCTATATTAACTCAGATAAGCACTCTTTTCAACCATTGTGAAAATCAAGCATTGAAACAGATGCCCTACAACAGCAGAAGACCACATCAGGTTCCACTCCTGTCAGCGAAGAACAGGAATCTGAGGCTATCGTGTGCACAGACTCTCCAAAACTGGACAGTTGAAGTTTGGAAAAATGGGCAGGGTTTTTCCTCTAATCTTCAACTGTCCAGGTTGGCTTTGAATGTGCACATGATAAGCTCAGATTCCTGTTCTTGGCTGACAGGAGAGGGAACAGATATTGTAGCCCATCCAACTCAAGGTTTGCTGTTTTGTGCATGCTGAGATGATTTTCTGCTCACCACAGTTGTAAAGAGTGATTATTTAAGTTAGTTTATCCTTCCTGGCAGGTTGAACCAATCTGGCCATTTCCCTCTGACCACTCGTATAAACAACACGTTTCCACACACAGAACTGTTGCTCACTAAATGTTTTGTTTTCGCACCATTCTGTGTAAACTCTAGAGACTGCTGTGTGTGAAATTCCCCAGGAGATCGGACGTTCCTGAAATACTTACACCAGCCCATCTGCCACCAACAACCATGCAATGTTTAAAATAACGGAGATCACATTTTCTATCCATTCTGTTTCAGGTGAACACCAATTGAAGCTGTTTTTTGCATTTTGCTGCGGTCATATGATTAGCTGATTAGATAACTGCATGAAATGTACAGGTGTTCCTAATGAAGTGGACAGTGAAAGTTAGGTAGTCAGGTTGATGCTTGCAATTTCAAATCTCAAATTTGCTAGAACAATATAAATTTCCATGGTTATCTTTTATGGGTCTTACATCTAGTAAGTAGTTATTTTAAGCCATAAAATAAGTGATTTCTAATTGAAGTGTTTCACTAGATGGCCATGTAAAATGCATAGGTTGGAGAAGATAGCAGCAGGTTAAAGAAACTAGAGAAAACAATGGAAGTAAAGAGATGGTATGCAGGTGCTTCCAAACAAAGGGACTGAACAAAGGAAGACCTGGAATCCAAATACAGTTTCTTCAAGAACTGCAAATGTATTTCCTGTCTTTATTGTTAAATGAAAAGCTACAAACCCTGCTTTATCCTAAAAGATCTGCTGCCTTTTATTTCAGGTTGTTCCAGAATGAACCGAGCCATAGCTACCTGCTGCATATTCCTGCTTCTCTCTGCTTTCCTGTGTGACCAAGTGATGTCCAAAGGTGGCAGAGGAGGTGCCAGGGGTTCTGCTCGGGGTTCTGCCAGAGGTTCCATCCGAGGCAGTGCACACGGTGGACGCTCTTCCCGTATTGGTGGCTCGTCCTCTGTGAGAGTGGCAGGAGCGGCTGCAGCTGGTGCTGCAGTAGCGTTGGGAGCTGGAGGATGGTACGCTTCAGCCCAACGCAAACCAGATGACAGCTCCGAGCATGGGGATGATTATTACAGAAACAGGACAGACTGGGAACTTTACCTCGCCCAAACGTCTACTGCAGTGACTCACGAGTTCGAATATAGTGGACTGTTCTCATTACTACTGCCAATAAACTTTCTGCTTCCTTGAGGATGGAATCAGAAACTTTGTTTTAATGCAATGTACGGTGTTGCACTTCATAAAGAAATTTGGAATTAGAAGTTGTAGACTAAGCCACAACAAATAAACAAGCTTTTACAGGACTTAATTGATTTATACACATATTATGTTTCAGCAGGAATAGTAGAAAATAAATAGGAGAATCTAAGTCAAATGAGCAGATCATATACACGTCTATTAAAACTGTCAATATATTTCACTTCATCACTGTTATGTTGAGTGCACCTCTTTTATGGAAGCAAAAAAGACTAATGTTTTAATGCTAAAAGGCCATTTGATTATTAGTAATGAAATTTAAACACCATTGAATTGGCTCCTTCATAATTGGTGAAATAAAAATCTTGATTTTTCAGTGTTCACAAATACAGATCTTATATTATATTCTTGTTATATTCAACCAGTTACATTCAGTTTGCAAAGTTCACTTGAAAATATACAAGTTAATGATCTGGGTCTTGAAATGACTTCTATTAATTATGGAGTGGCCCAAATGTTTAATGCATTTATTTTTTTTAAAGCAATTTCAAACTGAATGTTCCTGTCTGAATCTGAGCATTTAGGTACAGGTTTCAGTGTTCAGCATCCCGAACCCAGTTATTTGAATATAGGAAATTTTTATCTAAATTTTTGAACTATGCAAGTATAGACGATTGGTTTTTCAAAATGTGAATTTTAAAATGTCAACGAAACAAATTAATTCATAACAAATACACGTGAGTTTTTTTCATGCTCTGAATTAAAAGGTCTTTACATTTTAGTATTAAGAAGTCAATGGCTTTTTGCATTCAAGTTTTTCTTTTGTTTCCATACTCTAGGTTGATAGATCTGTTGATGTATCCATTTTTTTTTTTTTTTAGTAAAATCTATGTGCCAATGTATAATATTTTGTCAACTTTTGATCAGAATATTTGATACATCACAACAACAAAAAGTTTACTTGCAAAAAATTCACTCACTTCTTAGCTAGATATACAACTAAGCCTTTTAGGGTTGCTCCTCAAATCGAAGAGCGAGCTGAATAATAAACACTAGCTAGAAGATTACATACACTGCCTGTCTGGATGTATTATAATAGCACATCAAAAACTAGTAACCTATACACACATATAAGGCAGATCATTTAAACAGCAAAGAAAGTGTTATGAAACAAGAAGTTAAGTGACTGTTTTTATTATTACTTAGTTTGTACTTTGTAAGTGTGTAACTTGTTTGTCAGACAAATTCTTGCAATGCTTGTAGTATACTGTATAAGTAATTATTAGAACAGGTTTGAATGGCAATTTATACTAGTTTGTAAATGTTTACACATGTAATGGAATATTGTTATTGTATTTCCATGTAAGACTTTTAGCAACTGATGACACAAAGACATCCTAAAATAAGTACTGTATCTTTCTTTGTATCTTCAATATTTAATCATGCAATTACTGACTAATTATGACGAGACAAACTTTCCCTCAACTGTTAGATAAGATTTTTAGGATTAGATATGGATAGCTTTATGTGATTTATGTCAATTAATCACAACTAATATTATGTCAATTATTTCCATTATCTGTGAACTACTGTATTATACAATAGGTGTTATGAAGTGTTTTTTTTCCACCACCAACTTTCACAAAGACTGTGAAATGATTACATACATGTAAATAGACCGACTGCTGACTGGGAGAAATCATAGCTAGAGCATTTTGTAACATGTTTAAATGAAATTATTCACTGTATCACTTATTTAAAGGTGCTGTTTTAATATTACACAGGAAAATCTGTTTTTAAGTGTATATATATTTTATTGTTTGCATACAGTATTTCATTTGTATTAAATCACGGATCTGTAAGAAAAGCACCAAAGCATCTTAGTGCAATAGAATTTAGTCAATATATAAATACAGGATTATCACAGTTGCCATTACCATGAATACCATGAATCAATATTTCATGTTTTATTAGTCCAGCATGACTTTGCCCAGCTCTCCTTTACGGAAAGCTCTGATGAAGTCATAGGCTGCAGCAGTGTAGTTAGGAATTCTGACGGTAATGTCGCCTGTGGAATTAAAGTTAAATAAACATTTTTGCAGGCTAAGACTAGTGTTCGCATTTCTGTGTTGTAAAGTATTCTCAAATGATACTCTACTGTATATTGAGTCATGTAATTGTACTCACCTACTCCTGTGATGGCTTTCACTCGCTGAGTCTTGCCTAACTTAACAGCAATACACTTCAGCACATGCTGAATATCATCAGATGGACTGTCTAGATCATACCTCTCCACATAGCTGAGAAAGCAATGTAAAAACCAAGACTTCTTAATTAATAACAAGTAACAACATTACATCTAATAACTTTTGCTAAATCAAGAGAAGATTTTAAGTACCTATATTTTACCTACCCAAACCGCTGGAGTCTGTTGAGAGAAAAAAGCAGATAATCAGCTATGATGTCTTCACCAACCAAGTGGTCCAGTATAGTACCTGTTGGACAACAAAACAATGAATTTCCATACAACTCCACATCAATTACGCTGAAGCCATTCTTAATGCACATGTCTATCCAATAATCAGGCTCCGTTGAGCATTCCCCCGTGTTATCACTTTAAACTGCACTAACTGCATACACAGCCAACGTGTTGCCCGCTAGGAGAGAGAAACAATGTAGACTGTTGCTAAGCGTTGGACTGAGAATCACTGCACTTCATAATCTTACCACATAAGGCGAGTTTCATCCCAGTCTCTACATTTTCGATCTTAGGAGACAGCACTCCCGGTGTGTCAAGCAAATGTATGATGGGTCTTTCACACACCTGAGAACACAAACAGTGTGTTTGTGAGCAGATATTTCCGGGGAATCACACACACACACACAGGCGAGAGCTCGTGATCATGCAAATTCGGGCCATTTAGCTTCAGCATGGAATTTATAAGGTGCTACACACATCCATTAGTACCCTTCATCCCAACAATCAGTACACATTCTCATTTAAATCATACAGAAATACTGTACAAAGAGAAAAAAATGCAACTAAGAAGAATCTGGTCTAATTTAAACCCTGATTGGCTGGCTAGACCCCTCTGACAACTGTCAATCAAAATACCTGGATTCTGGTCAAGACAGCTTTGGTAATCCCAGGTTCACCTCCAACCCTTGAGGCTTTGCCTACATTCAAAAACAGTGTATCCATTTTATTCTTCAGTTTTAAAATAAATTTTTAAAACAGAGAACAAAAATGGCCAATATGTACCATTTACCTTTTTTCAGGTTTGTCCTTCTTAAAGCATTAATCAGTGAAGATTTCCCAACATTCGGCACGCCAATCACCATTAGGCAATAACTTCTGTTCTGTGCAATGATGGAAATGTATCAAACTGATTTATTTAACTACTTCCATACAAGTTCCTACTGGAGATCACCAAATAAGGGGAGCAAGGAAACTGAAGGATGTGCTGTTACAGGTTACAGCTGTTACAGATATAAAATAATCAGTGATCGGGCCGTGTGATGCGTCCCATGCAAAGGGAAGTTAGTACAACTACCTGACTTATTTAGATATTTTAACACGTTTTTTAATCTGTTTATACCAAAGCAATTTGCTAAGAATAACTTTTCTTAAAATGTAAAACTAAAGAATAGCACAATGTCCTTTAAATCTACTTATAGTGACATTTAATGTTGTGGAACATTTGCACAATCAAATATGATACTTTTTCTTTGTTAACCACACATTTTAATCCGGCCCCGTATAACGTAACGGATGAGAACAAACCTAGTAGTATTAACCTTGACATCTTCTGTCTAATCAGAAATGAGAATGCTGTGGTATAAATAATGTTAATGAATTTACACAGAACATGGTACTTTTTTTTTTTTTTATGAGAAGAACAAAATCAG
Organism: Notoglanidium macrostoma; assembly: GCA_030068235.1. NCBI lineage: Eukaryota > Metazoa > Chordata > Actinopteri > Siluriformes > Auchenoglanididae > Notoglanidium > Notoglanidium macrostoma. The sequence goes on from JAQQZR010000038.1 coordinate 7,689,910, forward strand.
TACTGCTCACCTCCTCTCTGTGGAAACGAGGTGCGTTCTCTATCAAGTCTGTTACAAGAGGAACTATCTACAACACATTGAGCAAAGTTACCATAAAATAAAGCATATTTAATTTCATAATGCATCATGGCTTTTCTCCAGTTTGTTAAATGTAACAATACCTGCTGTTCTGCTCACCTTTTTAATACTTGTGTCTCTTTGCTTTAGACAGTCTGTGAACAAGACGTTCTTAACTCCATCGCTCTCAAGCTGTTTCAGGATACTCTGAAAAAATAAAGTTATATACATATTATAAATCATTTAGATATGCTCTGTTCTGAGGGATATAAAGTAGAAGTTAATTTAGTTAATGCATGTTGTGATACCAATTTGTTTGATGTGTCTGTCAGGTCCATCTTGTTCAGTATGAGTAAATGTGGCCGGACATCGAGGCTCTCTTGAAACAAAGGATTTCGTCCAGAAAATGGTATGTTTGCCAGTTAAAGAAGCATTTAGTGTGGCGTGCAATGAAACCATCACACTATACCAATATTCATCTATGTTATTTCAGTTCACAACAATCAGTGAACTAAGAACATACATACATACATGCACGAATTGAATATGTATGAAAAGGATATTCTGGCATCATGGATTTCAATAATGCAGTCAACTTTTCTCAGACTGGCTCTCATCTGCTTGAGTCCTAACACACAGCATACAAGCTGATTACAAAAACAACAAACTTCATGGACTGAAAAAAAAGTTAAACCAATCACAGAGGTTTTATAGTAGTGACTGGTAGGGTGACAAAAAATATCACATCACAATACTACATTTTCTACAATACATGATGTGTATCACCATATTGCTAACCAAGTGCCAACAAAATAGAGAATAACGATAGAGAAGGAAAAAGAATTTTGTGCATTAGCTTTAATTTATTGTGGTTTTCTGAAATCAACACAGGGTCAAAATTGATTGGGATCATCTGAATCAATTTCCTCTCAGCTGATGGTGACAGTTTGGGTCTTCTTACAGACCTCAGCAAGTGGCTAAACCTCCCAAAAACTAGTACTTGTCAAACAAACCCTTTTCATGTTGGCACAGTGAAGCTACCAGCTGTCATCAATTATGATCACTACAGGAAGTTAAGAAGCCTTGGCAAGTTAAGAGACATTTTGGAACTTTCAGCACCACTGAATTAACAATCCATGCGGGTGTTTGTATATGTTTGACCCAGTATTGATTTCAGAAAACCCAAAATACATTAAAACGTGTGCACCAAATTCTTGTTTTTTCTATTTTTGAATGTTGTACTATCATTCTTCTCCACAACAAAGAGAAATCATTGCAAGCCCAATATTACCATGGCATTCATGCCCATGATAGGTGTATGTAAATGTCTGACCTCTACTATGTGTTTGTCTTATGTATGTATGTGAATATATATAAATATATATTTTTATATGTATTCATATATGTTTTTAATGCAGTAATACATAAAAATCATTTAATGCAATAGTGATACATTAATTCGCACACATTATTAAAATGTAGTGTTTGAATAATAAGAAATAGAAGAATTTTACAAAACATGTATTTTAAAATATTTAAAAAATATATATTTTACAATTTCAAGAATGTCTAATCACAACTTGTAACTGCAATTTAAATGAAATGTACCAAAAAAAAAAAAAAAAGCAAAGCATGATGTCTCAGATATTTATATATAAGTGCACTGGATCACAAATTATGACAATATCAATATCACATCCACAAATTGCCAGGCCAAGTAACTGGATACAGAAATACTATAACTACTACACAATAACTGACCACAGACCGTTGCTGTCCACAGAGTGATGCTGTTCTGAAAATGACCCACAATTACATCCTTTCAGTGTTTTTTTCCCCAGTGATGGATTAGGATGGTCTCCTGTCAGTTAATGTACACTTCCATGGTGCACTTACACTAACAATGCAAATGAACTTAATTACATCATACACTCAGTGGCTACTTTATTAAGTGCATCTACATTGTACATATGATAATACAGGACACAGCATAGGATACGATGTCATGCCTCATCAAGTATACAGTAGCTGGATAGCTAAATAAATTCTTACACAGGACGATATACTTGTACAGGAACTTTCCAAACAAACCTTTAGCCATATGTCCAGGGAACCAGTGTGCAACTTGTCTCTCGCCGAAATCAAACACACTCCTGAACTTGGAAGCATTGAGTAAAGTGTGAGAAATCCTCATTTTCGTTAGATTTGGTTAAATACTCATTCAATCAGGTTTAAATAAATTGAATCAATGATCCGATCACTTTATATTTATTGGTGATATGATGTGCTATAACAGAACCCATAAATCAAACATACTGACGAGCTACAGATAAAAAGACGTATATACAAACATAACCATGTTTCTCTGCTCGGGTGACTTAGTTCTTCTGTTGTTCTCTGTGTTTATCTGACCTTAATGCGCGCTACCGCCACCTACCGTTTGTAGGTAGACAGGACTAGTTGTAATGACGCCAGATAGATCAGCAGATTATGTATCACATGTCTAATAATGCTTTGCGCTGTAATGATGCTTATCAAAGGGCAAAGAATTCATCACATTTTATTAGTTACCATTGTTGTGGTGAGATACAGAAATAACCAATAAGAAACATACATTTTTCCGTTACTGTATGAAATCTACTCACCAGTTAGATATAATAAACAGTGACTTGTCACTTTAAATTCATTAAATATACCAACAACAACAACAACAACAACAACAACAACAACAATAATAATAATAATAATAATAATAATAAATAACAAAATCTACTTGAACACTTCTCTGAATTCACACAACCAAAGTTTAAGTGGAAATTTTTTTCAAGACTTGGGAAGATTATAAAGGACTGGCATTACTGTCTGACCTCTGAGGAGAAATGGAGGTGGCAGAGATTAAAGTGTGGAACTACAGATTTCCAACGGATTACCAGCACTCAGTTACCTTCCATTAAGAACATTTATCATAAGTGATGCTTGGGCATCGCAAGGAACATCATCAAGGATGCCGTCCACCTGAACGACAAGAGACATAACGTTCAACATTGTTTAAATTAGAGGAGTACTAAGAGAGTTTGGGGGATATTGGGGAAAAATTTCAGGTTTGAATCCCCATGAAATATTTCATAATAGTTTTAAATCCATGTGGACAATATACATACATATAGCGCAGACAATTATATACATATCAGAGAATGTTTTGCACAGTAATGATTTTGTTGACCTTTTATGAACATCATTACAATTTCATATTTAACCAACCCAGACATCAAATGAACAACCTTAGTCTGTTTAATCACATTTTATAGGATACCAGGATTAGCTGATCATGTAGTATCCCATATCAGTTATTAAAGGAACTAGTCAGCTAGCTGCACTCTAGGCTAAGTTTAGAGTCATGGAAATACTGAAAGTTTACTGTAGGAGACGAAAAAGATTTATGTAATTTTCATAATGTTATTTTGTGACAACATAATTAATATGGCAAGATTGGCTCATGATGATTAAATAACAATTCCTGCCACCACTCCTTCTCCTACTGTCTGGCATCCACCCAAAATGCAAGACCATGTCATACATATCAGTTTAATTGTAAGGATGGAGATCTTATTTAGTATATATCCTCTGAAATGAATGCATATACTGTTAAACATTGAATTATGTTTAAATGTATAGGCAAATTAAAGCATAAACACACTCTAAGTCTAAATATTTTCATTAAACAACTGCATATATTACATAACTTGTAATAGACACAGGTAGTATTGATGCTTGCAAGCTGTTATATGATGTTGGTACACTAGCTAAGACAGAAAAACATACATCTGCATTAAACCGTATAATACTAGGCACAGCATATTTTATATACACTTATATTTTACATATTTTATAAACTTATATGACCTCATTTTGGTCTCTCTGGTTTAATAAGATGAGAGGTTGTGCATTTTGCTTATTTAAACAAAGGCAAGGGTTGAATAAAGGTCTCACTGGACCCAGAAATTCTACTGCAAACAAATGGAGCAATTGCAGTGTGTCTGCATCATAGAAAGATACTGTTCCTTTTTCAATTTCAACACAGACTCCAACTTTCTGAATCTTCTTTTCCATTGCTAAAATAGTTTCTTCAGAGCCATTACATACAAGATATCTTCCATTTCCATGATAGATGTAGCAGAATGTCCCGTTAAAGAGGATACAATCAGGAGTTGCATTCCTCTCTACTGCCCCTGCATTGGACCCATATGACAGACCAATTAGCCAGTATGGTTTCTCCCAGACTCCAATCTCCCAGTAATGAGACCCACTGAGGAATGTTTCCTTGGCTAGGATACTGTACTCAGAGCTGACGTGTTCTGTGTCTTTGCTTTCCTGCTTGTTCTGTTTGCTCCAGCGAACCTCCAGTAGGTCTGAGGAAACTTCCAGATTAGGGTGTGCCGAATCTGCATCTAAATGTAATACCTTCAAGTCTGGAAGAAGGAAAGTGTAGCATTCATCACCATGAAGTAACATGAATATATTTTAATCAAGTATTTGTCCGTACTTGCCCATAGTCGGCTAGTGATTTGAAACACAGCTTTATAAAAACTTTCTGCCAGCAGTTGTATTGTTTTCATCCTGTGCATGTGTGTATCCACTGATGGCAGTGTTGTTGATCTCAATTTTGACCTGTGACCATGAAAAAAAAAAAAAAAAAAGAAATATGTGAAACAACTTTTGAGGAAACAGATCAATCTAAAAAAAGAAAGAAAGAAATCCTGGAAATCCTCAGTTTACCTTCTTTTCAACTAAATTATATCAGGTCAGCTTTTCCTCACATGTGGAAAGTTCACACTCTATTTTACAATTTATGTACAAAAAAGTAGAATTCCAGTATTAAAAAAGGAAGATGTGTCATGCAATGAGATAACCATTGTGATAATTTTATAAAATGTGTGTGAAACCAAACATGCTGTCTTGGTGCAAATCAATTTCTTTATCTTTTTAAGAATATGTAAAGTTTGCACTTGACTTCATGTAAGAAAACACATTTTGCCAATATGCATTACTCACCTAAATGTGTTTGATTGGAGATGCTACAAAAAGAAAATACTCATGTGATCTCCATAATGAACAAACAATCAAACAAACAAAACATTCAAATAATTCTAAATTCAACTAAAGAGCATGTTCAGTGCACAGTATGTAATGGTACCTTGAGGAGTTTTAGCTGATCATTTTCTTGGAGAAGAAATTTACTTTCACTTAATAAAGAATTTATGTCTTTCATTTGCTGCTCCAAAGACTCTCTCTTAGAGGCCAACCACTTGTTGGTGTAATGTTCTTCCATTTCTATAACATCCATCATCAGCTGTTGATCCTTTACAATCAAGGCTTTCATTTGGCTATATGTTTGTGCTATTCTAATTCTATAGGCTTTAGCAGAAGACTGGAAAACACACACACAATCCTTATGTTTCAGGGAAAAATTTAAAAGCTTGTTATAGTTGCTAACCCAGCATATAAAAAGACAAGACGTTGCATTAAAATACAAATCAGATTAGTAACTAAAAAGAAATAAAGCAAATAAAATCTATAATACAATATCTCTCTGTGTTAGGTGAACATTTACAGATGTCTCTGAAGCCAATCGCTGCAGGTCCTGTAAAGCACACTCAACCAGGTGTCTGTTCTGCACCAATTCTGCATCTCTTTCCTCCAGTCCTTTCTAAAGAGACTCTCAGAGGGCCAGAGAAGATGACAACACATGTTTAGGCTTGTTAATTGTAATTTTAGCTTGGAAATATCAGGGAAAACATTTATGCAAGTGATGGTACAAATATTCAGTGTGTGTATCTTCCATATAAAAAATAGCTCCAAAAAAATTTAAACAAAAAGCTTGTTCTGTTTCCTGAACTTAAAGTACTAATAAAATAAAAAGATCTTTAAAATCTAATAAATACCAACAAACTCAAATTATAATATAAGACAAAAATAACTATAATAAACTATAATACCATAATATAACATATTGTCTCCTACCTTGAAATCCGAGTAAGCTTCTTGCAGCTGGATGATCCGGTGACTCTTATGTGTCCCGAATACCACACAGAGAAAGCACACTGCAGTCTGGTCATCCTGGCAAAACAGTTTCTGCTCCTCTCCATGCTCCTGACACTTATAGAAAAGCAGATCTTTGGTCAGTTCGATAAGTGTATGCCCTCTCAGCCGCTCCCTGTGCTGATGATGGAGAGTGTGAGCTGAGCACAGCGAAGCATCACAGTTCAGACAGCTTTTCACAGCAACTGAAGATCTTTCAATGCACTGATCGCACATGATGACTGCATTAATGTCTTCATCAGATTCTTTACTCACACTCACAGTGCTGGCACGCTCCACCTTTTGCTCCAGATCTGTGTTGATTTCAAGCTTCAGGTCAGGTGGAAGGAAGATCTGGCATTCGGGACAGAATCGTGGCCCTGCCTTTGAGTCATCATTATCCAAGTTCCAAACGAAACAGATGCAGGCCTGACAGAAGTTGTGTCCACAGGGGAGACGTATGGGTTTTGTAAAGATATCCACACAGATAGGACATGTTAGTGCTTGTTCTGTAACCTCCATGGTTGGTCTGGCTGAAGACCCTCCACTGAATGGACTGTGCTGAATTTCCATGAATGTTTTAGAGCTGAGGTTCAGGTTTCAATGTTATTGTGTGATGCATGGATCACTTTTCCACATTTATTGTTATAAGATATTTAAAAAAACATGAATAGTTGTGAGACAATTTATGATGTACAAAATAAGTTAAGACTTTATTCATTTTTGGTTGGAAACTTAAGTGTTTTTCACACTTAAAATGATCACTCGAAAATGACGTCAAACTGAATAGGTAGTATTTCAAATTGCATGGAAGGAGAGCTTTCTTATAATAATATAGAAAGGCTATTACTGATACTAGATTATATTCTAGATTCTGGTTTAACAGAGTAGTAAAATTGACTAGCATCAAAACCACCACAGAAGCACAAATACCAAGTAGCTATGCGTTTGAGATTTTAAAATGACAAACTCAAAAAATATTAGACAGAAATTTCAGAGCATAAACCAAATGTCAATTTGATAATTAACTATGAAGAGAACAATAAAATAACATCAGTAGTGTGATTAGAATATATACATTTTTTACTAATTTCCTCTTCAAAATTATAGATCCCACAGTAAACATTGATATCATTTGGCAGACGCCCTTATCCAGAGCAACTTACATACATCTTATTTTACACAAGTGAGCAGTGAAGGTTAAGGGCCTTGCTCAAGGGCCCAGCAGTGGCAGCTTGGCGGTGCTGGGATTTGAACTCACGATTTTCCGATCACTAGGCTAACGTCTTAACCACTGAGCTACCACAGACCCCGCTTACTTACACAATTCCATAAACAAATACCACCAGAAGCAATCAAACCTCTATTACAAATAATTAACTGCTCCCTTAACAGCTATGACCTAAATCCGTTAAACATTTATCAAGCATTTATCAAGCCATGTCAGCTGTCTAACTATAGGCCAATATTAAACCTTCCCTTTATCTCCACTATCCTAGAAGTGGTTTTTGCCCAGCAGTTAGGCTCATACTTGCATAGCACTCATTGAAATCAGTCAGTATTTAGGCCTAATCACAGTACTGAGACAGTGCAGGTTAAAGTCGTAAATGACCTCCATTAAGGGTTGTATCTCCTTGCTTGTGTTGCTTGACATTAGAGTAGCTTTTGATAACCCAGACCATAATATTCTTCTAGATAGAAGTGGGCAAAAGAAAATCATTTGCGAGATTGCGAGTCTGAATCCTGGTGATGCCGTAGCCTCCCCCGGTCGGGAGCTCAAGAGAGCAAAATTGGCCTGTACTCTCAGAGTTGGAGGGGTGGCATAGTCTCTGTTCACAGTTACTCACCAGCCAATCATGGGCATCTGTGAGCACATGCGTACAAAAGGGGGTGGCTAGTGCTGTCCTCCGATTGTGTTACACCGCCCCCTGGTGTTGCATATGCAGCAGTTTGGAAAGATGCGGTCGGTTGGCTTCACATGCCTCGGAGGAAGCACGTGATAGTCTTTGCCCTCCATGGTTGGTAGTGATGGGGAGAACTGTCTGATGGGTGGGAAATGGACATTGCTAAATTACGGAGAAAAGTCGCAGAAAAAAAAGGAAACAGTTCTTTCCTTGAAAAGGCCCACTGGTCTTTTATCTTTATATTCTATCTCCTGTTACAATTTTTCATAAACATCGAATTGTCTTTTACTGATATTCTAAGCCAGATGGCAGGCAATAAGGAATCTTTTTAGTTAACAAGCTTATATTTTACTCCAACCTTTACAAATGTTCGTAAAAAATTATTGTTGGTTATTAAGAAAATGAAACAAAAGTGTTTATTTTTATTACAAAAGGAATAGCCTATTTAAGTTGCTAAAGAATAGGAAAATAAATGTTGCGTTTTTTTGGTGATAAATTTTCTTTAATTTTCTTTCTTTCAATATCTTGGAAAAATCGTATCGTGAACCCAATATCGTGAATTCTAATCGAATCGTGAATTGCGTGAATTTTTACATGCCTACTCATTAAATAACCTAAATTGTCGTTTTGAGATGTTCAACAGTGATGGATAGTAGCGTGTATGTAACACTAGGGGGTGACGTACACGTTTTCAGTCTTTAAGTCGTAGTGGACAAAAAAAATAATACCAGAAGAAGAACACTAGAGAAAATTGCTTTGTGTTTGTGTCGTTGGCGCGAATCTGGGGAAGGAGTGAAGTGTGTAGAAGTTAAGCGTGTGAATGTTTGCGTTGGGGAGATGAATACCATACTGTTTCTCTCGGATTAGATAAATGATCCAGGTTCATTTTAGCCCGGTTTGGAGACTTTTTATTAAGCAGCTGTGCGTGATTAGTGATATGCTTTGGTTAAGAACATTACAGGATGAAGAGAAGTTGATCTGGGCAGAAACTGTCTCATGCTAATTTTAGACAGCTAGTTCTATATAAGCTGTAACATTTAAGCTTTCCGAATAACAATTTTCTTTAATTAGAATGTCAACGATGTCGAAAATCAAGTCTAAGAAAAACACGGTGAGTGCTGATTTAACGGCTAAGCTTATTTTTAAGCATCTGATTGATGCTACACAAGCTATGAATAACAAGCTGCAGATAAACTGCTAATAATGTCGTGTTATTGAACAGTGAACTGTTTATGTTGCAGGTGAGCAATGGACTGCAATCTGACATTTCCGCGTTTTTCTCCAAGGTAGATTATTAATCCCTCACATCCCACACCAGGATACCATTTATTTCATGCCATGTGATGCACTTTATGGATTGTAATTGTTTTAGATCTGGCCAGTGATTAACTGACTTATTGTTCTGGATATTTCTGGATAGTAATGACACCAAAGTTCAGGACTGATAAAGTCTTTGTTATTCATTCATTCATTCATTCATCTTGAGTAATTGCTTTATCCTGGTCAGTTTGGCAGAGGATTCAGGTCCTATCACAGAAACACTGAGCAGGAAGTGGGAATACACCCTGGAGGGGGCACTGGCCCATTGCAGGGCACCACACACATTCACACCTATGATTTTGGGCATACTCATGCCAAGTGATCCGAACCGAGTATCCAAGCCACCTACCAGCATGTTTTTGTGAGGTGGGAATGATGATGTACATGAAGGTGTAGTCAGAGAAACAGGCTTTCCATTCTGCCATCTACATTTCATTTGCCTGCATCACTCTGACTGTTGAAACACTTTTTAAAGCACTTTTTTGGAATTGCATTGATTTAGGTTTGACAGTATGTACATTTGTACAGGGGCCTGAGCTATAAAATCCATTGGCCAAAGGATTATTATTAATATTATTACACTCAAATTGAGCTACAGGGCAGTATTAACTTTATAATTAGTCATCGAGCTTAAAAAGACATGTGTAACTTCTGATTAACCCTGTGTTGGAGGAACTTTGTAAAATACTAGAATCTTTGCGCTGTGTCTCCTTTATCACTTGCTAGTGTGAACATAGGGATGAGTACTGTGTTATTTCTCCTCCCTATTTTTTTTTTTTTATTTACATTTTTTCTGGCAGTTAAACTGGCTTGAAGAGAGAATGACTTAATATTCTTGCTTTGTACCCTCTTTCACAGGTCCTACCAAAATCCCCAAAAAGAGGTACAGCCGTGTATACGCATGTAGATGTCTCCAATGTTATGAAGACCTGCAATAGCCAAGATTCAAGGTTCCCACTCTTCCCCATCACCATCCCTGAGACGCCTGAGAGTGAGAAAAAGCGTCACTGCTCAACAAATCCCCTTTCTGAGGGTCCATTCTCCCCTGTGTCCCGTAGTCCACGTTCCCGACGCCTCACCTGCATGACCAAACTCTTGTCCAGCAGCTCCCTCCAACCACAAAACAGGATGAGCCCAAAATCAGGGGACACTTTGGAATCGGAGAATGGTATAGGTCATTTTGGTTCGGTGAAACGGCTGATGCATGGTTCAGAGACCATAGCGTATCAGAAAACCAAGCGCCCCAGAACAGGGCAGTTACAGAAAAGTTCTAAACAGGAATCAAGCTCAGAGGGAGATAACTTGGGGAAATTTCTTCAGATTATTCGTGAAACTGCTGATTTGAAAGATGAGAAATCAATGAAAGGCTTCACAAAGGACATTGAGAAAAAGTTTGGCAAAGCCGAGAAGACTCTGTCTGAGAAGAACAGATCAATATCAACTCTGTCTGGTAAGATCCTGGGAAATATGACTTCAGAGAAGAGTAATGGTGCTACTGGGTCAATCACAAAATTACCAAGAGTCAGTCATCATAAAATCAGCTCCAATGAAGATGAGAAGGAGAACATTCCTCTCCGTACAGACCCAAGCATGGACTTGACCGAAATATCTAGTGATCATCAGTCGGATCTTGTGGTGTCCTACACTTCATGGGTATGCAACAATGATGGTGGTGAAAAGAAGGAGAATGTTCTCCTTTCTGAAAATGAGAAGGAATCAAAAGAAGTTAATAAGGACCTTGGTGACAATGAAAATGCTATCACACCCATTGAGGAGAACTTCAGTATACTGGATGACAGCTGGTTTAATGACCAAATGGAGCAAAGCTTTGAAGAGTCAGAACATGCAAAGTCCAAACTTGTGTGCGTGTTTGCTTCCTTTTTTTTTTATTATTCACATTTAAATTCCTTCAACTAATATTAATCACGGATTTAGTTACCAGTAACTAGCCTTATACAATAGCATTGTTGAATTCTTGATTGATTGGTCATTGTTAAGTGATAATAGGAACGAACTTGTCTCATTGACCTTTCACAATGTTAGTTGTTAAACTATAAACAAATAAAAAGTAAATTGTTTAATTCTTATAAAAACATTAGTGCTGACAAATTGCTATGTTTATAATAGGAATAAATTAAATCACATCCAGAAATATGTTTCTTCAGGATGATGAGGATCATAATGACATGGTCCATCATATTTCAATCCTTGCATGAACTTCATAAACATAAATAATGTTAACAAAATAAGTATGTTAAGCCAGTATATTAATTGGCTTTTTATTTCAATGCTACTGTTCAGCCCTGCTCTTTTGTAAGTAAAAAAAAAAAAAAAAAAAAAAAAAAGCAAATGTGTTAATTGAGGCATTAGTTTCATTTGCAAATTGGACATGTTTTTATACTGAGTATTGGTCAATGCAGATGTTCTTTGACCTAGTTGGTTCATAATTAAAAAAAAAAAAAAAAAGCTGAATTACTAAAATTTGTATCTACTCATTTAACGGTGCTTATGGTGTACTAATGATGTTCATGCGAATGAAAGCAAAATCAGTAAATTAAGTAAACCTAATGGTAAAGCATTACTGCAGAGTTTGTTTTCTAAAACAGAAGCAGCTTTTGGCCATGATGCATTTTTCTTTGACTTTTTAGAAAGAAGAGGAGCATTCCTGAGCATGTTATCCTGGCCTCTGGACTCCATAACCGGTACTGGGTTCTTGATGTGCAAGAAACCACTGGAGCCCAAGGCTACACCGAAAAGCATTTAACCATCACTTGCTCAAAGTCATCACATGCTACAGAGACCTGCGTTCTAAAGGATGGCTGGTAGAGAACTTTACACCGGAGTTACAGAGGGATGTGATCTCAAAGCCTGTACTTTGTTGTTTAATAGGTTTACTCTTTGTATTATTTCTTATTTAAGGGAGATTACTCCAGTTGCTGTAGGGGACATTGTTCATCTGGAAGGGGAGTGTGTTTCTGGCTTATGGGTGATCGAAAGGAACTCTGGTTACCTGGTGCTTCTGCCTGATGTGCTCATCTCAGGAACCAGCATAGCTAACAGTGTCCGCTGTATGAGACGAGCTGTACTTGGAGAGATGTTTAAGGTGAGACAAGTGTTCAGCATTCTGAAGAACCTGAGATATTTAATGTATGAAAAAGGTGCAGGTGGTTTCATTTATACCTCATGTTCTCTTGCTTGTGTGGGTTAAGTTGCAAAGCAGCTGTAAAGGCTAATGTGTTTTTTTTATATATAAAAGGAAAGCTGGTTATTGACTGAAATGCAGATCCAAAGTTTTCCCAATGGCACATTTCTTAAATGCATGCAGGCAAATTTCTTCATACTTCTAAATATAATCGCTGTCTTACTTCTAGAGTTTGAATGGTGGAAGCAAGCAGATGCTGAACGGGACCATAGTTCATGACATCTTTCAAAAAGCTGCCATGTCCTTAGACTTTTCTCCTGAAAAGCTGGAGAATCTAGCCAGTGAAGCCCTGCTCAGTCCAAACTATCTTCGACAAATGTAAGAGGCATTAAGGTGTATAAAATTATGAAAAGGCAACTTATGAGATGGAATTACATACATGTGTGTGTGTGTGTGTGTGTGTGTGTGTTTGACTAGGTACAGTCTGAAACTGACTCAAGCAGACATGAAGCAGGAGGTGGAGGAATATCTTCCTGCAATTTCTGAATGGGCCAAAGATTATCTCCACACCTCTCAACAGGCCAGGCAGAAACTGCTGACTTTCAGACTGTGAGCATTATTCTCTTCTTTTATATTAATAAATTGAGGCAGCATGGAGGCCAAAGATGAATAGAACTTGATCAGGGATGTGAAGTTTAAATTGACTATAAATTTAAAGCAAAGAAACCCAAATACTTTTTCCTTGGAGAATTTTTTCCTCGGTAGTAATGCTTTGAAATGTTATGCTCATTAGCTATTGTTCTGTCTTCAGCCCCAGTGACGGAGCTCTGAGCCGACAGGACTTGGACTGCAACGTCACGGTCACTGATTTTGTGGACATTGAGGAGAACATCTGGTCTCCAAGGTTTGGTCTGAAGGGAAAAATCGATGTGACCGCAGAGGTAAGGATCCACCGTAGTGGCAGGAAACATATAGACAAGATCGTACCATTGGAGCTAAAGACGGGCAAGGAGTCTAACTCCATTGAGCATCGTAGCCAGGTAAAAAAAAAAAAAAAAACCTAGCTGAACATGTTACTATATTTAGACATGTGTTGAGTCAAACTAAGTTCAATATTGTTGTATGAACTTATTCTTTTTTTTTTATTTTTATTTTTTTATGGATTTTTTTAAATCAAGGATTATGTACAGTTGACTTTTTAAGTAATGAAATAAAAAGAAAAATCAGTTAGAAAGGCATCTTTTTGGTCAGTGATCTTCACATAAACACATCATGCAAAGCTCATACAACATCAAAGAGAAAGTAATCAGCAGCCAGAATTACATCCATACATCAAAGCAAATGAATGCAATGAAATGCCTTTTAATTATTTCCGCTGATTAGAACAGTCATTCCAGAATGCTTTTTATAATATATGTCCATACTCTGTTTTGGCTCTGTTAACCGTTACAAACTCGTGTTTTAAACAAATTGTATATTTTAGGTTATCTTATATACTCTTATGAGCACTGAGAGACGGACAGACGCTGAGGCGGGGTTTATTATCTACCTGAAGACTGGCAGTCTACACCCTGTAGTGGGTAACCACATGGACAGAAGAGGTTTGTATTATTTTTATCAACAGAATACACAGGCCAAATACCAAATGTTAGAAAAATTAATTGTTCATTTGTTTGAAGGTTCAGTGGTTAAGCGATAAGGCTTCTAGTAATAATTTGGCAGAGTTATCCTTGCACTCAGTAAGCTAGGAGTCATCTGATCAGAGGAAAACGTTTGGTCACGGTCACTCCAGGCTGTGTAAATCAGAGAAAAATCAAATGAGTGCACTGAGATGAGACCTAATTATAAGAAACGATCTCCACATGCCTGTTAATCATTTGTATGTCGATTCTGATATTGACACATTTCTGTTGGTCTTCACAGAGCTGATCAAACTGAGGAACTCTCTGGTTCATCATCTTAGCAACAGTCTTGTCAAGCTGGAAGGCAAAAGCCAAATGGCATGTTTACCTGAAGTCCTGTCTGACCAGCAGGCCTGCAAGTACTGCCCACAGAGAAGAAACTGTGCACTTTACAACAGGTACTGCACACCTCTGTAATGCAGTTTGTATATGGAATATTAACAGCTTTTAAATCTAATTAAGGGCTAAATCAATATTGCAAGTTTTTATAACTTTATTAAACATTTCTCATGTGCATTTACAGATTAAAAAAATTCCTGGTTGTCCTCTGATTTAAAAATTTTTAATTTCTTGAGTTTGAGAAAGGTACTAGATAAATGAACCTTTGTTTCACAAATGTCATATTTAGGTCCTTGGGTCTTATCTGCTGACTAGGCCTCACTTGCTTTCATTCAAAAATCTATTAACCGCTCGTATCTAAAATTTTGAGTCATTACAGACCTGCTTGGTACTTAGAATTTTTTGTAATTTACTCCGGATAAGACGGGAGGTGCAACCTGTCCGCTTTATTCTTGGTGATCAGGATTACCACTACAGTGCCACCCACAAACTTCATATTAGTGTTGAAGTTGTGTGTGGCTAAACAGTCGAGTGTCTATAGAGAGTACAGAACCTTGTGGAGTGCTAGTGTTGGAAGTGAGAGTGTGTACTTTTACCACCTGCAGGTGACCAGTTAAGTCCAGAACCCAATGACCCAGCTTCCTGAGCTTACTGAGCACCCTAAGGGGGACTATGGTATTAAAGGCTGAACTGTAATCAATGACCAGCAGTCTCCTATAGTTTCCCCTTCCAATGTCAAGATAAGATGGGGTGGTGTGTAGGATATGGGAGATGGTGTTGTCACACAGATAATGGTGGGTCTCTTATAGCATGTGGGCGTAATGGTCTGTGTCAGAGACTGGTTGAAAACAGTGGTGGTAAGAGCCGCTGCCAAGCATACATACTTATATTTTTTTGGAGATTACTTTGGACTTTGCTTCCTTTGTGTCCAGAGCTGTGGAGGCTTCGGGTGCCTGTCCTACTGAATATCCTCAGGCTTTCCTTCAGATTGAGAGTGAACATCTGAACCAGCTTCACCTTCAGTACTTCAGCCACTGGTTGCTGCTCTGCAGCTTGGAGGCACTCACCATGGAGACAAAGGGAGGACGCCGCAACATCTGGCTTCAGGCCGCTCAGGAGAGGTGGGCATAGAGACAAAGGGAATATTATAAATGTGTAAATGGAGGGGTGGGAAAAATAATAGTAATGTAGTACTTGGATTTTCGTCCTGTAAAGAACTACGTAGGCATTTAGAAATAAATATGACAGTAGATCTCCAGAAAAGGTCAGTGCTGCTATATTCTTAAATTAACCAATCAGATAAATGTCTCTGTTGTCCCTCAGGGAGAAGAATGGTGGCTGTGTTGGGAACTTGGTATTGGCAGGCGGGGTGACTGCTCTCTCTGAGGGTGTGTATGTGCACCACTTAAAACGCAGGCAAGAAGAGCATGCACTCATCTCACTAATAGTCGGAGACAGGGTGGTGATCAGTGACCAGGACTCCAGGTTCATTGGTATATCCGCTGGATACATTGCCGAGATCACAAACACAGGAGTGATATGTTATTTGGATAAGTAAGTCACATTCTAGTTTACACTGTAAAGTTTTCTTATGTTAGATAAACTTAGGAGTGTTTATTTTAGAGGTCAGTTTTGAGGTTTGAATTAAACCGTTCATATCTGTTTGGTATCATTTTTGACTCCTCACTCACTTTCCTCAATCCTCCACCTATAAAGCTTTGAATGGCTGTGCTCCGGCCCACCTAGATCTATCGCCTCCATATATGCGTTTATTTATTGTCAGAGTTCCTTCTCTTGATATTGAGAAAAGTGCATTAAAATTAAACATCCTGTTAACACCGTGATCATTTTTCATGTCCTCACTGATAGAAATCTCTCTAAGAACTTCTCGGATATGGTATTCCGGCTGGATCAGGATGAGGGTGCTGGAGGCTTGAGCACTCATCTTGGAAACCTCTCCATGCTGATGGAGAACTCGCCAAACAGGTCTGTAGAATTGCACATTGATAATTCTGTTTTCTTTCTTAGGCTAATAATTTTATTCCCCCCTGGAAATATTTACTGTGATCAGTGATCCCTCTGACTCTTCTGATCTGTCTGACAGTGAAAGGCTGAGGCAGCTCATCGTGGAGTTTAAACCTCCTCAGTTCATTGATAGCCTCAGTAGTGTGCTGCCCCGGGAGGCCAAGGACACCGTAGCTAACATTCTGAAAGGTGTCTCACGTTATTATTTTAGTTTTAAGACTTGAGCTTGGTCCTTAAACTGTTATTTTTGCTATTTTTTAAGCAACCTCTTTGTTTTACCATAAACTGTATAATTTGAGAGCTTAAGCTGCTCTCTAATTGGGGTGATATTCCTGTACTGTCACATTGAGATGATATTTTGTGCTTCTTAGGACTCAATAAACCTCAAAAGCAGGCCATGAAAAAGGTACTGTTGTCCAAAGACTACACACTTATTGTAGGGATGCCTGGCACTGGGAAAACTACCACCATTTGTACTCTGGTAAGAATAAGAAACTGTTTACTGCTATGTAGACCACTAATGCAAGTTAATGGCATATCTATAAATCATTTAAAATATTTATATATATATATATATATATATATATATATTTTTTTTTAGAATATTGTCCTCGTATGATGTCACATTCAAAGTCATTTACATATCTATTTGTTGTTCAGGTGCGTATTCTGCATGCCTGTGGCTTCAGTGTGCTCCTGACCAGCTACACGCATTCTGCAGTAGATAACATTTTGTTGAAGCTAAAGAAGTTTAAGGTCGGCTTCCTGCGCCTGGGCAGAGCTCAGAAAGTGCACCGCGACATCTTGCCCTTCACCGAGGAGCAGAGTCGGACCAGGGGAATCAACACCCTTGACCAGCTGGAGGATCTTTATAACAAAGAGGTATGCATAATGCTACCCAAGTAGTGTGAAAATTACAGCAAAAAATATCTGAAGAGCATGTATGTGCTCATGCCTCTTTTAAGTAAAACATAATATTTGCATTTTGATGAGATGACTTACTTTTCGGGAAAACACTCAACTAATGTGCCTATACATATTTTAGCACACATGCTTTTTCAAATTAGCACAGTTGCTTAAATATATTATTTGTGCATGGCTCTTTGTTACATGTTGTGAGTGCAATACACCTCTGACCTCTGGGATATTACTAAATGTGCAGCATTAAAGGGTAGGTGGTGTGTGTTTGGTTAAATTTGGAGGAAAAGATGTTTTTTCGCTTAAATTGTTTGGGATAGGATAGCATTCCTTTCTAGAAAAAGTCGCTGAGAGGAGGTGCTGTGCCTTATTTGTAAATCTTATTTGTTACCTAAAAGCAATGCTCTCATCCTTTTCTCCTCAGCTTGTTGTAGCCACTACATGTATGGGTGTAAAGCACCCAATCTTCAGCCGACGGCGCTTTGATTTCTGCATTGTGGATGAGGCGTCTCAGATCAGCCAGCCTGTGTGCTTGGGACCACTGTTCTATGCCCAGCGGTTTGTTCTTGTAGGAGATCATCAACAGCTGCCCCCTATTGTCCAAAATGCAGAGGCCAGGTAATGTTTGTTTCTGGCTTACAGGTGCTTCCGGTACTTACACTGAGTGCAACACACAATGTGGTATAATACATAATAAAGAAATAAATTAAAGGAGAAAAGAATAAAATTATATAATTAATACACAGTACTTTATATGCCTGACACATATGTTAAAAAAAAAAACATGCATGAACTTGATGATTACAAAGTAGCAATAATATATTGTACTGTAGCCTAACAGTTGCACTTAAAAGTTAGAGATGCGGGGACAAATGTGCTTTTGTGCATATTTGTTTTCATTCATATAGAGCTCTATAGGGTGTATGGTTTGTGAGATTTTTATTTTTTTAATTAATTAATAAAAAACTTTTTCTGTATGCTTTCTGTGTGTCCAAGTCCTGTAGCGTGGGCAGGGGAGCACCAGTGACCCTCTCAGCAGTCCTCACTGACTGTTGAAGCCTTCTTTTGTCTGTGTTGTTGGCTGAACCAAACCAGACAGTTATTGAGGTGCAAGTTTTATTTTAGCAAATGTAACCTTTAATCACAGCTATGTTTGTAAATTCTCCCCAGAGCTTTTGGCATGGACGAGAGCTTGTTCAAGCGTCTCGAGCACCACAGTCAAGCTGTAGTTCAGCTAAATGTCCAGTACAGAATGAACAGGTGGGGCACCATATGTCTTTTACCATTAGACTAAAATCTTTTGATTATACTAAAGCTCACAACATGTTTTATCTCTAGTTTTTTTTATTAGGTGCATTATAATGGATTGGGTATTCACATCTGTGTGAGTTTCCACAATAAGTACAATTTTGCATGCATGTGAATTGAATCAACTTCAATCATAATTGTTAGATTTTCAGTAGGGTTATTTATTTTCCCTCATTGGAGTCAGTCAGTGCTATAAATGTACTGGCCATACTAGTGACATCTAAGAAGTGTGTATTGTGACATTATTTGTCATGAATTAAATATTATTCATCATCCTGCCACCCAGCACTCAATTACTCAATTAAGTCATACTATGTACTAAACCACACTGGGATGTCTGTGACATTCCATGAGAATTGAATGCATTTTGTGGTAAGAGTATAGAATTATATTGACAAAAAAGTGAGTGAAGGTGAGAGAGACTCTCTTTTTGCTAAATCATTCCTTTAAAAAGCTAAATATTAGTGAAGATTGATGATCCAAATTCTGGTGAGTCGGAGAGAATGTCCTTATGGCTGTCGTAAATCCTTTGACATTTCTTTTGTGTGCTGCAGCACGATTATGTCCCTGAGCAATGCCCTGATGTATGAGGGCAGGCTGGAGTGTGGCTCGGAGCGGACCGCCAACGCTCAGCTACAGCTACCCTGCAGAGACGCACTAGAGCATGAGCTGTATGTGGGTCAGCCTCAGTACACTGCCTGGGTCCAGGCTGCACTTGAGCCTCAAAAATCTGTCTGCTTCCTGGACACGTCACAGGTCTGTTTGGTTTCCTCCGTTGCTCTGTTAGCCTCAAAATGTATTAAATGGTCAGGCAAGATTATTTTAGCCCTTTACACAGTAGATTGGCTTTGATTTCTTTTTCTTATTTTTTTGCACCCCGACAATATCATGCAAAGAAATGTAGTGTAGTCAGTCAGTCTCAAGTTCTCAGGAGAAGGTCTTGTCAGTCAGGGTTCTCCTGCTCATGTAAAGTGTTGCATTTTTGGCATTTGAGAGACATTAAACATCTTTTTCTTAATTCAGTGTACTGTACCCCTCAATTGATTTTAGTGTTTGAAATCTCAAGTGCTTTCTGTCACTGCAGGTTCCAGCCCTAGAGACTGTGGAGAAAGGTGGAGTCAGTAATCACACAGAGGCCATCTTGGTGCATGCTCTCATTAGCCTGCTGCTTAAGGTTATCTAGTACTTAAGTTTTTATAAATCTTAACATGCCAGAATATAAAAGACATTTAACACTCGTCAGCCCTCCTTTGGTAGATCCTTTGTAATTTGTCATTTGAAACCCTGAATCAAATACTGTGCTCAAAATGGCATACCTACAATGCTACGTACCACTATAGCAGTGCTGTATAATTCATTCTTCTTTTCCTTTTAGAAGTATGCAAACTGAGACTGCTTCATTTTTGTGCTGTTATATATGTTATGAGGTAACAGAAAAGGTCAAGGTAGTCATGAATGCTTTTTTAGTATAAGTATATGATAATATATAGTTCATTAATGAGTGTAAACAGGAATTTTCCTGTGTTTTGAATTTTAATCATGTGGTATATTTTTTCACCCAACAAATTAGGTGGGAGTTTAATGCACAAGTTCTAACAATCAAGGAGGAGAATAGAGTGCATGTGGAATATGCCAGATAGGTAGCCAGTACCACCATATAGATAGGGTAGTAACAGTGTTGTAGTTATAATGTGTATGCACAGTGAGCTGTTTTACTTGTCAGTACAAAAGGCTATCCAGGCAGCTTTTGTTCTGTGTACCAAAAAAACTGTCAGGCAAGCTAGGTAGCCGTTTCCTACACGGTTTATGTTTAACCAATTGCACTATAACCTATACTTTTTAACTGTAACCATTTTTTGAAATGGATTTGACATGTTGTAAAATGCCATTTTGAACACAGCCCTTGATTTAGGCTCAAGACTGGATGACAACTGCTCTGGTTTAATGGCTTTTATGCTATAGTTCTGCTGGTGTACACAATACACCTAACCTACATAGCATAAACATGATGGCAAACTTTTGGTTTTCAGTTGAGTGCTTAAAAATGACCGAGGCAGAAGTGAAGTTTTTTCTTGACGTTTCAGGCCGGCTGCAGAGCAAGTGACATCGGCGTCATCGCTCCGTACCGGCAACAGCTCAAAGCTATCTCTGTTCTGCTGGAAGGAGAATCCTTTAGAGCCGTGGAGGTGAACACCGTGGACAAGTATCAGGGCCGAGACAAGAGCGTCATCATCGTGTCCTTTGTCAGGAGCCACACAGAGGGCAATGTAAGTACTGATTTCTATCTGGCGTGTAGGGCAGTAAAAGACCCTACAGTAGAGGTTTATCTTGCAATGGAGTATTGCTGCATGACTTTTAGGCAGACTTTGTAGACCAACAGTCTATTCGGTACTATTTAAATCAAGCTCACCCTGAAATGGTGATTTGGAGCTATCTTGTAGGGTCATGTCAGGGTGGACATCAGATGCTATGCCAGTTAGGTGGCAGGCAGGTATGGACAGTCCTATATGGACTAATGGACACTGGAATTTGGGAGAATGGAAAGTCACTTCCCTGGAAGGACGACAGTCTGAGTTAGTATACGAGATGGAAATGTAAGGATTAGATAAAGTTAGCCTTACATTCACATGCGGTAAGGACTCCAGTATCCCACCAAAAATGAGTTTCTGGTTACACCACTGCCAGCATAACGCACAATGTGCTTCTGAATCATTTTTAGACCCAACTGTGACTTGCATCAAGCACATCACTCGGGCGTTGGTTTTAACCAGTTTTCCATGCCATGGTCAAGCTATCTGCAGTAGAAACCCAAGTGCATGTATATACGTTGGTTTATGGTAACTGCCCTTTCAAATGGGTATGCTATGGATCTGCAAATTAGAGATTTTGAGCAGTATTGTGTAACGGGTAGTTTTGGTATTATTTTTATGCGGGCCAAATAAAATGAGGCTACGAGCTGGGTTTGTCTTGGGACATCATTATGATTAATTTCATTTTTTGGACTATTAACTATTCATGTTTCAAGGCAGTCAGGTTCCCACTCACAAACTTTGTACTCTGGATTCTATTACCTCTGCTGTTGTCTTCTAATGTGTAAGAAGAGTTAGACCCCATGACAATTAAATGGAAATATTACAATACACCTAAGAATGGCAAATTTTACTCACCAGTATATTGCATTACAATATTTGAGACAAAAAAATCTGTCTCATGCTTAGAGTTCAGTACCTGGAGCGAGAAGTCCGTTGTTTGCAGATGATGTTCTCTTGGCTATCCAAACTGAACCTCCGACACACTTATATATTTCACTGCTGAGTATGAAGTGTGGCTGGGATGAAAAACTGAGACCTGAAAGAGTTTTCTACTGGAAGTATGTGATGCTCCCTCCAGGTGAGGGGAGTCTCCAGCTAGATTGTGAGTTTGGCAAGCAGATTGGGTCAGTGGCAGCAGTTTTACAGTTTCTGTTCTATTCTGTTCTGTGGTGGTAAAACAGGAGCTCACTTTGCTGATGAAGCTTTCGGTTTCCTGGTCAGTCTACAGTTTCTATCCTCACCTATGGTTACAAGTTTTCATATTGACTGAAAGAACAAGGTTGCTAGTATAGGTGGTGGAAATGAGGTTTCTCTGCATTATTGCTGGGCTTTATCTGCATGATGAGGACACAACCAGGAGGATCTCCAAGTGAAGTCGCTGTTCCTCTGAGTCGAGGGAAGACAGCTGATTTGGTTTAGGTGCCATCCCCAGGTCACTCCTGGTACAGCTGTGTGGGGTACGTCCTGCTTGGCACAAAGCAGTGGCTGGAGAGATTATATCTCAGGGTTGGTTTGGGAACATATGGGAATCTCCTAGGAGGAGCTGAACTCTATAGCTGGGGATAGAGATGTCTGGGCTCACCTTCACAGCCAACTCCCACCAGAAAAAAGAAAGGAAATTGAACAAATGAATGGAAAAATAGAGTTAAGGGTTTAAAGGTATACTCAAGTTTTTCAAGTTAATCAGCAGGATCTGACGTTAGCACAGACAAGAATTTCAAAGACATTTCGCTAGACTATCACGGGAGGAAAGAGACCTGCTTTGAGAAAAGAAAGAGGAGAAACAGCTATGAAGGGCAGTTCAAGAAACATTGCTGTATTATACAAATACCTAGAATTACATTTCCAATATATTGCTTCAGTGTTGTAAAGTTAAAATAAAACTATACCAGAACCGCTTTGGGTAAGACTTTGTCTGTTTTATCCTAAGGCCAGATTTGTTAGCGTGTATAGTTATAGTTTTTAATGTATGTTCTATATGTGTGCATTTTAAATGTTTAAGGGACTTCCTATTACATTACTTATATGCGGTAATTTCCCATATGCTACACACAGTCGGTAAAGACTTTAACCACCTTTGTAATACCACATTATTGACTTTTGCTGAATGCTCAAGTTAGATGAGTGCTCACACTCTCTTATGTGTGTTTGTGTGTGTTAGCTGGGAGAGCTACTGAAAGACTGGCGAAGGCTCAATGTGGCCATCACCAGAGCCAAACATAAGCTGCTGATGCTGGGCTCGGCTCCTACGCTGCGTCTCTACGCTCCACTGGAGAAGCTTCTCGCTCGCATGCAGCGGGAGAACATGATATCCTTTACATGTTGTTCTGCTTTAGTTCTAGTCATTTTAGAGAAGCGGTTTTCCAACTCGGTAAACTTTTGCTGTCTTTGGTGATAAATAAAATAAAATAAAATTAGAGCATTAATCATTTTCCCTGCTTCACTGTAGAGTTTAAGTCCAATTCAAATATCACATGATTCATTGGGTCTTCTTTACCATTTACTAGATGATACTGTATGTATTAAAGGTGAAATGGAGAAGGGCTAATTACCACTTTTATGCAAGCTAACTCTTGTAACTGCTAGTTAATTAACCATTTAATGTAGTGAGTTTGTAATTTTTAGAATTGTTCTGGAATGAATTCATTGAAATGACAAACCTTCCTCTTCCCTCCAGCTGATGCCTCCAAGCATTGAAATCTGCCTAAGGTGGGCTGGGGCTAATTTCCAGCCCAAGAAAAAAATGTAAACCGAATCCTTAAATGAAGAAACTAGTGTGATCGGTTGCATATATCATTGTAAATCACACTTTGAAGCTATCTTTGAAATTGCATGATTATTGTAGGCCAAAAAGCACATTTAAACATCTCTTAAAAAAACTTACTGATGACCTTGTTCTCCTTAACTTGCACTACATCTGCCAGCTGCCACCTGCTGCTCATGAGGCACTACCTTGCATCAAAATGTGAACTTTGTGGACCCAAACACTCAGTAGCATCTTATTACCGACTCTCATAAAGATGGCAGTTTCTTTGAATCTGAACGAGAGGTCTGACTAATGAGTAGATGCTACATTGGAATACCTCATAATTAATGACTGACTGTTTTTTGTTTTTTTTTGCTGTATGTAATTCTTACCTCATTTTATAAAGTTTTTTACTTTGTGAGTTTTCATAAGCTTTTATTATGAGGAATTCTTTTTACAGGTATTCTGAACAAAGTATCTTGTATGCAAATAGTCTTGTGAATTTATGTGTTTTCCTGTAATAAAGTTATTTAAGTAATTATTTTCTAACTTGGTCATGACTAAAGAATTAGATCACTGTAAAAGAAATTCTGTTCTTACAGCTCCACACCACGCACACATTTCCTATGATTAGCTACCAGATCAGCCTGCTGAAAAAAAAAAATCAATGAAACTGGGAGTGAGCAAAATTAGTTCTACATTCCTACCGATTCAGTGTATTATATATGGCTAAACGTTTTCATAGTGAACTCTAGAGCAGTTTCAGGACTCCTTGAAGGAGAACCACTGCTCGGCCAGCAATGTCAACTCTGTTGCCTCCTCTCAGTTCCAACTCGAGCTCGCCGCCACGTCTGGAGCACTGGTAGGCTGCCACACATACAAAAAAACAAAGCATGCCGAGCTGTGAGTAATTTGGAGCATTGTTGTTTTGTCAGTTTCACTCTATTATTCCTAAGAACAATCTTAATGCTTTTCATCTGTGGGATTTATGAAATTTGTATTCTGAATTTCTGTTCAAAACTCAGTATAATCTGGGTTTTTCTCAAAAGGTTATATTTATCTTCCCATTTTATTTGCCTTTGCTCCGGCCCTCAGGTTTTTATTAATCAGGAATGCCTGGGGTTTTATTAACTTTTTCTTATGGTTTATTGAATTTCATGTGATACACTCTCAGCAGCAGCAAAGCATTACCTTATGCACTGTATGTATTTTTAAAGGAGCACAGAACTGTCTGGGATTGCTAGACTGGTGTTCCATACAGGATGTTTGTGGCCAGTGTCTCCTGTTTCTAGGATACTTAACACTTTCTAAAGTTCAGTGAATGAATCCATATTATCTCACTGAGGGGCCTAAATATAAACAGAAATATTTTTACAATGTATTTGTAGATAGTGGTGGAATTTGTGCCCCCATCATTTTAATATTTGTTATTTAAGGGAATTAAAATGATAGTTACAGTCATCAGAAAACAATTGTGTGTTAAACTAAGAAGATGAGTGAAAAGTGAAAGTGAAAGTTGAGAAGAAAAGTGTCTTGTTTTTTGGCAGACCAAAAGGAAGATAAGACTTCATTCGGTCTCCTTACCTAACATTTTCTTCTTTCCCAGTTCCTCAGACCAGTAAGCAGCGAGGACTGTATGTGCAGAGCCTTCAGGAAAACCAGAAACATCAGAAAGTCAGCTCTGAGGTGGCAGTGCTGACCAGTGCAAATAGGGGCACTTTTTAATCAAAGTGGACTGGCAATGTGTAGCAACATAAGTTTTCATTATGTAACCTTTTGAAAATTTCTTTGAAAAAAGTTTATTGGAAAATTAAAAGAAGAAAATGCTAAATGTTCTTAAAGTGCTGAATGACTTACATAAAGGACTAATAGACAGTTGCATTTTGTATGGTACTGATAACCAGACTGGTTTATATACTGTTGCAAAAAAAAATTATCTTCAGATGTTTTCAGATATGGAGATTGGGGATGGTGTTTTACATACTCTAGACAGTTTACAGGATTTTGTATATATGTAAATATGCAACCCTGATTCCCTTCTAGCAGTTTAAGTGGTAGGAGTTTACCAGTCACTGGATCTTCAGGGATTCCGACCCACGGTGCAAAGTTGCGGGAGTAAAAGTCGTAGCCTGGCTGTGAGGTTGGTGCTCCTTTCACTGTGATGATAAGACTCTTAACCCTTCCGCTATCTTCACTTTTCAGCAGAGATTGGGTCACCGGACTCAAGGAAGTAAGCACGGACCTTCAACCAAAGGTCAGTTATTATTTTCATTCAGGATGAACCCTTTACAAATGGCCAATTTGTGAAGTCTGGAAATGTGTTTTTGGAAATAGAGTAGCCTAATTTTTGTATAACAAACATACAAATTGCAAACAGTATATCACAATTATGTTAATTAAATAATATGCATGTTTTTCCTAGCCAGATAGTTTCATAATTACCTTAAAAGTAATTTATAGACATAAATTACATAAGTAATGTATAGAAAATAGACGCTTCTACAGACCCTAATAACGCCTTATGTAAAAGTTAACAAAACAGACTTGTAATGTATACAGTTCACTTTTCATTGTGTAATAGTCTCCTGTACCTGTCACATGTATCAGGCAAACGCACCAGCAGTTTCTGTGTTGTTTTACAGTAACACACCTCTTGAATTGGAAGATCCCCCACAGCAGCCTGTAAATTTTAGGAAAATACCTTCGGGAATCTAGACTGTTTTTTCGGGTACTTTCAAACCACATTTCCAAACACAGCAGCTTTTCACTGAGACTATACTCAGTTTGGTGAATGTATTAAAAGTTAAGAAAATGTAAACTTACCTTAAGAATGTCATTAAATTTCTTTCTGTCCTAAATGTAAAATATAGACACATGGATAATGAAAAAAAAATCCTTTAGGACTGTTTTAACTAATTAGACAACATTAAGTATATACAGTACTGTACAAAAGTCTTAGGCACCTTGTTTTTTTAAGCACAAATTATTGTAGATATTTATTTTATGAATTCTGCAGTATTTTAGGCAGTACAAAAATTGTTAAACATTACTTTAAAAAAAAAAATTTTTTTTTTTTAAATATTTCTTCCATTTTTGTTTATTTCTTTTAGTCCTGCCTTCTGAACATTTTCGAGTTTTTGTTGGCCTCGTTAGCCAGTTAGCCAGTTAGCCCCCATGCAACTCTAGCATAGAAGCTGATGTAGTTAGCTAGCTAACTACTGTACTTTCAATGGCGCTAAGTTGTTAGCATTATTTTGTCATCAGTTTAGAGTGACTGGCCATGTGGAAATTTGTGTTATCTTATTATCAATATTCTTTTCCTTTCTGTATCTAAGTTATATTGTAAAGTTAGATGAATTTCATTATTAAGTTAATTAGTGCCCTTGGATTCTCCACATTACTGCTGTATTTAACGTTATCTCTGAGAATGTTATCCACCGGTTATGGTTACACTGTGAAGTGAAACTAGTGGTATGTTGAACTGAACATAAATGCGAACACGCTTCAAACTTTAACAAACAGATGCAGACGTTCCTAGAGCAAAAAACAGACACAAACGTTTGCCTATGCATGCCGAGTCTGAATGCACCTCGGGTTTTAGGCTCACCGTACCACTTATCTCGTTTCATGGTACACCCTCTGCAGTCAAACATCTGTTTATATGAATAATATAAATAAAATGTATGGCATGGTTTTAAACTACAGATTATTTTTCATCTTGAACACTGTAGGTCAGACTGGGGAGGGAAATGAAAAGGTGTGGCATAACATTTTCATTGTTGTGAAGAAATATATGAAATGAAATTCAGTGCTTTGTGTACATGTATGGAGGTGTGTAAAAGGGTGGATTGTTATTGCATTATTGTATTATTCCCTTCATATAAAGTGTGTTTGTTTTTGTTGTTTTTCTTGATTATATGCTAGACTGTATATTGAATCTAAAACTCAATACAAATGTTTTGACAAAAAAAACTGATTGTGAGTCTATTGAATCGGTGAAAGAAAAGAAAATATTATACCTGAAGGTTGCTTACAATGAAATAAATAGTACTAGGTTAAGTGCTTAATACAAAAATTTATTTTACACTGTCATGTAATTAACATGCATAGAAAAATCACCAGAATACATTAAATTAAGTATGAAATTCAACTTTGTCTAGGGCGATAACCTCCGCCTCCCTGCTTGGAACCTCATGCCACCCCAAGAAAAGAAAATCTCAAGAGCCGCTACTGTTGTGTGAGTTTCCTCAGGATGCTCTGGTTTCCTCCTATAGCCGGAAGACATGCACATTAGGTCTGATTGTTAAATTTGCAGGTTTTTTTCTCTTGCCATGGCTATGTGTTATTAGGTAAATTAATTTGCAGGTGTAGGCAGAGAAAAATGGCTCTTGCAGTTTTGCTGCCACTGTCAGGCAGAAAGGAAAAATTGCATTGTGTTGGCTGCTGGGCCTCCTATCGTACATTCTAAGAGAGAAGTCATGGGCCAATTAAGATTAGTCTGCAGATTCCATTTGGCCATGGGGCTGGACTTTGGATGCCACTGCTGTAAGATAAAGCAGACCTTGACCTCAGTGTTTTACAGTACCCATAGTGCAGTCTGGTTGGAATGCTTATTCAGGCCTTCTCCATACACTGTCTATCATCCGATTCATCTAGATTAAATTTCACTACTGAATCTCACTTGTATTTTTTTTATTTTAATTTACACACAATTTTGATGTCGAATCTCTTGGTGGATGTGGTGAAAAAGTTATGATGAGTCTTTGATTTGAAAATTATTCACATTTATATACATCACATGAAATCAGCATTACCCAGATGATTATATTCACGTTTACTCACATGATTATGGTCTTATTGTGTCTGTTTGATGTGAGACAGTGTACCCCAGACAAACTGATTACGTACTGTTATTGCTGACTACTAAGAAATTTAGAGCTATGTTCCAGACAGACTCATGTGCCCGACTGTTTACCCTAGCCTTGATTATGTAATGTAAAATGTTTTTATGTAATTTCAAATCTCCTTTTCTCAAAATATTAAAATATCAATAGTCACTGAGCATATACATGGTGAAATAAGCTCATTTGACTTGCCAGCAAGCCTAGCAAAGATCTCCACCACATTTCTTGGTGTCCCTGGGTGGGTCCTGATTGCTCAGTGGAGGATTACCAGACGAGCAGTCGAAAACGATGCCGCCTTAAACAGGAGACCGAGTGTACGAGGCACTCCCTGTGACTCTGGTGACTTCCCTGCTGGGTGACAGGGCTTCTACAAGAGACTGGTGAGTTTTCACTTTCCATACTCAAGCAAATAAAGATGACAGAGAGACGGGACAAGGACCCTGTGAGAAAGGCCTTTAGAGAGAAACCGAGGTCTGGGACCCAGTAATTTCTGTTCAGGAGGACAGTACTAAGTCATAATAGAGACTAGCAGTGATGGGAACTAAGACAACATGAAGGAATAAGAGTGCCTTGGTGGAGGTGGGTTGGTGACGCTATGGGGGTTTCAGGGGAGGAAGATCTGGAGACTTTTTAATTAAAAAAATTGAATTAGAAGGTGTGTCCAAACTTTTGACTGGTAGTGTATATAAAAAAAATGTTTTATGTATCAACAAAATTTCATTCTTCAACAGGATTAAGATACCAAGCATACTTCAAAATTGTGCCAAAATTATATCCAGTCCAAAGAAAAGCTGTGAGAATTGTTTTGGCTTCCCCAGTCTCCACATCTTTCTCCCATTGAGCTGGCATAGGAAGAGCTGAAACCAACAAGTTCTACATGAGCAGCCAGCAAATATTTGCCTCCTTCAAAAGGTGCTGGGAGGGTAGGACACAAGTTACTTTGCCACGAATCGGTCCTGCTGTGAAGGAGGCAAGGGGTAGTTATTTTGATGAAACTTCATTGTTTCTTTTTGTACTTGCAATGTTTGCTGTTACATTACACTTCAAAACCAGTCAGTTACATTTGTTTTAAGTATTTCTAACATTTTCTTGTAATAAAAGTTTGACAAAGCAGTGTATCATTTTTTTTTATTGTTTTTTTTCCCTGGAGGGTGGGCCAAAACTTCTGGCCTGTAGTGTATATGCAAAACATTTTCTGGCAGTATGCGAACTTCTCGGCAGTGTTCCTAGAAGCTCATGTTCCAAGCTGCTATGTTTGTATTCAAATGCTGCGCATCACCCTAAAGCCATTTATGTACATGCCCTCATATGTCCAGCTGGCACGCATAGTGTGCGTCGCTGCGACTGGCCTAGTGAGAAATTTTGAACCACTGCCACCAAGGGGTACCAGCATGGGGTGGTATTAAAATCCTTGTCTGGATGGTAATAAAAGAATGAATGTATCTGCTATTGATGCTGATGCCTGCACCTCATATGATCCAGTGTCATTGTGTACCATCATGTAAATTTATGAAATCGGCATTATCCAAATGATTAAATTCACATTTACTCACATGATTATGGTCTTGCTGTGTCTGTGTTTGATGTAAGACAGTGTACCCCAGATGAACTAATTACATATATTGTTATTTCTATATTGCTTACTACTAAGAAATTACCCTAGCCTTGATTGTGTAATGGAAAATGTTTTTATGTAATTTCAAGTTTCACATCTCTTTCTCGAAATATTAAAATATCATAAGTCACTCAGCATATACAGGGTGAAATAAGCTCATTTGACTTGCCAGCAAGCCTTGCAAAGATCTTCCTGTGTCACTTGGTTCTGGAGAAGCTTTCCAATAGAGTTGACTCATTTGCTTGAGCTTGGCGTCTCTAAATGTTTTGCAGGTGGATTTCCAGGACAGTGGACTTGCAGCGTCTGCATGTATGCTGACTTTTCTCAGTCACATGATCTTTGAAGTGTTTCATAAAATACCTGTCTGTGGGCAATGGGGCACTTTTTTGCTCATCTGATAAATATAGTTGGCTTTTTCAGGCATTGTTTTGGCAATATATTCACTATTGTTTTGTTCAAATAAGTAGGTTCATGTTTAATCAAGCATCAGACTGAAGATCTTATTTCTTGGTTCTGATATTGTGCTGTATTGTGTTTTCTGAAACAAATATAATTCTTGAACTAACCCAAAGAAGTTAGTTGTAGTTTACTAGTGGTTAGAGTGCCCAAGTACATTTTGGGGCATCTGTATTTGAGTGTCTGTACCTGGATTTCTGGTTTATTGAGAGGGAAGTTCATCACTAACGATTCACCTCGCTGATGCACTAGCAGCTCTCCACTCAGAGTCTCAAAGGCAACCACAGAGTTGGTGTTTCCTGAGAAATAATATATCTTGGTTATAGTTGCATTAATCATTGCTGAGCATTATTTTATCTGTTACAAATAAAAAAAAGTTTTACCTTTCTTGTAAAAGAGCACTGCTGCTGAAGCTAGTGTCGCATGGCCACAAAGGTTGACCTCGTGTGTAGGGGTGAACCAGCGTAAGCCAAACCTTGCTCCTTTAAAAGAACATTTATTATATATGTATTCGAATCGACCTGTTTAAACATTGTAAATGCAATGTCAAATAAACTTTGGTTTTTCTGAATTTGAATAAATTCTGGAAAATGCTGGTCTGCCTCAACAACTACCTTTACCCTTTTTCCATTCTTTTCTCAGAGGTCAGAATTTCTCCCTGATAATCACACACCTCAGACATGGTTATGATTAAATGAATGTGATTAAACCAGGGAAAAAAACAACAACCCCATACCCATCTATAACAAGTTATACAAACATGGTGGCTTAAATGCAAACAATTAATTGCATTCAGGCTTGTAGAGTTGAGTACCTGAACGAAAATCATCTGTTGGTTTCAGGTTTGTGATGAATGCCGTCTCAGACAAGTTCATTTCAGCTGCTATTTTCTGATAAAGCTCCTCTTTCAGTTCCTGGGTATGTTATAAACATTGTATGGTAAATCGTACTGTGCCTACATGGATGAAATCTAATTTATTCTGTTATCCAAAATGCTGAATGACTTACATTCTCTAAAAGACAAACTGCAGCAGGGTTTCCTTTAAATGGTAAGTTAGTAAATGCATCAACCGTATATACTGAAATCTCCATTAGTGATCCTGAGACGTCCCTAAGAATTCTGTATAGCGTTTGTTGATAGATTGGTCATCAAAACCAGTAGAACGTGGATTTTGTGCTGGCAGAATATCACTCAACTTGGACTTTGGGCTTGGTGTGTTGCATCATTTTAAAGGGACAGCTACATGTAATTTTGTACACCTAGTATTGGAATTGACTTTTGTATTATACTCTTCCTGTAACCTGATTATCAAAACCAGAGTGATTTCTTTCTATCGATATGGCAAGGGTGAAGACTGAGG
Organism: Notoglanidium macrostoma; assembly: GCA_030068235.1. Lineage (NCBI taxonomy): Eukaryota > Metazoa > Chordata > Actinopteri > Siluriformes > Auchenoglanididae > Notoglanidium > Notoglanidium macrostoma. The sequence goes on from JAQQZR010000038.1 coordinate 7,722,077, forward strand.
AATGTGTTATCTCAGAGACGTGTAAATGAAAAAATGCAACATGTAATAAAGATAGCCACCACATATTTTTGGACTGCTGCTCATGCATCATCACAAGGCAGCTGAACACACACTGATAAATCCAAGAGTGCTAACTTGCCTAGTATATGAGCTTACATGTATGAATGAATATGTGTACTTCGTCCTCTACAATGGACTGATAACTCATCCAGGGTGAATTCCAGCCTTGCATTAAGTGTTCCCTGGACTGGCTCTAGATCCACCATAAACCAATGACCAGTAAAAATTGGTTACTGAAGTTGAATGAAGTAATGTATTTTAGTTTTGGATTTGCATTAATCTAAACATGAAGTAATACATGGAAAAATTGGCAAATCAAAGGAAAAAGTTTGTGCCTCTGTTATGCTTTTTGGGGCATTTGGACAGCTTGGGTCCCCTCCAAACACAGTTTAGGTAATGGCTGGCCTTATACTTAGTCTTATGTCTGACTGAGTAAAATGACTGAACCAAAAGAATCTGTTTAGTGACCAATAATGCCTCTTAATTATGTTTATTTATTGGCTTTTTTTTGTTACACACATTTCACATTTTGCAAAAATTATCATGGCCACCTGTAAAGCAGAGATTATATAAATAAAATATTTGAGTCTTTGTACATGTAAGATGTTACAGCATAACTCTTTTAAAAGCAAAGAAGTGTTATATTATTTACTAATGATACAGTGTGTGGCCATTGTTGATTTGATGTCATTTGTTAAATTCAGGAGCATTAACACATTAACATAGTCACATGCTAAGCACACGAGCTTTGACCCCATGTCTGTGTTTGTAGTCCTTCACGTATTTACACATAAGTTCATCTACATGAACACATGCAATCGGAGGGCACTGGCACTTTTCTTATTTAATGTTATTGGTTTGCTCCAACAGGTTGTGGATATCTACTGACACAGTCAGTTCTTTTCTGAGGTAAAGTTTATCTATACCAACATGGACCACTCAAGTAAGAAGAATAAATTGGCCAGCAAGAAAAAAGTAGCTGTAGTAGGAGGTGGCTTGGTAAGTTATCTTTATGGCATGCTTCATTATACAGAGAAATACTTTTTATTTAACCTTAAAGATATATTGTACTCCTGACTGACCTGTTTACTACAAGATTTCAGTTTTCAAAGTTAACAATATAGTTTACGTTGAGCTTAAGTAAGTATTTTTAAGCATAAGTAAATTTTAATTTAAAATGTGTAAAATTAATAAAGTAAAATGAGTTAGGTGTTTTAACTTATTCTGAATTGAACATAATGGGCTGAGTGCAAAACTATTGTGACATTTTTTTGTAACTGATTGACAGCACAGCCTTTTTACGTTGGTAGGAATGTGAAATAGATTTTGTAAAAATGTAGTTGCACTTAGGAAATAAAATAATTTATTCACCTTGCTCTGTATTTGGTCTACGTGCAGAAAATGAAAGTGAGTTTTACAATTATTATTGACAAAAAAAGTGTACAATTAATAACTAAAATCAAACATTTACTTATACTGAATGTGACTATACAGCACACAAAGTGGGAAATAATGGACTGTTAAAAAAAAAACAAAAACAAACACCTTTTCTAAAAATGCTAAGATGATATTAGTACAGAAATACTTAATTATATTTGTTGAGTAACATTTAATGATGCTGTCTTTTTTAGACATATGATTAACATTCCTTCCTTCTGATTTAGGTTGGTGGCTTAAATGCATGCTTCTTTGCAAAAAGAGGATTTGAGGTTGTAGTTTTTGAAGCTCGAGAAGGTATGTACATAGATTGCAGGCAGAGAATGTTTAAGCACATTTATTAACTATCCATTTGTAAACAACTGGGATTTACTTCTTTTAAATGCAATATTATAGAAATGAAAAACAGAACAAATTTCTGCATTGTTGTTGTTATTATTATTATTATTATTATTATGGTATTGAATATTATATTGTCTGATTGATTTACATTCCTCAACAGATATTCGCTGTGCCAAAATAGTAAAGGGAAGAAGCATAAATCTAGCCCTCTCCCATAGGGGCCGCCAAGCTTTAAAACATGTTGGACTGGAAGATAAGGTATCTGTGTGTAATATAATAAATAAATTATAGCATACAGATTTCATTCTAGTTAAAGTTGACCGAGGCACTGGACAATAAGTTAAGCATCTGTTCCTCAGTAACTTTGGACATCTGCCTTTTTTGTCATTTCTTTTTAACATTTGTTGCTTTTCTTCTGTGCCCTTCTATGTATTGAAGGTGAACTAAATGTAGTTTATATGTGATAAGATAAAATAGTTTAAATGCATAATTGTTAGTTTACCCAAGTATTCATTGTTTTGCTGCCTTTCAAATGCAGATTGTTTCCAAGGGTATCCCAATGCATGCTCGTATGATCCACAGTGTGAATGGAAAACGTTCTCCCATACCATATGGAAAGAAGGGTCAGGTAGGCCACTATCAGTATTATTTTGTCACAGCACAGATTTATGCATCTCTTATTTTATTTTGAATATTGCATGGTCGAGGTATAGCATGGTATTACATTTTTTCTTGAGGAAGAAACCACTCAACTTTGGGTTCGTTTTAATAAAGCAGGAAACTGCTTCTCCACTGTTCTCTTATTGAATAGAACACCTCATACCAATTAGATTTCAAAAAGTCTAGCGGTTCACATACCTTTTTTCAGCCTGGACTGTGAATGTTTAAACCAATCGTGCACATCTCATCTCAAATTTTGTAGGGCAAGAGTTCAGCAAAGTGACAGCACTGCTTTAACAAACATACAAATGCTGGTAATTAACTGCTGAGTTGAAACCTGTCTCTAAACACTCTTTAGATGTTATTAGTAACCTTTTTCACTGAGGCATTTCACAAAGACACATTATGTTTAGCTGGCGCTCTCTGGTCAACAGGTTTGCTTTACTTCTCAGAAATTTAATAGTATTGCAATTAAATGAAATTGACTAGCAACAACTGGAACACGAAAATAAAATTTGCAGTGTCGTAGCATTTTCGCATTGATTAGGAAATAAATTTTGTCATTGAAAATGTTTTATTGCCCCATTCTAAGTGCTATACCATCATCTTTATTTTGTTGCAATTAGCCATCTCCACTTATTCATCGTTTTCCTTAAATGTCATGTTGTTTCTTTTCAGTACATCCTCTCTGTAGGCAGAGCCAACCTCAATAAGGAACTCCTAACAGGTACCAATAATATGGTCTGGTGATGGACATTTCAAAGTGGTTCTATAAAAGTTTGTAAAGCTTATGCACAATGATGGAAGGGTGTGTTACTGAGAATTTTGTTGAATTTAATCATGTAAAACATGTATAACAAATATCCTCTCAACCCAGCGGCTGAAGCATATTCAAACACACAACTGAACTTTAACCATAAGCTGCTTGACTGCCATCCAGAAACAGGAACCATGACCTTTCTTGGGTAAACACTGTAGTTACCTGTTTTCTCATTTTACTTAAAGCTGTTCTGTTTAAAAATGTGCCCACAGTTTCCCTTATATATTGTACTCATGTAGAAATGTTATTGACATAAAAATGTTGATTTTTTTTTTAAGTCTATGTTACCATATTTACTTTGTGTAATTAAAGTAATTTCAGAGAAACTGATGATCTTGCTATATTATGTTGACTGCTCGATGTAGGCCTGACAACACTGAAAAGGAGATCCAGGCAGATCTCATAGTAGGTTGTGACGGTGCTTTCTCTGCTATGAGAAAGCAGTTTTTACGCCGCAGTCGCTTTGATTACAGCCAGACCTACATCCCCCATGGATACCTTGAGCTCACAATGCCTTCAAGAAATGGTGACGTAAGTGATGGCAACCCACTCAGTCCTATAATATTTCATGGGAAAAGGAAAGTGCACCCTCCTTCATTTCTATGTTTTATTTATCAGGCCCTAAATAACAATAGTGTTGTCCTCAGCAACTTCTTTAAACTATCAGACAACCTCAGGTGACAACAAAAACACAACAAAATTCAATATGTGGTCATTTGTTCTCAAAAAGTGAACCAAAATTCTGAAACCAGGTAGGAAATATTAAGTACACCCTATACTTCAGTAATATGTATAACCACCATTAGGAATGGTAACTTCTGTAGAAGTTTATCAGTTTCGCGTATCGTTTTGGAAAAAATTTGGCCCACTCTTCTTTACAACATCGCTTCAGTTCATTGATGTTTGAGGGCATTCATTTATGCACAGCTCTCTTAAGATCCTGCCACAGCATCACAATGGTGTTGAGGTCTGGACCTTTACAAAACCTTTTTTTTCTTCTTTAGCCATTCATTTGGTCTGCTTGTCCTCTTGTATTGCCCATTTTTGGCCCAGTTCTGGCTGCTGGACAGACGGCTGTATACTTGTCTGTCCAACTGAATTGTTCACAGGAACGCAGTTTATCAATATCTGTGACTGCTCAATTTTGCAAACTCAAGTTGTGCTGCCATTTTCTTAAGAGAAGGGTTTTTTCCTAGCCACCCTTCCATGAAAATCATATTTGTTCAATCATTTTCTGATTGTGGTATATGAACATAAACATTTAAATGTTAACAGAGGCCTGCATGTCACATGATGCTTTTTTTGTAATATCTCTGAGCATTAAATGGTCTGACATTGGGCTGAATTTGCTGGGATGCCCACTCCTGGAAAGATTGGCAGGTGCCTTGAAGACACTCCATTTGTAAACAGTCATTCTCACTGTAGAATGGTGAATTTCAAATTGTTTGGAGATGGCCTTATAACCCTTCCCAGATTAATAAATCTGGCTGCTATTTACTCTCTTACTTATTATGGAAGTAAGAATGATGTACTTATTTTCCCCCCACCTGGTTTCTGAATGTTTGTTTACTTTCTGGGGAAAAATGGCTACATATTAAAATCTGTTGTGCTTTTTGGTCATGAGAGGTTATTTGTTTATAGATGTTGCTAAGGTCCATGCAATTGTTAGTTAGTCTCTGATAAATAAAAACAGAATTGGAAGAGGGTGTACTTTTTTCCATGACTGTACATTTATTTATGTGACAAATGATTTTATGTAAAGTAACTTTCAAGTGTGGCAGAGTACAATCCATATATGTAGCTGTGAAAGGGTCTGAAAGTGAAAGTCCCATTTAGACCTTGCATTAAGATGCAATCTGTATCTGTAACAGAGTTGTGATTATTGTGTAGTGTTAAAAACATGGTGTGAATAAGGCCAGAGTTTCCTTAAACTCACTAGAAACAAATGTGACCTGATCTAGCAAAATGAGTCACAGTTTTTGTTTACATCACACGCACATTTATCCTCAAGCCATGTGAAAACCTTCTGTTGACACTTTTATTAATGCAGCTAATTAATTCATCACTTACACCTAGTGCAATGCTTACACTGACCCTAACCTCAGAGAGTTAGAGCAGTTTTACTTGTGAGGGCCAGCCAAACATCCCCACAAAGGACATTAATTTTGCTCCATCTGGTGAGCCTCAATTAATCACAAAGTTTGCTAGTACTTAGTTCTACTGACACAAATCTCAAACCAGCCATTTAAATTACAAATCATGCAATCTTAGTATGTAGCATGCAAACTATGAGACCCAAATTGTGAAACATTCTCTTTTATTTCAGTGTAATATCTCATTTTTTACTTAATTACTAGCTATTTCAAGTTATTACCCCTTTATTCTGATAGCAATTTCTAGCGTACTTACTAATTGGTAAACATCATACTGAATTATAATTATTATTACTATAAGCTAATATTTAATAAATTGCTTTGTGAATGGATAATTGGATGTCATTTCTTCTAGGCTGAGAGGAAATCTGCAGATTGAACAAAGCTGTTTAGCTCTCCTATTTTAAGACACAAATAAAAAGAACCTTTAGACTTCTTCCTGTGCTGTGAAGTATCATAGTCTCGGGGTATATTTGGTATAAAACAGTGTAGAATATTTATTTCCCTCAGTAAATGTACAGAGCATTGTGTTATGCATTTGTAAGTAGTTGTGTAGGTATGAATGAATGTAAATAGTTGTGTAGGTAATTATTACTTTTACATACATGTAACGTTCGCGGGCTCGGTCGGACGTGAGACCGCAGACGCAGCGTAGGGGAAGCCGCGAGGGCGAAAACGGAACCAAAAGGGGAAAATGAGGGAACTGGTAGGCAGAGGACAAACAAAACCGCCGTCCGTAGAGGACGGAAAAA
>JAQQZR010000038.1:7745274-7763489 GCA_030068235.1 Notoglanidium macrostoma
TGTAACTTCTCATTTCTCTCATCCCAATATAAGATGTAGTGGAGCTTGAATATGCATATAACTACAAAAGTATTACTTAATCATTTAGAGAGGGTGTAGTGCTGGAGTCATGTTTTTACTAGTCACCGTCTAAATATCATCTGGAAATCTATTAATTTGTTCACACATTAAGCTGACTGACTAATTTACCCACTACAAATTAGTGTTGGCATGCATGTACACAAACAATATAAAAAAAGAAATATTTGCACAACTTAAATCACATAAGCAATAATTAGTATATGAGATAATGAGTCTGAGTCTAATTAATCCTTGTATCAGGGGTACATTGTTTTATTATCATTTATATTCACTTGCACTTTAATATTATGTTTCCCTAACTATCCATTGTCATCTGGACACAAAATAAAGACAATATGAAGGAAAAAAAAACAGGCTCCAATATGCTGTGATGCTCATTTATTTTTGCTTCCCTGGTTTATGTCTGCTTGTCCTTTTAGAGGGGAGAGTGACTACAAATCGATACTTCTGACTGATCATCTTTATCCTATGATAAAACATTTCTATCCTAATAGGAGTGGTCTCTCCTAGGATAACAGTTCTTCTATCCACAGGGCACAAGGGAACACAGAATGGTTTGATAAGGTTGAAAATGATGTAAATCATATACTATGGGCTTTATAGTCACCAGTTTTCAACTGCTATCATAATAGCAGTTGAGGAAAGATTTTCTGGAAGAATGGTGTTCATTACTTCAGTCCAGTTCAAGAGATTTGTAGAATTGAAGCCAAGGAGCATTGAAGCTGTTCTGGCTGCTCATGACGACACACGTTTACTAAGATTTTTTTTTTTTTGGATGTTACCTGTTTTGATGCCTGGATTGAGTTTTCGACAGTGCATATAATATAATACTATTGCATAATGAAATCTAAAAGATGTAATGTATTATTAGCACACTATAGAATGCATTTACAGGCATGCAAGTGTACTGCACAAATGACTACAGGAAATATTTTTTACATTTTTAATGCATAAATAGGGTCAGTGATTTAAAAAAAAAAAACTTACTATATCACAGCAGAGAAAATATGTCAGGCTTTAGGGTGTGCTGAGGTGCAGGTATTATGGGAAACAAATCATAAATACCATAAGGACCAAACCAATCTTTAATCTGATACTCCACTGAGGAATTTAACTGTAATTATACTATTTAAAATAAACCAGCAAACATGAATTTGAATGAGTCTGCAATAAACCTACAATATCTGAATTTGCATTGCTGTATAGAGTATGTGGGTTTTTTTCATAAGGGATAATACAAAGAGCATTGAAATATGCACTTGAGTGTTCAGTGTTAACATATCTGATAGTACTTTGGCCATCAAAAATTGGAGACATATACTAGTGTAAAGAAATCTGAGAAATTGGATGTTTGACTTTTAATAATGACCCCAAACACCAGTGAAAGCTATGTGAGCTCTTAACCTGTATCTGCATAATTTGTGCATTGTGCTGCGGCTGTATGATTAACTGATTGGATAACTGCATAAATGTACGGGTGTACAGATGTTCCTAATAAAGTGAACAGTGAATGCATATCTCTCTCTCTCTCTCTCTCTCTCTCTCTCTCTCTCTCTCTCTCTCTCTCTCTTCGCAAACACACATAAACCTATATATAGGTTTATATAGCCATAATGTATTTAAATTGTTTGGTCAATGTCTGTTCTTACCAAGTATTTCTTTTGTAAGCTTTTCTAAAAAATAACTAAATGAGATTACTCATAATTTTTTTCCATTTCCATAAATCAGTCTCCACACATAAAAAGCAATGATGGTTGCTGACAAGAGACTGTGTACATGGGAAAGACCTTAAGACTTGTTGAGTTTGCAGTTTCTCTGCTTTTATCAACAAGAATAGCATGTTTTATTTTTTGCTCTATTAAATTTTATAAATAAATGAACCTCTTTGACACTTTCTCAACTTCTCACACGTCATTTATCGGCATGGTGGACTCACTGCACTTCATTTACACAAAAAGGTGATGAAGCCTATTTTCTTTCCCTGTAGGGCTCCCAAATATACGCCTGTTTAATGATTATTTCAACACTGGACTATTGAATAGTAATGTTTTGTTCAAAACTGTTATCATGGAAGTTTACACTTGTGCAAATAGGCCCCAATAACCAAATGTTTTTGGGTGCTGTGAAAATCCAGACAAGCAGCTGATCCAACAACTTATCATAATGTTTGTCAAACTGTCATGTCAAGGGTTAATCAACGGGCTTTTAAAATTTACTGCATGACATAGATATAATACATCATAATACAGCATACATATATATCATAATATGGACAGTTCCCACAATACATCTGAACTAGATATACATCACAATATAGACATTTCCCACAGTGCCATATTGTGAGAAATGTCCGCAAGAGAATGCTTTTCAATCTTTTACTCAGACTTACCATACACAAACCATGTGACTTACCATACACAAATACTCTTCATACAGCTGAGGCCATCAATTTAATCTTGGAATTGGTATGATAAAAAAATAACAACACAGAATTATATCTGAATAATTCATGTAATCTCTATACCTGCTGTATCAAAGGCTGTGCTAAGCGGGTATTCTAGCCTTTCAACCATGAAGAAGAGATAGACAGATTGAGCAGAGAGGCATGGTAGGTTTCACAGATCAAAGTCAGGTCCTCCCTTTCCTACTCTGTGGAGAAAGGAGCAAATACAAGGAAAACACTGACTAGTAAAATTCTGTTTATGGCACAACATTGAGTTGTGGAAAATTATACCATCTTTAAAGTTATACCAGAATTATTGCTAACAGTAATATATGCCCTCTCCTACTGTCTATCTTCTAAGAGTGTGTATTTGTGTGCTTTCCTTGTTTCGTTGATTCATTACGATATAACTTTTATGGTTCTTTCTACTATGCAAAAAAAAAAAAAAAGGGTTTTACATTTTTACAATACGAAAGGTACAATCTGGATGAGTGGCTACTCTCACTTTATATTGCATTTTAATATAAACTATTATTAACTTTTTTTGTTTTGGTAATACAAACTGGCTTGTGCAATGGAAAAATATTTAATTTATAACCTTTTACAGGCCAAATGATATATTCTGCTATTAGCTTATTGCGTATGACAACATCTATACTGAGGAAATGGAATTGAATTGGAAAATAGAAATATAATTTATTAATCATTTAGAAATGTTAATAATGCAGTTTTACATTAAATATTTATATGCCACATAGGCCTCTATAGTCTGAAGTGATAGTACAGCAATTTCTGTTTGGATTTCTTGCCATCTCATCAGAAGAGAGTCTACATAATTACTGCTGCTTTGTTGACAGGAACTGATTAGTTGCACTTACAAACATGCATATCAATTGATTATGTTTGATTTTGAAATGACAATGGACAAATGACATTGCAGTGTATCTGTCTGTCTTTAGCATGGCTTGTTGTTTAGTAAGTTGTGATTTGATCACCATTGCAGATACATGGCTATTATCCACCCTTTGAGGTCCAGACTGTCCTCTACCACCACCAAAATAGTGATTGGTGTTATATGGGCTGTGGCTTTCTCCTTGGCCTTCCCTCAGTGTTTCTACTCAAGCACCAAGGTCTACGCCCACCGCACGGTCTGCATGGTGGAATGGCCTGATGACTACGGCGGAAAGCACCAGCTCTCGTAAGAAAGAAAAAAAAAACAGAAAATTGTATTTGTTTTTGCAAAATATTCAGCTTGGATACTTTTACAGGGTAAATTATTAGACTGTTCAAATATATACTACATTAAATACATTATTCACATTTTCTTTGTTTAACCCCCTACACTCCTGGGACCCTTCGGCTGGCCCAGAGTTTCTCACCTGAATACCATAGATTCATTATAGTTACTCATTGTTCATATTTATTACTGAATATTTTGCTTCAAGGTGAATAGCTGAATAACAGACTGGGACATTATGGGTAAATAAATATGCAGAGAAAGATTTATTTGGCATAAAATACACAGTTAAAGGGGATCTTCCTTTACAAATTGAGTTTAGCCTATGACGGAGGTTAAATTTTTGCCCTTGAATGACAATGGTATAGGTATAATTATTCATTCATTATTACATAATAACTCTATGTATCAACGTGAACCTGATGTAGACAAAATGGAAACACATGAGAGTACGAATTCCCTGTCAAACCTCTCCAGGTACCAGATTGCAGTTATAATCCTGATCTACTTGCTCCCCCTGCTGGTGATGCTAGTGACCTACAGTATGGTGGGCCAGCGTCTATGGGGCAGCAAGATCCCAGGAGAAGCATCAGACCACTACCAGAACCAGATTCAGGCTAAGCGCAAGGTCAGATTTAACACACTCACCCACTACAGTTACATGTACAAAGCCGCATACTTATAACCATACAGAACTCTTATACTAATATGTTTGAGTTTTGAAGTGGTAGGTCTTGTCAAAGAAAGTTGGGTAATTAACCAATTATCAGTAACAGTAATACAGATGTTTTGCTACTTACCTGGGGGCTTCATGATTTCTAGTGAAGTTTCCAACTGTGACATCTGTGAGATGATATAGCATGGAGGTCCAAATTGGTGTGAAACTGTTAAGGTAAACCATACAAAAAATCCTTTTCCTATTAGAAAAGATTTCAGGTAGAAACCCTTTACAAAGTTGTTCAGAATATATACATTGGTATCCTCAAATGAGTGTAGGTATACAGGTAACTGTATGCATAACCATTTGATTAGTAGATAGATTTTGGTGTAGTAGTGTATGTAATTTAGTGTAGTAGTAGCCACAACTAGGACTGCTATCAATGGCGTTAGTGCTATACATCACATGTGGAGAAAGACTCATACTTTTTTTTCAAAATTAAAGGTGGTGAAGATGATGATCGTTGTGGTGACAACCTTTGCTATATGCTGGCTCCCCTATCATATCTACTTCATCCTGGGCAGCTTCAAGAAGGATATATACAATCAGCATTACATCCAGCAGGTCTACCTGGCCATCTTCTGGTTAGCTATGAGCTCCACCATGTACAACCCCATCATATACTGCTGTCTGAACCAAAGGTATTTAAAACATTCATATTCACATTTCACATTCAGAAATGTTACAATAATCAGTCTAAAATCATGCCTACAAATGATTACTGTACTGCACTCTACTGCATAATTGAATAGATGGATAGATGCTTTATCAGTCCCATACCTAAAAAATTGTCTTCTGGATATTTATGCCTGTCAATGATTATAAAAAAAAAAAAAAAAGCTTTTTTTTTTTTTTTTTTTTTTTTTTTTTTTAAAAAAAAAAAAAAAAAAGTTATATTCTTAAAAATATTTACTTGCTAAGGAAATTTTATTCTGAATAAGACAAAAGATTTTACAACTTTTCTCCCAAAAAAAAATCACCTTTATGAGCCAACAGAGAACTCACAGTTAAATCATATATTAAGTATGTTTTACGTAAGCATAAATACAGTATTTTGTTGAACAGACGCCTGCTGCTTCTCCTCAGATTCCGGTCAGGTTTCCGACGAGCGTTCCGCTGGTGCCCGTTCATCACGGTCACAGAGGAGGATGACATGGAGCTGCGGCACAAGAGAACCTTCCGGACAATACGCAGTTGTCGAACAGAGACCGCCAGTGTCATGGTGAGGAACCATGTCAATGCGCCAGAGGAGGTCATGTCTGATCTGATTAAATCCTAGGCGCACTTCACTAAAGGCTCAAGACAGAGGGTCTGAAAAAGAAGCACAGTGAGCACAGTCCTGCTCCAAATACCTCACAGAGAACTTTAATACAGAAAAGTCGATTATGGATGGTGTTCCCTTGGATTATAAGTGTACATCTATAGTTTAAGCACTAATCTTATGTGTCACTGCTGTCTGTGTTTTTGTGGGTTTCATTAAACATTATGTGAAGTGTGAAACTGTAAACTGTAAATATTACGTAATCCTTTCAAGTGGAATATCTCACTATAAAAAATTGTTAAGATTTGACCTGCAGTAGACGTAAGATCTCTGTGCAGCCTTTTTAGCATGCTATCTGTTCTGAGTTATCAGTTAGAAGAGATGAAAGGGGAAAATGTTCAGAAAATGATGCCAGCTTGCTCATAGTGCTAAATAATCTCTTCGAGAATTATATGACACAAGTGTCCTAAATATAGACTAATTTTGCTGTTTGAATCTGCATTTCAACATATTTAATTTGGAATGAATAAAATAATTCTGTTGTGTAGGTAATGAGGAGGAGCCTACTCATTTGCTAATTTGCCCGACCATCAACTGATGCTGTTTTAATCATTTTAAAGAATTAAAATCCATTTTTCAGGAGAAACATATAGCACATATCAAAGGCTACCACAAAGAGAACACACACACGCCCACACACACGCACACACACAGAGAGAGAGAGAAAGAGAACTAAAAATAAAAAGTGCTGACATTTATGCATATTGAATCAATATTTCAGTATTGAATATTACCAATCTGCAGCAGTTTCAGGATATGGCATTGCCCCCTGGTGATGTGTAAAGTAATAGCACTACCAAAATAATAATAAATAAATGATCTAAAGGTCCACTATGTAGAATTCAACTAACTGAATGCCCATCTCTTACCTCTCCTTTTCCAAGCGTGTATTAGAATGTATGGTGGAATTCAGGCTCCCATAGCATACTTCTAAATACTTACATTCACACTCCCTTACTTTTTCCATGCTAAATAATAAGTATGATCCTCCATTTTTCAAAATTTGGGTTCTCAAAGCACCAGAAAACACTGATTGCTCTTATTTCTTTTTCCTTGCCTTCCTTTCTTGTTTTTTGTAGTCCTTCTGGTCCTTTCTTCCAGATTCACACTGCCACTTTTAAAAACAGGAAACACACAATGTGGTTTGTCCATTTTGGGCTACTGTAGCATTGCAACATGGTGGCTCCGTAGAAGTGGACCCAGTCCCTATGTAGATATAAAGGGCTCATTCTATGATTACAAAAGCACAATGATTCACAGTTACAGGTACTGTAATTATACACCAATGTAAACATACTCATGGATATTAAACTCTATTTCTGTTAATAGAGCCCCCCGAGTCCTACATAGCGGACCTTTAAAAATATGATTTCTCTCTACAAGCATCTCATCCTTGGTGTATTCCTGCCTCACATTCCTGGGATAGGCTCCAGATCCACTGGACCGTGAAAAGCTGTAGCATTAACAATAATCCTGTTTTCAATTTATTAATTAAATGAATTAATAGTTCATTATTAAACTTAAAGTGTATTGAGCAGGCAAGTAATGTAGTGCCATACAGATACAATATTTTTTTTAATATAGTTAGCTCCAGTCCACTAATTTGATTGGTCGAGCGGTGTTTCCAGAGTGCCGATATTTAATTTAACGGCACTGGGAAGTTTCACAGTGCGTTTCATGATGAGGCCTCCGTGCTGATTTTCAGTACAACAGCACTCCCTGTCATGTGATATTGCTAAAATATTACATATTCATTTCTTAAGTAAATCATCAGAGACAAACTGACTTCTGGCTCATCAAAATAGTTTAATAATGCTCTTTTATCGGACATCTACATTTGGTGCACCTATTCATTGTACAAAATGAGTGGACACTAGACCATGTAAGGCATGCATTCATCATACCACTGCACAGGTTCACTCACAGGAACTACACACGATCACACAGAAACACCCAGTCAGAGTACACACAATGACATTTACTGGAGATTTGCACCATTATATTGCAGGGCCGATGATCTATTAGCAAATTTACACAGCACACACGCTCACGATTATCGACTACTTTCACACAAGCAATATGTAATACAGTCTGATGCAACTGTTCCAGCTAAAAGCTGTCATTTACGAAGGGTCAGATTACAAAGGCAAAAAGTCTCCTTTCTTGTTTGATCTCCTAATGACTCAATCTGTTGGTTCTTTGTGAGGTGGGGATTCAGGAGCTGATATCAGAGTGTATGGAAACAGTACACACGGAGTCACCATTAACTAGACTCTCAACTCACATGAACAGCTCTTTTTAAACTCATGAGCCTCAAACACACTAGCCAGCTCAACGTTCACATAATAATCCTGTTTTCCGAAAAATGCTAACAGATGTCAATTCGACCATCTCACAACTTAAAATAACTCAAAACATTCTTTCTCTGTCAAACCCTGTCATAGCTCTGACAATACATTGGTCAAATACAAAAATAAAATAAATAATATTTCCTTTTATTTATATATAATTGATCTTACCACTCTGTGCCTTGAATATCTTCCCTTTTGTTAATACACATCTACAGATGTTTACAGCAGAGTTAAAAAAAAATTTTTTTTAGTCTACTCAGTGATGAGGGATAAAACCCATTCTCAAAACACACAACTACACTTAGACTCTAACAGTGAGACACAGTGAATGGCTTACAGTTACAGTTAGTTCAAAATGGAGTGAAATATGAAGTATGGAGGATCCCATGCTCTGGACTGAAAGTCCAGTAAATCTCAGTGAGGACTCCTAGGAAGAAGTGTTCAGCGATCTTTAAAGTAAGAGGTGACTAGACAATAGGTCTGAACCTTTTCAGTTCTTTTGTTCTTGCTGACGTAGACGGCATCCGACAGCAGTGATCAGCGCAGCACCTTTTCCGCTACCATCTTCAGAGAGCAGGAAATTCACATTGCACCTGGGTGCGAGTTCCTTCACAGTCTGGTGCATTATCCGGGAGAAACTAAACAGAATGGCGAAGAATTTTTAGTTTTTTATGTAAAATATGCAAATTACCCAGCATACTGCGACAAGTAGAGCCGTTCTGATCTGGTTACTCACTGGGGATGGAGTTTGTAGAGCGTGCCATCCACCCCCACAGTGATGTCCAGATGGTCCAGTCCTCGGTTCTCTCGGATTTTGTCCACAACCGCAGCCATTCCTGCACCGCAGATCTGTGCGGCACGGCGTGACACGACACCACACACTTCCTTAACGATGATACTGTCGTCGCATGTGCTGTCCAGACCCAAGTGCTGCAGAATAGATCTGACTTGCAGTAGCGCCAGACGATCACTAGAAGACGATATCAGCATGAGCTTTAAAAAACAGCAATGAAACTAACTCCTATTAACAATAAGGAAAAATACTTATATAAGCATAATGATTCAGATGTAATATTGTACCTCAAATGACATGTACGTAAGACTACATTCATGTCATTTTACTGCATGCGTCAGTTATGATAAACCAAGTATAAAATACCTCTCAATCTGGGACAGGAATTTGGTTTCAAAGATGCCCCTAGTCTTGAGAGTCTCGGAGATCTGTCCCCTGAAGAGGAAGCCACGCTTTGTCAAGTCAATGAGGATGTTTCTCACAATCTCACCCAGGTACATCCCACTGCACATCTTCTCATACCTGGAAACCGAAGGCATACAATGTGTTCATGTATTAACACCCATTAAACTACAGGAATTCCATCTAAAATGAGGGTAGAATACCCAATTAATACAAAGTTTACAGTAAAGTTGCAGCATAATCAATTCAAACTTTCTTTCAAGCAGCTATAATTGAATTTGTGTATAAGAATCATCAGCTATTTGTAGTTTAATCAGCAGGGATTAACTTAGTCTTGGAAGCTAGACCAGCTTTATTTCAATCAATCAACATAGCAAAGAATTGCCCGTTTTCACCAAATATGGCCCTTTGACTGACAACTAACCGAGCACAGGACACTGTTTTGTCCTAACTTGTATGTCCAATCCAGATACATTGCTTTAGAAAGTTGTTTGTTGTCAGAAGGTTTGCTCCGCACTGGATGGATAAAATCAGGTGCGTTTACGTCTATATGTACATAGCAACTAGCAAGTGTCTGATAGTTAAGCCAGATAAGTGCAATACACTCTAAAAAAAAAAAAAGGTTGATTTTAATCCGGGAAAATAAATTTACAATTTGTGCGCTGTACAATTTGGACCGTCATTGAACTGGAAGAATTGAAAAAGAGCAAGTCTCTTTTATGCCACTAGGGGGCAAAATAGAACTTCACCGCATTAGCGAGCTAAAACATTGACACTGAATACATGTCCGTTCCAAAAGAACTAATTTAGATATTTCACAGTTCACAATGTTTTCATTTGTAAATAATTTTTCTAATATGGCCTGTTACATAAAAACAAGCTTGATATCCCTGCATTAGAAGAGCTGTATTCAAAGAGACTATGCCTGACCACCTTCTACCTGTGTATTCAATTCTATATGCAAATCATTCATCCAAGAATCCATCTATTCTGCATGGACTGAGGAGATTCTGTATGATATTTAAATAGAAAGGCACCTCTGTTTGCCAGGGTTGAGGGAGAGATCATCCACGTTTCTGTCATACTGGGTCCTGATGTCGTCCAAACAGCCGTTGTCCCCAAACGCACCCCACTCCATGTTCACGCACATCCTGCCCTCATCTCCATCCACTGTCTCAATGTTCCTCATCTCTTCCATGTAACAAGCATTACTGCCCGTTCCTGCGATCAAAAGCAAAGACAGCTCAGTGGGTTAATTTTGTCATTATATGTAGTAGTTACGTGCATACATATATCTGTTTACAGTATAAAGGAAAGGCATATGTACGTAGAGAATTTTAGCCATTTGCTTGTTTTATTCCTCAGAGGATGGAAAACAGACAATGCATGGATTTACTACTCTATGCTAACCATGCTACTTTACCTGCAATAAGGCCAACCTCACATGTAGGCTCCTCATAAGCACAAGTCATCATGGTTCCCACTGTGTCATTAACCACTGCCACGACATCCAAGTCAAACTCCTGCAGATATGATAATACATACACACTACCATTCAAGTCAAACATATATTACATTCATAGAAATCACTATGTTTCATTCTCAATACCCAAAGAACAGTACTAAAGCTCCACAACCTTTCCCAAAGTCATAACACTAAGAAATGTTACTTGTATAAAAGGTGACGGCCATCATGCAGCTAGATCTCACCTCTCTCCTTTTAATCCCTTCTCTTAAGAGACCCACTACATCCTCTCCTTCACAGTCCGTGGCCTTAAAGCCCTTCGTCCAGTTTACCAGGATGCCCTGCAAAACAGTGAAATCTTCTCAGAACATCAAGGATGTCCTTTAGAATGTGAAATATATTTCTCATCTATTTCCAAGAAAGTCCTAGGAATATGGGAATAATAAAGTTACCACCGAAGAAATAACCTATAAGCAACCACAAAGCGGCTAAAAGCTACAGCCAGTAAAATGAATTGTGATTTGACTGTATAGAATATGTGTCTATACCTTTTAAACATCCTAGCCTGTGCTCATAGGAAAAAAAGTGGTTCATGAAGAGCAAATAGTCATTTTGAGATTGTAGAAAACTTACAGCGTCAAGGCTGGTTTGTCTACAGGGGAAAGAGAAAGTGAAGCCCAAAGGAAGCCTTGCGTTCTTCATTCCCATGTAGTCCAGGAAGTCCGATATGCAGGTGACGATGTGATCGAAAAGCTACAAGAGATCAAGGAACCATGTTAAAAATGGATTACAATTAAATCTGTTCAAGGAAAGCAAAACCAGAGGAGGACATTACTAGCATGGTTTGTTACTTTAGAGGCAAGGGTCTCTGAAGAATAATAGTTCCTCTGACTGATCACCTCTATCTGATAATGAAGCATTTCTATCCTGATTGGGAGTGGTCTCTTCCGGATTGACTCCGCCGCTATCCACAGGGACCAAAAGCATACCGAATGGTTTGGTGAGGAAATAAATTATGTAAATTGATTCCCTTCACAGTGACTACGTCTAACCTTTATGGCAGATTTTGGAGCGATGTTTTAGACAGCTCTCTAAACCACCATTATCAAAATGCCAATTGAGGGAATATCGTGTGAAAGGATTGTGTTTCATTACTTCAGTACAGTCGCAGAGAATCTGTGCAAAGGTGAAAAGTAGCTGTTCTGGTGGCACAGTGGCCCAAAACCATATTAAAGCACAATATGATGTTTTTCCCTTTAATTAGTCACTCATTTTCAGTTTTTAATTTCTCATTATCCTATCATCTGAGTGTAAACACAAATATAAATAACTCAGGCTGCTCACCTCTTCTCCTGTTCCCTGCATCACCTCGATGGGAATGGCATAGATTTTGTTATGCATCTCCACGGTCCGTCTCTTACCACTGCGAATTTTCACTAAGAGCACCCGAAAGTTTGTGCCTCCAAGATCCAAAGCCAAGAAGTCTCCATTTTCTATAAGACATGGATACAACATACAGAAAGAAAATGGTGCAGAGGCAATTTTATTTCTACAAAATACAAATATTATTATTCATAATAATATAAGTTATCAAAAATTGCCTTTTTTGTGAAAGAGTTGCTATGATCTGAACACTTTGTGAACGAGTTACTGTGATGTGACGAACTACCATGCTGGCTTGGCCCTGTTTCAGAAACCTTTCGACCGTAATCAGTGTCAGGTGTGAGGCTTTGGGTTCTTAAAATAATGCTCTGTCCCTGTATTGAGTTCTCTCCGGATTACAGTGTGCTGCAATGCAGCAGGGATAAAGAGTATTAAACAGGCCAGTGGGTGCAGGGCACAGGGGACACCAGTGTTAGTGCGATAAAGGACGGAATATTTGTGTAGAGTGAAATGATTACTAATCAATTTTGAGGCAAAGTGTTAGATACAATACATAGAGACACAACTAGCATGACAGGAAGTCCGAAAGGCGGAGAGAGAGAGAGAGAAAGCTTGTATAATAGCATGCTAAAATATCTAACATCTGTGACTTTCAGCTACAGGGGTTGTAGGTCACAGCTAGGGTTGGTATCGTTTGAATTTTATCGGTTCCAGTTCCGGTTCTGCTTCTTATCGGTTCTCCATTTTGGTTCCATAAAGGTAAAAAAAAAAAAAGAAGATTAATGTTTAGATAACAAAAATATCTATATTTTGCAGCAGTCCTGTAATTCAAGAATAGATTTGATGTGTCTATTTTTCTTTATTAATGTGAAACTAGACTTTTGACTGTTTACTGTCTTTCACACTGTTGTCACTGATGCTAGAGTGTCTAAGCAAATGAGTATTGAGTGTTGATACACAACTTATGCAACTAAAACAGGTCCTGGCAGCCACGCACATCCTTGCAGACATGTAGTGTTTAAAACCGATAAGCAGAACCGAAAAAACTGGGTACTAGGTATTTTCTGATCGGTTTTGATTAATGCACCAAATGTTACCTGTCCCATCAGGGGTGCTGCGCACGTAAGTGGGCAGCATCTTCACAGTAGCCGTGTTCTGGCTCTTCTTGCTCAGGCCGTTCTGAATCTCTGTGTGCATCCTCTTCTTCACCTCCAACAGCTGATCTTTGTTGAGGCGGAACTCCGCCAGCGTCTCGGCAATCTGACGTGTCTGATCAGCCAATCTAGAGGCCCAGGCTGTTACCAAGGCGGCACCTTTGCCACTGCCACTCTCGGAGAGCAGGAAGCGAACATCACACTCAGGTATCAGACGTCGAACGGTCTTATGGAGTCGACGGGAATACCTGAGACAAACAAAGGGAAGAGTGGCTCTGAATAAGAGTTTGAGGATGAACACATTGTGAAAGGCTTTCAGCTGTCCAGATCATTTGGACTACACTAGAGATTGTTTATAGACAAGAGCAAATAAAAATAAATTAAGTGCAAGACTTAAGCAGAAAAATGGCATGTATTTCCTGCAATATCAGTTATGTAATGTAGTTCCACGTTTAAACTCATTTATTAAATAACCTGGTTTGGTTAAACATTAAAAGTTTAAACAGCCCACTTCAGTAGTTACTGTCATTAATTTCTTTTTTAAGGGTCAGTAGTTCTGCTTGGCTGGAGTCCAAATGAGAATAGGGTTACAACTTATGGAAAGTAACAAATTAAAATGCTAATTATGGTGAAACCTTTTGACAGAAACTTCTAATCATGGAATCTTGAAACGTTATAATACCAGTTTGGAGTGACAAGGAGCAATACTTTTAACAACTCATTGTAACAAAAACAAATTATTGGACAGACACTCTTAGGGAAGTCTTGTCATTGCATATAACCTTTGTTGTGAAAGGTTATGAAAGAAGCAGAAACTCCCTGAGGGACTAGAAAACATCACATGGTTCAGCATGCCATCCTGTTTAGAAAGACTGCCAAGCACTCTGGCCAAGTTTGCTTGATACATGATATGATTATATTACTGTGTAGACACCTGTTTAGGCAGCTGAGTCTGATGAAGTGAAGCAGTCCTAATCTAAGCCCTGTAGAGTGCAGCCGGTGATGATATGTACTGTATGCTTTTGTCTTATGTTTAATGCTATTGTCCAACAGACTAGATCAAAGAGAGCAAACATGTGACCCTTGTACATACAGAATGAAACCTAAAAGGTCAGGAAAGTAAATCATAATAAAAACTTAAAAGAGTCAAGGACGTAAATCATTACTGTGGGTGCATCTTGTAAAGCGAGCCATCGATGGCCACGGTAGTGCGGAGACGAGGGATATTCTTGTTATCCTTCAGTCGAGTAAGGATAGCACACAGCGTAGCAGCGATGAGATTGGCTGAGCGGAAAGAGACGATGGCACACACGTGCTGCACGGCGATGCAGTCATCCGTGGATGGCTCCACTCCCAGACGGGTTAAAATTTCCTTGGCTTTGGTCAATCCCTCTTTACTCCTGGAAAACAAGATGAACATCAATGATTATTATCATAGATCATAACACAAAACTATACAAACGGTCCACTGAAGCAAGACCGTTTGTTTTATAAACATGATGAGTAAGTTAAAAATTCACAGCATAACAGGAGCTGTTGCACAGGAACCATTATTAATGCAAGACTTACTTCTCAATAGCAGAAACATGCTTCGTATCAATTTTGCCTTTAGTCAGTAGTTCTGGAGTGATGCGGCCTTCAAATAGTAGCCCCTCTTTGGCCATCTTCACTAGGATGAGCCTCACCAGCTCTCCCATGTACATTCCACTCACCATCTTCTCAAACCTAAGATCAGAGACCGCTTTACTCATACCTTACACACTTTTTATTCATAAACCTAACCGCAAACTTCTCTCACATTAGACTGAAATATTAAAGGTTATATTGTTCTGTTCGGTGGCTTACAGTTGTTTGCCTGGGTTGAAAGATCCACGATCAATATCTCGATCAAATTCAGTGCGAATGTCCTCCAGCATTCCATCATCTCCGAAAGCTCCCCACTCCGTGTTGATGCACATCCTGCCCTCGTCTCCCTCCACCAGGTCAATATGTCTCAGCTCCTCCATGTAGCACGCGTTAGTGCCCGTTCCTGAGCAAGGAAGCACAGCAAGAGGCATGAAGCATCCCTTCTGTTCATCAGGCTTTTGTAGATCTCTGCTGATATGCTGAGAGAACTGCACAAGGACTGTGCTGGACTGGGTAATAACTGAAATCACTTCAAGATCAATGAAGAAAGGTACCCAAGAGGCATGGTTTGTTTTGGCCTCCAGTTTAATTTCCTAGGTAAACAGTGTCATAATTAAATAATATTGGTATAAGAAAGAGGACATACAAAATGAATAATGTTAATTACAATAAACAATGGGCACAAAAATCCTTACATGAAAGTTAATTAAAATGCCGTTCTTTAAAATCGAAGTCAGCTGAGGAGTAGAACTAAAACATCAACATTATGTATGCAATGTACAGTACATGTGGAATAATGTTTTTATTATTTTTGGTGTAATCACTGTTGTGTGTCAGTTATACAGCTCATACAACTGGGAAACATGCCGTCAATCAGTGAATTCACTAAACTTGTTTATTCTTGTCCTTGTTTCCTTCCATTATATCATTTCTCTGCTTCCTTGGAGGAAGAGTTAGGAAGTGAGCAACGGAAGCAAAGAAAGGAAATGAAGAGGTGCAATACAAAAACTGAGAGTCCTCCATTGTAAATTCTGCTGTTAGATGCGGCAGGTCTAAAACTATCAACCCTTCGTCCAACAAAAACAAATCAGGATATTAAAAAAAAAAAAAAAAAAAAAAATGGTATCAGCTAGACAATTTAATAAACAAAAATCCATCCCATAGTTTTTGGACAACAGGGCCATATACACAGGGCCTAAAATGGTGTGCTGTTCATGAATATTACATACTAAAATCTTCTCTAAGCACCCTAGAGTAACACATACAGTTGTAAAAACTGTAAAAATCTTTTTTAACAGAGATTTTGCTTTACTCTCCTACCAATGATCATCCCAACTTCACAGCGCTGGTCATCAAAGCCGCAGGTCATCATGGTTCCCACAGTGTCATTGACCACCGCCATGATATCAGCTTCATAGTCCTGGAGACAGTATATATTTTCCTTTAAGCCTATAGCACAGCTGGCTTGAAACATTTTCTTGTTTCACTTAAGACAAGCCAACCATACAATAACTGGCTTATTGAGACTAAACAGGATATCAGCTCTATGTGGACTTTTAATTGTAATGTGTTCTCTGACCAATGACCAAACTCACCCCTCGCTTTTTAATGGCTTTGTTCAGAAGCTTCACCACATCCATCCCTTCCACTCCACTGGCCTTGAAACGTTTCGTCCAGGTCAGCAAAATAGCCTAATAAAAAAATATAAATAATTTATCATACTCTTAAATACCTATGACTTGAATGAATGGTCCTTGAGAATGTTTTAGAGACAGATTTCATTGTTTTATTAAGAACTACAGTAAGAAATAAAAAAGCTTAAAGGACAGTGACACATTTTTTTGCTTTGACACTAAAAAAAAAAAAACAACTATGCATTTACAGTGCAAAATGTCAGCATAAATATACATATACTTTGTGTATTAGTATATTATTGTGTAGTATTGTGCATAAAATTGCAGTGTAACACCTTTGGCCAGAAAAGCTCCACAGCTACTTTAGCACTACGTTTCACTTTAATATCGTTTTACCTGTACATGCACATTTCAACCCTGTTTTAGATAACCTTTCTTGTCATCCTGATATAAAAAAAAAAAGAAGCATTGTAGTGCGAATTTAAAAACGCCCTATTGTAAAATTCAGCTCCCGCCCACATCAAAGCGCATCATGCGCATGCTCTGTGCATGCTGACCAATCACATCAACGCTTTCTCAGACACAGAATATTGACCAATCACGACCAAGGCTCCTTTCTAAACTCTCTGAGGTAACACCAGTGATTCACCTCTTTATGGGCATCATCCAGTGCTGTGATCTTCTGTGATCTACCAGAATCTAGCATTAGCATGTTCTTGTGATTTACTAAGCAAACAGTCACTCCTAATGTTTTGGGTAAGTGTCGTTAATTTACTCTAATGTTCTAGCCAGTATTTACCAGCACTGAGTCTTATCTGATCCACATGCAAATGCCATATTTTACATATGCACCTAATACCATCTATTATAATACCGTTTTGTTAGAGTTCTTGTGGAATTAACTATTGATTGAATGACACACAGGTGGCAAAATATTGTCTGATTATCTGAAAGCAGAAGCAGGACTTCGCTCAGCTCTTTACCTCATCCAGTTTGGTTTGAAGGCAAGGAAAAGAGAAGGTGAATCCCACTGGAAGTTTCTTATCTTTGATCTTTTGCTTCTCCATAAAGTCCCCCAGACATTCAGCAACATGGTCAAATAGCTGCAAAAAACACACAGAGGTTAAACCTCAACACTATCTTCTTTAAAAACAAATGAGCATTGTCCCCTGTTGGTGAGATACTACAGAGTAAGGACAGATGGACGAAGAAATAAAGCATACCCGGGTTCCACTGCCATGTATGATGTCTTCTGGAGTGTCATAGTTCTGACTCTCCATCTGCACTGTCTGCTTCTTTTCATGAGAAACTTTCACTCGCAGGATTCGGAAATTAGAGCCTCCCAGATCCAGAGCGATGAAATCCCCCTTCTCTGCAACATGGAATGGAAAATGTGAGGACAGACAAATAGAAAACTTTAAGCATATCATTAGGTAGACTGATCGCTAGAAGATCTAATACACTGAATGTTTTATTTCACAAAATTGTTTTCTACATGCACATCTACATTGTTGAATGTGTACTTATGAGGTTCCAAGATGGCGGCGCGGCAGTAGCACGCAGCGGCCACTCCGGATCCGAAAATGGTGCTTTTTTTGTGCTATTTG
>JAQQZR010000038.1:7775418-7797893 GCA_030068235.1 Notoglanidium macrostoma
AATATTCAGCTTTGATATTAATGAGTTTTTTGGGTTCATTGAGACCATGGTTGTTGTTCAATAATAAAATTATTCCTAAAAAATACAACTTGCCTAATAATTCTGCACTCCCTGTATAGTGGATAGAGCGATAGATTTGTGTTCAATGCACCATGTGATTATTATTTTATTTTTACATTATCAACAACTGAAGGATTTAGTAACACAATTTTAAGCTAATTTGTAATAAATGTTTGTAATAAACTCCAATGGAGTCAGCATGTTAATATATTTAATGTCATATTTGACTTAGATACATTGCTGTAGTAATAACACATAATCAAACATTCTACATTTTGGTATAAAAAAAATAGGTGAATGAAATGCTATACATAAACTGTCTTCACAACACTATGGACAAAAAAAAAAATTACAACCGATGAACAAATGACTAACAATCCTATAAAATTCATACCCAAAGCTCTTCACCACATTCTCAAAGAATGAATGTTTTGTGGTTTTGTTTTGTTGTTGTAAACTCACTGGACACCTTGTGGATGCGAGCCTGTTCTAAATGCACTTGTGACATTCCAGTATACAAAGCCACTTTCCGCTCTAGATGAGCCTTATCCATGCTATTCTCCCTGTCTGCCGATGCAAACCTGCTCACTCACATGAGGAAAAAGGAGAGGCTGCAAAGAGAGCAATTACTCACACAGTCAGTGTGTGACAGCAGTGAAATCAGCTGCACAGCTGACAACCTGAGATGAAACTGCACAAAGTAAAACATAGTCAGTCCTTAATGGTCTGAGTGATGAATCTGCAGACAGAGGGTTAACAGCTTCTTTTTTTAATATGTGCTGGTTCATATTTTGTTATTAATCAATAAAACGCTACACAGCCAAAATAAACAAACAGGAGCACAGTTCTAGCCAGTAGATGTAATCATATCCACCTTAACTTACTCCTAAGATATACAGTAAAAACTTTTAGCTTCTTGATGAGGTCTATTTGTCTATATTTATTATATGCAGCTGGATTGTTCCCAGGTGCCTTCACTGTTCATTTCCAGCTCCAAATATATAGCATCTCACAGTATATACTCTGCTGGAAAAAGAAACACCATGCACTTCAGTATAGTTATGTCTTCTTACAATACTGACGAGCCACTGCTGTAATAAGTGCTGCTCCCTTCCCACTGCCATCCTCAGACAGGATGAAATCCACATCACACTTGGGGGCGAGTTCTTTCACTGTGTCTTTCAGAATTCTTGAGAAACTGCAAAGAGAGAAAGCAGACACTTTTAACACACAACTGAACAGCCCTGAAAATTAAACACTAAGCTAGGTATCAAATCACAAGCCTGATGATTACCCAAGTAGCTGAAAAATCTGTGCAGTAGTAACAGATATTGCCTCACACTTTACTCACTGTGGATGGAGTTTGTAGAGTGTGCCATCCACCCCCACAGTGATGTCCAGATGGTCCAGTCCTCGGTTCTCCCGGATTTTGTCCACAACAGCAGCCATTCCTGCACCGCAGATCTGTGCAGCTCGGCGTGACACGACGCCACACACTTCCTTTACGATGATACTGTCATTGCATGTGCTGTTCAGACCCAAATGCTGTAGAACAGATCTGACCTGCAGTAGCGCCAAACGGTCACTAGAGGAGGCCATCAACAGATTACCGAGCAGAATATGCATAGTATCAAAATAACCATGATTATTCTGGCTCTGTAATTAAGCACATAAAATGCCTGAGATGTCTGATCAAGCTAAGATATATATATATATATAGTCTATATGACTACAGTTATCCCTGAAAAATTACCTTTCAATCTGTGAGAGAAACTTGGTCTCAAAGATGCCTCTTGTCTTAAGACACTCTGTAATGTGGCCACGAAACAAAAGACCCCGTTTGGTGAGATCTATGAGAATCTGCCTGACAATTTCCCCCAGGTACATTCCACTGGTCATCTTCTCAAACCTGTTTGCACAAAATAACATGTTCAAGCTTGGAATGTGCTCCATGGCCTCATTTCCCGTTTGCTATATTTGCCAGAAAGGGGGTTTATTCAGTATTTGCAGTAAAATGGAGACATCAACAGCTTCCATACCAGCATGTAAGTATGTGTCATAAGTATGTGTCATAAGCACTGCAACTAGTCTGAGAGGGCCAGTATGCTTATGATACAGTGGACAAACGCTTAACACTCACTAACCACCACAAATTAGGTACACTATATGGCCAAAGGGTTTTGGACACCAGGCCATCACAGCCATATCTGGGTCTTCCCCAAACTGTTTCCACAAATTTGAAGTGCACAATTGTCTAGAATGTCTTATATGGTTTAGCATTACACCGCTGTGCACAAAGAAAGATCCATAAATATGGATTACCAGGTTGGAATGGAAGAGCTAGAGTGACCTGCACAGAGCCCTGACCTCAACCCCAATGAACACCTTAACGATGAATTGGAATGCTGACTACATGCCAGGCCATGCCAGGTCATGAGCACAAATCCGCACAGCCACGCTCCAAAATTTAGTGGAAAGGCTCCCCAGAAGAGTGGAGGTCATTATAACAGCATAGGAAGACTAGATTTGGAAGGGGACATACGGGTATGATTGTTTCATGTCCTTTTGGCCATATTGTGTATATTTAAAAAAACTTCTGATTGAAATGATTGATTTTATCTTTTATAACGAATTGGTCCAATTTATATAATAAATGTCGAAAGTATAAATATCAAATGTGGATGAATAAGCCAACATGGCTGCTCTTACCGCTGTTTTCCAACATTCAGGGAACCGCTGTCCACCTCCCGGTCAAACCGTGTCCGGATATCTTCAATGTTGTCATTATCCCCAAAACCACCCCACTCAGTGTTCACACACATGTACCCCTCATCCCCTTCCACTGTTTCAATGTTCTTCATGTGTTCCATGTAGCAAACGTTGCTACCTGTTCCTGCATGGTCAAGCAAAAACCCAGACAAAATCCAAAAAGTGTTTTAGAAACTTTTTGTAACTCCTGCAAAAGAGCATGGTTGCGTATGTCCACGTAATGTGATAATCTTCTGTTTGATATTAACATAACAGTCTAAATTTTGTCTCTCTATAAAGGTTTCATTATGAACATTAAGAGCTGTTGTGTGAAAGTACTTCTCTTTCATTTTTTTGACAGGAAGTGATAAAAAACCATACCTGCAATTAGTCCAATTTCACAACTAGGCTCTTCATATGCACATGTCATCATTGTGCCAACCGTGTCGTTTACCACAGCAACAATATCAAGGTCGAATTCCTGCACACACAAACAGAATTACTTACTTACTCTGTGCAATGAGATAAGGATAGAAATTCTTTTTTTAATGAACATATGTAGTGTACAAATTTCGCATCTTGCCTTACATTTCGTCTCCTAATGGCCTCTCTCAACATGTCCACCACATCATTCCCCTCACAGTGAGTAGCTTTGAAGCCTTTTGTCCAACTCACCAAGATTCCCTAAAATATTTTGTACAGGTAAGGACACTAACATTTGATGCATCCCTCAATAAACTTCTGTTTTCAGAGTTGAGATCATTTTTAAATCTACATTAAGTCTCTGATAAGCACTGATGATGCCTTTTACCTTATCTATTCCGGTCTGTCTGCATGGAAATGAGAAGGTGAAGCCAAGGGGCAGGCAGGTGTTTTTCATCCCCATGTAGTCCAGGAAATCTGAGATGCAATGCACTATGTGATCAAAGAGCTGAAAGGAAACAGTATTTATTAGCTATAGTTTAACTGGATGATGGCTTTTTTTATTATGACAAACTACTTCCTATTCATGTAATTTGAAATAGTGCATGTGTGAGTTGATCACCAGCATTTACATAAAAGAAGACTTAAATATCGTACCTCCTCTCCAGTGCCCTGCATGATTTCCAGTGGGATGGCATAGATCTTGTTATACATGCGGACAGATTTGCGAATTCCACTACGGATCTTCACCACCAGCACTCTGAAGTTTGTTCCGCCCAGATCCAAGGCCAGGAATTTTCCTGTCTCTGGAGTAGGACCACCAGTAATGAAATAAATCAGTACACAAAATGTCCATTTCAAATCAACACTCTTGTAGCTATGGTAAGGGATTATCAAATGTTGGGCTGTGTCCTTCCTTAGCTAGCAGGCTTTCTCTGGCTCCAACTCTGTGTGTGTGTGTTATAGTTGGAGTATTCGCATGAACAGCCAAAAATGCCATTGTTAGGCTGAAAAGGACAGTTGTTAGGCTGATTATGAGAAAAACAGTGAGAAAGAGTATGTATGCAGAAGAATTGGTGGCGCATCTCTGTTTCAACCCTTCAACATCTTAAGCAAGATGACCAATATTTGTGGTTGTTAATTAAATAAATTGTACTTGTAAATATAGTTTTAACAGGGACTATATTTTAAATTGTACTTGAGTAAAGATGTAAAGACGGATACACAATAAATTTGCCAGAGCAGAACATTTTACTCTATGCCTGATAACATTTGGTCCCTCTCTGAAAAGAGTAAAACTTTCTGTAATTTTGCTCCCACACTACTACAACACATTTTATTCTGTACACTGAAAATAGACCGAAAACAACTATTTTTGAGGAAAACATTTTTAGCTAAACCTACTCAGCCTTTTTCCTGTGTAGAGGGCAAGAAACACAGGCATTATGTATAATCTTGTTTTTAAAATGAAAATTTTTTTTTTTACCTGTGCCATCTGGAGTCCTGTAAACATAAGAGGGCAGCATTTTGACTGAGGCAGATCCATGTGAATCCTTTCTGAGGCCACGCTCCAACTCAACTCGCATCTTATCTTTCACCTGTTGGAGTTGTATGGGGCGGAGGGTGAATTCTGCTAGCGTGTTGTCAATCTCTTTGCGCTGTGAAGCTAGGCGTTGGGCAACTGCAGTCACCATGGCTGCCCCTTTACCGCTGCCACTCTCCGACAACACAAAACGGACATGGCACTCAGGCACCAGGCGGCGCACCACTTTATGGAGCCTCTTTGAATACCTGCAAAATTCGTTTTCAATAGAGACAGACATACTGTGAGTACTAGCCATGCGCCTTGAGTCACATTTATTTGTTTGAGATGACAGCAACTGCAAGGAGCAAGCAAGCTATCATACTGGGGATGAGTTCTGTAGACTGTTCCATCCACTCCGACAGTGGTCCTTAGCGTCTTTAGCTTCTTGTTCTCCCGGATGCGTGTGAGGATGGCAGCCAGTGCAGCAGCACATAGGTTAGCCGACCTGAAGGACACAATGGTGCAAACATGCTGCACGGCAATGCAGTCGTCCTCTGTGGGACTGAGACCCAACTGTGTAAGGATATCCTTAGTGTTCTTCAGCCCCTCTTTATACCTGGAAGCATTAACCAGACAAATAACTAAAAACTCCATACATTATCATGAAAAAAACTTTCACAAACTTTAATGAATTAATCACATAGCAGATATTTAAGGTTAATCCTTATAGCTGAGAAGTAGGGCAACAAGTTAAAACTATCTTGCCAAGCAACTTACTCTTCTATCATGCAGATGTGCTTCGTTTGAAATCTCCCTTTGGTACGAAGAGCATCTGAGACTCTTCCTTTAAACAACAGGCCACGTTTAGCCATCTTCAACAGGATAAGCCTCACCAGTTCTCCAATGTACATCCCACTCACCATCTTCTCAAACCTTAAGGATGCACAAGCATGTGAATTTTTAACAAGTAGAATCTTGATTTAGAAACTTCCGAAGGAGTCCCAGATTTGTATGAACGTCACAGATTGTTTGAATCTAGAATTCATCTTTAATCAGCCTCTACTTTTTCCAAAGGCAGGAGAAAACAGCAATTTTGAAGAAACTACAGAGCAAATTGTAGCTAGTGACATTCTAAGTGAAAGAAGATAAAAGGCATTGGATGTGAAACTATGCTGGTCAACTATTTCCTAGCTTTATAAATCAAATAATTATTTATTTAGTTGTTAAAACCGCACAGTTGTTTTCCAGGGTTGATGGAGGCTGCATCAATTTCCTGGTCAAAACTTGTAATGAAATCATCAAGTGCTCCATCATCTCCAAACGCTCCCCACTCTGTACTGATGCACATCCTGCCTTCGTCTCCCTCCACCAGGTCAATGTGTCTCATCTCCTCCATGTAGCATGCGTTAGTGCCCGTACCTACAGGAAAACTGGCATCTTAACTGTATGTTTTGGTTCAACATCTGCTCCCCAGATGTTCAGACACAGTCACTATGGTCTCACCTATGATGACTCCGACCTCACAGTGCTGGTCATCATATCCACAAGTCATCATGGTCCCAACTGTGTCATTGACCAGCGCCAGAACGTCCACATCAATCCCCTGTTTTCACACACAACACTGTTCTAGTAATATCAATCTAAATATAATTATAGTATATTTTGTAAAAAGCTTCTTTCATACCCCAACTTTGTTGATGGCTTGCCTCAGTAACTGCACCACGTTGGTTCCTTTAACACCTCTGGCCTTGTAGTTTTTTGACCATGAGAGCAACACTCCCTACATCATTTTAAGACTGTATTAGTAATAATAAGGTGGGTGACGTGAGGTAAATTATCATAATCTTGTTACAGGTACAGTTTTCTCAAGAATGGAAATAAACAAATGTATTGGCACTTTTGAGGCCTGCATGAGATTTCTACAGCTGTCTGCACTTTGAGCTTTGCACCTCATCAAGTTTAGACTGCAGACAGGGGAAGGAGAAGGTGAAGCCCAGTGGCTTTTTCTTCTGATTGATGTTATTCTTCTGCATGAAGGTTTTTAAAGACTCTGCCACATGATCAAAAAGCTGTAAGACAGATACAGTGATTAGAACAAGGGTCAACTATTTTGGCTGGCTAGTAATAAAAATAATTGCTCTGTCTCTTGTCTTTATCAGTATATAATAAAATGACACCAGAATTTTTGTCAAGGCAGATTATAGTTCAGTGGTGATTCAGTTCTTAATTGCTCATCAGCATTAGTTCCTTGTCATAGGTAAACTTCCTGCTAACTGCAAAGTAATTATGAATGCACTTAAGAAACATTTATTTGTCACGTATACATTACAGTACAGTGAAATTCTTTTCTTTGCACATCCCAGCTTGTTAGGAAGTTGGGGCCAATGCATAGGGTCAGCCATGATGCAGCACCTCTGGGTCAGATAGAGTTAAGGGCCTTGCTCAGGGGTCCAACAGTGGTGCTGGGGCTAAAACCCTGACCTTTTAATCAATAACCCAGAGCCTTAACCATTGAGCCACTACTGCCCCAATTTGACATTGCATTGATGTCATGCTGCTTAAACCGCTATGTTTCAAGAGGAAAGTCTATATTTTAACTATACATTTACCACATCTTTTCAATCACTACATGTTAAGTTTGCAGTGAAATACTCACATCTGTTCCTCTCCCATTGAGAACCTCCTCTGGAACTGGAAAAGTCTCGCTCTCCATCTGCACTTTCTGCTTGCCATCCTCAGATACCTTCACCTGCAGGACTTTGAACTTGGAACCCCCGAGATCTAGTGCCAGGAACTCGCCCTTCTCTAGATTTGCCACAATCACATAAAACGGCTGTTTATTTGAAAATACCTACAGCATGAAATCACAATTTTTATCAACTCTGTAGCCCGCAGATTAGATATGTTTTACCATTATATGTGATGACACTGTTTACTGTATTTTTTGACTGGGCTTAAGTACTTCAATATGACGTTTAACTCTTGGACATGCGATATGCACCTGAGCCATCAGGAGTGGAACGGACATGTGATGGTAGCATTTTGACTGCAGCTGTGACGTTGCTTTCTTTAGACAGGCCTTTCTCCATCTCCTCACGGAATCGAGACTTGATGTCCAAGAGCTGTTCATCAGACAGACGCATGGCATATAGGAACCGGTCCACCTGTGAAAAAGTTATAAATACTCAGCAGGGCTATAGAACTTGACAATGGTGTTGGACTTGATTCCAGATATGAGATGTTTTCTTGTAGTTACTTAGTTACTCAGACTTATTTGCATTTGGTTTGAAAAACTAATGTCCGTGTTATTTTTTCTTTCTCTATGCACAGAGATTTCCAGGAAGTAATTTGAAAGTAGAAAACATAGTAAGTAGTCTAAGTAGTAGTAAACATAGTCTAATCATTGGTGTACAGTGTGTGAATGAAACCAACTAGTTGAAGTAAAGGCTTGGCCTTGAAAATTACTTGATGTTTTCGGTCTAAATCTTGACTTGGTCACTGGACTTGTTCTCGACCCCTTGAGACTTGGTCTTGAACTTAACAAGGGTGTCTTGACTACAGCCCTACTTTATAACTAGACACATTTGCAATTCTGCTATTTTTTGCTTAATTGCTTCACATTCTCTAGTCCAGTGACTTCCCAACTGTGGTACACTTATGTGAGGCTCCACCTGGTGGTATGCAAGAGTCTTGCTGAAACGAAGTAACGCCAACTGCCTAAGTTGTAAATTAAAAAAAAAAAAATTCATTTAATTTCATTTTTACATTATGAGGGGCAATCAAAAAGTTCCAGGACTGTTCCTGTAGCAAACGAAAGGAGCATGGCACAGTTATGTGCATATAGCAGGAGCGAGCAGTTACTCTCATGAGTCAGTATGCTGCATGACATTGCGCTGTCAACAGTGGTACCTGTGTCACACGAGTTTTTGTTAGTGTGTACATGTTCATTTGCGATCAGCAAATGGAGACCATGGAAATGCTCCTGTGGCAATGAAGCAATGGCGAGCTGTTTTGAGTGGCATTCACGCTGCAAGAGGGGCAAGATGTCACTGGAGAACAATGTTCTGCCCTTCTTGATGCACGTATTCCAAGACTATGCCAATTCAAATAGGCTCATCCATCTCACTGAAATGGTTTGTGTATTATTATTATTAGTAGTAGCCGCAGTAGTCAGGGGTGGACTTACAGTGGCGTTTTCATTGTTACATTGTTGGTATCTCCTGTAGGAAGTGGTACTTGGGAAATTTGCTTTGAGACGTAGTGGTACATGGTCTGAAATGTTTGGGAACCTCTGCTCTAGTCCAATTCTTTAAAATTTGATCAATGGTAATGACAAAAACAACTACATTTCCATTACTTATTAACCGTGTTATTCCTGTGTGATGTTAGCACTGCTCTATGTCATTTCATGATTATCTACAAAAAGTGTAGGATGAGTAATAAGAGAGCAAAAAGTCATAACAGTCGTGATTTGGACACTGATTGTAATTATATGACAAAAGATAACATGGGTGTGCCTGTATCTTGAGGATAACAGCAGTCAGAATGCCACAATAAAAGAATGAACAGAAAACATACTAATCAAACAAAGATAATAACTATTTATCAATCACAGATTGAACATAATACAGCATAATAATCGTCTTCTCAGTTCGTAAGAATAAGGCGGGAAACTTCGGGTGAAACTGATTCAATCTAAAAGTTGACAGAGGGGGCAAGGTCCTTGGATTACATGGTCTTGGCTGTCTTTCCACACCACCGAGATATGAGACATATGAAGGTTAATGATTTGCTGGAGCACTATGGAACCATATTCATTACCAGCATCAGACGAGTGGCTCAGAACGATGTGAGTGGCCCACAGACCAGTATGATCAAAGTAACGCAACCTGCTGTTTGATTTATGCAAGAGAACACAAAACAGTTTGTAAATGAAATAAAAACCTTTCTTGCCTATTTGAGTGTAATCATGGAAATGCAAAAGGACACAGATCGTACATTTGCAAATAGTTTATAGCAATAAGATTTCTAATTTAGAGAAAACAAAATATAAACAAATAAACTAGCAAGTGAGTAATAAAAAATATACCTTTTTGATCTGATCCTCCTGAAGCTTGGTGAAGTAAAAAGACAACAAGTGCACGGCCAACATCGTGACTTCTTGTAGTAACTTAAGATCACACAACTGCCTTTTAATTTTAAATTAAAAACCACAAAAAATGTTACACATTAGATTTCCACAGATCCTCCCCAAAATGTGTTTTCCTCCCAGGTCTTGCTCCTTTGTGTGTGTGTGTTTTTAAAGTTTTCTCTTGTTGGAGCTGCTGTCCTCTGTTTTTCTCCCAAGTGTCTTATCTATGCGTGAGACTGAAGTTTTCTGCTGTTCCTGAGAGAGAGCGAGAGCTGGGTGCTTTTCCTCTCCCGTCGTCCCCTCCCTCTTCAAGCTAAATCATTAATGGCCAAGTCTCCTCGCTCCTGGGCTGCCACTCTCACAGCTCTCCTAGCAATGAGTTTGGCTCTGTTCCAGTCAGGGCTTTTTCCTCTGGGACCTGCGTAGTTGCCGTTTCATGCAAGTAGACACAGCACAACAATAGTTTAAAGAGACCTGCCCCACACCACCCTATGTGAGCCTGTAAAAACATCGTCATTGTGCAAAGGAAAAAGTCAGAACAAACAACTTTCAAGTCAGAACAAAGTGTTTATCGCTACGGAATTGGACAGAAAGATGACGGCTCTACATTCTGGATCATCGTCATTGTGTGCAGATGTTCCCAGATAGTCCAAAGCCATTGATTAATGTCCCAGTTACACTTTAACCACCTACATTAAGTGCAGCTTTTATAAACACAAGTTGTGAGGCAGTTTCAGTGGTATCAGCCATGGAGTCAAATGAAGGATATTTTATTTTGTGACTTAGTTTAAATGCATTGGTTTGGATGAATACATTAATTTTCATCAGCCAGGATTGTAATGCGGTTTCTATGGTTGCAGTAACTGCTGGATTAAATGGCAAGCTCAGCAAATACAAAGAGTGAGAGGGTGATGCATTAAATCGCCCCAGTGTTAAGCAATTGCTGGGAATCTTTCCAGTGTAATTCGTGTAACCCATATGCATTATGTGGAAAAACCGAAAAAATTACTTTTGTTCATCCCTTTTATGATCATTGTTATTGGTTCATTTTGTTTATTGGCACTACCCTTAATACTAGTTTAATTTCCTGACATGTTATTCAAAGAATGCTTGGGCTCTGCAACATCAGAGTTGTTTAAAATCCAGCATTTTTTAAATTATTTGCAAGTACGTAATACGCACATGGTACGTAACAAAAACATCCGTAACTTTATTAGATTGAAATTTAGTCTAGATTAAAAAAAATAATATGCTGTCACCAGCATCTCACTAAAAGTTTGACGTGTATTGACGTGAGATCACCATAAACTCGAGGCATAGTTTTGCTAGATTGACAAGTTGTCAAATTGCCCATTTTGACACAAACATGCCCACACAACCAAAGAGAAAAAAAACAAAACAGTTTCTGTTTTTGAATCAAAAGAGAGATGTTTGAAGAAAGATTTTTCTGCTATAAAAAATAGAAAATGCTAGTTAAAGTATTTGGGAGTGAAGTCACATGACCAGCCAGCAACCTTGAGTAAGTTAAACTTCACCTGAGATCTCAGGGAAGGATCGGAGACCTTGAATAAAATTTGGCTGCATTCCTGCATTCAAAAGAGAAAAGAGGAAAAAAAAAGAAAATACATTCCATGTCTGAGTTACTAACATTAACTCAATGGAAATGTTTAATACTATCTTATTAAGGGGGAAAGGTCTCTAGTCCTGTTTTGAGGAGCAAATAAAAGACTTCAAACAGAAAGACCATAACTGGATAACCATGAACCATAACTGAATCAAATCTTTAGATTATTATGTCATAAGGTGAAAAAAGGAAGCCCATTAAAAATAGTAGTGCGTTTTATTTGCAATCTTGACTCACGTTCAGACTCACATAGCCTTTCACACACATGTACCTCAATCTGAAGCTTAGGTTTCTGTCAGTCTTGACTTAAACAAAATGTCCACATATGACTGATAAACAGAAGACTATTTGTTAAATAAGCCCATATATAAATGTAGAAAAGTGAGATCAATGCTAAATGTCTCATTTCTTTTTCTTGTTTTTGCCTAAAGTCCCTGTAGGTCCACTGGGCTTTTGCTCTTTTGTCCACTCTCTCTGCAGCTGCTGCAGGAGCTCTGGAGTGAGCAGACCCTCCTGAACCAGACGAGCACCGAGCGGACTGTCGGCACCCTTCAGGTCCTGTTTAACGTGAACATGGGATTTGAATCCCCGAGCTTTTCGCAGTCTTAGTCCAGGGAACGGGGAAGTTTTTGCTTCAGCCGCAGAACCTGCACCGGTGCCTTGGGCTTCTGTAGCACGGATGAGCCGGGTAATGTTTCTCACTCCAACCTGAATGATGCTATCCAGTTCCTGCTGGATCTCACGGACGAGGCTGGCATCAGGGAACATATCCATGAAGCGATAGCTAGAAGGAGAATACAGAGGCAAAATGATCAGACTGAAATGAGGTTTTCATCCAACTGGTTTTATGCAAATCTTCTAATTATATAGAAACTTGGAATAGGAATACCATAAACACAAGAAAAGCATCTATGAATAGGGGGGGGGGGCCGAGATCACTCTTGGAAGTGGTTGGAAAGCTGCTGTACCAGGAGACTATAAAGGGTACCGGAAACAGATATTTAAACCATTCTAAATCGGATCACAAATCTACAATGCTAAATAAGATCATTTACATGGTATTGACATGGGTGATGGCCAATGATAAAGACCAGCTATAGAAGCTATATATGGATATAGACGCAGCTATATGAAGGCAGAAGATTACCAAGATGCAGCAAATCCAGGTAATTGTTTTTGTCTTTGTATATGAGCACTTTGATCCCTCAAGATGTTTTTGCATTGCCTTTATATATGTGATTCAAACCTAATACCCTGTCTTATGACCTGTTCACATGTATACATATATTTTTGAAAATGTAGTTTTTATTCCATTTTTAAAAAAATTCTCCGTCCACATTATAATGCAAAATTGATTTGTAAATGCTGGCTTGAGTGCACCAGCCCAGTGACAGTATGTCAAATGCCTTGAGAATAGCATGAAGAGCATGTGTAATGGGTGGTAGAGAAGTTGGAAACGTGGAAAAATACTTATATGGGCAGAAATTTTAAAATGAAAATTGTGGGGACTAACGCTGAGGTGGAAGGACTGCATCAGGCTTACACTTGAATACAAAATCTCTGTTCACAGTGTGGTTTATACTGATGGTGTGGTGGATTCAGGAGCAGTATAGCATACATGATGAGCCGAATAATAATAATAATAACAACAAGCCGAAATTGAACCGCTCCTAGCACATCCGTGACACATTCAGGAAAAGTTACTTCTTGTAGACAGTAGACCTCGGGCGTCTAAGCACCAGTTGATAGTTATTTTTTGGACAAACCTTATATAATAAGCCCATCTACACATTCCCAAGTTTTGCGCCTGCCTGCATGTCATTTCTGAAGATTTAAAACAAGGAGAAGAATTCTCCAATCTGACAATACCTGAGCCAAAGGTAGAGGTCCAGCACATCGTGCACAGCCTCCAGGTGAACAAGTTCCTTGATATTTTTGGGGGGGACCAGTGGCCAGTTGATGTGTCGACACACCCAGGCAAAAGTCAACGGCTCATCTCTGCTGAACTGTCTAGCAAACTACAGACAAACATGCACACACACATCATCAGGGGATGCTCTACATAAAGCTTAACTGGCACTTCTTGAAATATACTGTAAACCCCAAAGGAATGGCTGCTGTGAGAGCCAAGCAGACCATAGAGGTGTATAATCAGGCAGGCTGATCACACAAAGCAAACAAAAACATTACACAAGGCAGATCTTTATACCACAAACCACTGTCATGGCTACGTCATTCTTCATCAGTACCTTCAGGAAAGACGTGCAAACGAAGGGCTGTTTCTTGTTGATGGGTGCTGTACAGAAGACGTAGCGGGAACGAAGGTTCAGTGGAATGTGCTGGATCATGTCTGCCAAGAACTTGAAGTCATCGATGTTGCAGACAAAGTAAAGGCCATCTACTTGCGAGAGGCTCACAAATATATCCTGTTACACAAGCGAAATGTAAGCGCTTTGCCTAGAACGATGATGCAGCAGTTCTTCCAGATTTTTAACACTCACAATGAGATTGGAGAGCGTAGCATCAGGAAGGTGATAAGCAAACATCTCTATCTGTTCTGCAGTGGGGTGTAGACCTGCAGTCTGAAATCACACAGAGGAGAGATGTGACAGGATACCATGCTTTAAGTGTAGCTTCTCCATCTCATATCACTGGATGTCCACATTAGGAGAAGTAATTGGCAGTTTTTCTGTTTTTATTAGAACATGTCTGACATTTAATTCAGTTGCTGATGTCTTTGCTTTAATATGCTCAGCAATTTGTCCACTTGGGAATAAATACAGATTATTCACTAGCAACGCATGCTCCAATTTCACGTTCCATGCTCTAGACAGATGGAACAGGAAAGAAACAGATGTTTTATAAGATGCTTTCACCTCCACCGGGTCAACAGATCTGCTCAGGATCTCCTTCAGCACAGGCAGATCATCACGATGCATGGTGGTCACCTCTCCTTCCTTAAACATGGAACTGAAGCGCCCTGCTCGGCCTGCGATTTGCAGAGCCTGAGAGGTGGATATGGTGTCCATCTCTTTCTCCCCCTTCTCATTCACACTGGGTTTCACCAGGGAGTTAAATATGATTCTCCTGATGCTCCTGGTGAGGACAGAAAACTGGTGAGATTACTATATGAAGCAAAGAAACTTACATTCTAACGAAACAACAGCCGGGATTGCATGAAATACCAATACAGAAAAAAAGTGTGAAAGTATCATATTGAAAACTGCAAAATATTACAAATTGACAGCACTGGAACCTGAAAATATGTAAGCATATTCCTTCATATAGTCTGTGACATAAAATGCAGATGCAAATGTTAGGTTCAGTGGCAAGGAGTTTTTCAATACAAACAAATTGCTTTACAAATGTATTCTGCTCAATGCCTTTGTCTTGGTCTTGGTCAATTCCTATCCACCATCCAGCTCTCCATCATAAGGAAACTACCAACTGGGGAGTGCGAAGGCTTCCTTCGAGACACATGAGGTCAACCACACCTTTTTGCTCATGCTACATCACAGGGCAGCGTACCACAATTGGAGGAAATGGCTATCCGCCCTCTCCCGCATACATGAGCTCACAGACCCCAAGTTTCACAGTTATCCCTCCCACCCAGAGAGCGCAGCCAATTGTGTTGTCTTGGACTCCTGGACAGGAATGGCTGAGGCATCGTTGAGATTCCAACACTGTTACGTTGTGCCACGTAGACGCCCTTGCTATTATGCTTTTGCTTTTTAATTTCAGGTTATCAGAATTCTGTTTTAGAATTTTTTTTTGCATTTTTTCAGTTCTGGTATCACAGTACTTCATGTGTTCTCGGTAACGAGATAAAAATCCTACTACTGTAACAACACCACTGGTCACTATTGGGAAATTCTGACACTCAAATGGAGCATGAATATATAAGATGGCAGAAGAGATACTAACAAGTTCAAACCCATTCCAATTGCATCAGTGGCCACAAGGATCTTACAGGGGTCATCTGGGTCATTGAACTTTTTTGCTTGGGCCAGCTTGGTACCTGTCAGTCAAAATACACATGTTGTTAGGCCACAAGTTGACTGAATGCCACAAAGTGAGTAAACGAGAACCATGGTACAATATATAATAGAACATGCTACATTAGAGAATAGCTACAAATGTATTAGTTGTAAATCATGTATGCTCTGAAACGAGTATATAAAGGTAAGTGTAGGCTTTAATATTACTGGATTCTATTAACTCTGGGACTCTTACCAGGTGGCAAACTGCCATAAATGACAGCACATTCCAGGCCTCGGATCTCTATCTGCCTGCTCACCGAGTAGATGTCATTTTTGCTGAAACACACGATGCAGTCGCCAGGCCTCAGGTTGTCCAAATTCTCCACTGCATGGTCCGAGACTGAGAACGGAGTCAGCCTCTTATAGTTGCGGACCTTGAGGGTGAAGAAAAGGCTTTTTAAGTCCAAACAACCTAATGAAGAAATCCATTAACCCTTTTCAACATTATAAAAATTGACTCCTGATAAATTCCTGAATCAAACACCCAGTGATCTGACTTTTGACACCACATCCAAATATAACTCTTACTCCGGTGGAACATGTCGTGTCTTCTCTTGCAGAGAATGTTTCTTGTCCAATCCGATATGTCAAACCGTTGAATTCAGAGAACAGACTCACCTCCACCTCCTCGCCAGTGGTGAACATGAGTTCAGTGATGAAGCTAATGGCTGCGGGTTCTCCACACACATGGATCTCCTCAGCACACAGGCCTGAACACGTGAAAAACACGAAACCAAAAAATAAATAAAAACATTCGGAGGTTAATTGAGATACATAGAAAATCAACAGGTTAGCATCATTTGAATGTCAGTGCGAGCACAACAGCCTTCACCCAGCTAATGGCATTAGCGAACATTTCGTCTGGAAATTTAGAAAGCTCCAGCTGCATTTAAGCACTGCACTGCACTCACCCAGCAGAGCTCTAGTCCAGGCCCATCCTCTGGCAGGATCTCTGATCATCTGAATCTCATCGATGACCGCTACATCATCTGAACAGAGAATCAGTAGTCAGTTACACTTTATATAACAGAACTGAATGTATTTAAACTGAAGTATTTTTCATTATTTGAATTCCACCACTCACATGGAGTTGTAACGCTGCACATTTCAATGGTACAGGCTACGTGATCAGACTGTTTCCCTTCTGGATCCACAAAGGTTCTCTCTTCTCCTGTCACCAGATCACATGGTACACCCTAGTGAAGTCATAACCGTTACACATATACACAAGGGTACAGTTCGATTTAATGCAGAACTGGCCATTCTGCCAAAATATCACACAAGCCAACAAGTTATTGATATAGTCGTGAAAACAGTCTGTTGACAGATTTTCTTGCTCAGGATATTATTATTAACAAAAAAACAAACAAAACAACAACAAATACTTACTGCAGTGTTACTTTTTTCAAAGATTTCGTGGGCCAGCAGCTTAAGAGGACCGCAGTAAACACCAGATTTTGCCTCCAGGTATCTCTGGATGGCGTGGTAGGTCTTACCACTGTTAGTGGGACCTGCATGGAAAACAATCTTCCGCTGAATAGCACGGGCCTCCGGATACCTACAAAACATGTTCATGTAATGTGTAAATTATGAGAGATGACCACTCAGAAGTTCGACAGAACTTAAAAATTAAAAAAACCAAATTTGGCCATTATAACAGGCAGGATTCAACTAAATTATATTCCACGTATTTTATCAGTTTGTTTTAAGATTAAAAGCACATGATAACAATAGTTAAGAGTAATTATAAAGCACTTACTGAAGATCAATAAATTACAGTAATTACATTTATGTTAAAATAACCATAATTAACTATCGGATATATAGAGCTAAATCAAGTTAAATCCTGCTTTTCACTGCACAAGGGGCTGCTATTTCAGTCCACTGGGTTTGTTTATAATGTCAGAAGA
The DNA here is from genome assembly GCA_030068235.1 of Notoglanidium macrostoma. Classification (NCBI taxonomy): domain Eukaryota; kingdom Metazoa; phylum Chordata; class Actinopteri; order Siluriformes; family Auchenoglanididae; genus Notoglanidium; species Notoglanidium macrostoma. The sequence continues at coordinate 7,792,880 of JAQQZR010000038.1, forward strand.
TTTTATGACATCACAGCTCTCAAATCAGAGCTTTCTAACTAGTAATTACAAGGTAAATAGTTTGTACAAATTTAAAAAGATCATCGTACATGATCATGATATGAAGACGACAGTACACCACTAGCAAAAATAACACAAAACAAATATCCAGGGTGTCCCAAATGTCTCCGTACAAAGGGAGAAATTAACACTTTTTATTAAAAGATCATTTTATTTACAAAACGTCCTCTACATTGACTGCCGTTTCTTTGTAAACACACAGAGTTGTCTCTCGCACTCAGGATGAAGTCGTGTTAACACATCTGATATGATGCATGTAATTGCACTTCATATGTGCTTCTGTAAATAATCTTTGTGCTATAGCCATGAGAATGATTTCAATACATTCTTCTTTTGTCAAAGGTATTCTTAAAGGCTAACGGAAAAAATATACAATATAAACTAAGCATGAAAGATTTTGGGAGACATTTTTCTAAATAGTGTTAATATCCCCTATGTACAGAGACCTTTAGACACCCTGTAGTTTACAATTTCCCCTACCAGTTCACAGGGACACGTAAATCACTAATCTTGCGCAGGTCATCCATACAGTCCAGCATTGGGAAGATCTGTTTGGCGTGCCTCATAAAGTATGGGAAGATATCATCGATGTGTCCTGGAAAAAGCACGAGATATCAAACAGCATGATTTCAACTGCAAATTATTAATATCGCAGCTGAATCGACAAGTGCTCAAGTGTCTCAGTACTCACCTGCTCCATAGCAGATGTCGCTAAGAATAATGTGCAGATCAGCACCAACAGCATTCATCTCCAGAACATACTTCCTGAAACTGATAAAGGCTTGGTGGAAGAGGCGAGCTACAAGTGAACAATAAAAAAAAAAAAAAAAACAGGCAGTGAATACTGAAACAAGTGCAGGACAACCTTTAATTGGTCAAGACTGCTTTGAAAAATGGCTCATCAAGATAACGTTTTTAGTCTTTACGACTTAATGCAAGCAATTCCACATAACCAGTTTTCTAGCATGTGGATGACTACATGTCTCATGTCAGATTGAAATAAATCTGGGTTGCGCCGTTCATAGACAGCTGGAGTCTAGCTCGGCTTGCTGTTTCCTGCTTCAGCACACAAATGCATTAAATCAGGCGTGTTAAGCAGGCAACTCACCAAAATGTGTTGGGCGCCAAATATATGCCAGAGTTATGTACGCTTGAGGTTAATGTGCAAACCTTTGTGTTTTGTTCATGGCAGCCACTGTTACAATTGTAAAAGTCCACCTGAGCAATTCAGCTAGCTACTCCATTAAAGTAAACCCTTGAAGAGGCCATATCACCCTTCCCAGAATCCTATTCATTGTTTTTGTTTAGATACGAACCACTGCATTTTGAAATCACGTTTGAAAACACTACTCTGCTGGACCTCTTTGTGAGTGCTCACCTAGCTGAATACTGAGCCTTTACAAGAAAACCTTTGCTAATAAAAATGGAAGACATCATCATGGAAGAATATTATGAGTAGGTGAGTATGAGCCTAGAGGTAGATGGGACCAGTTATCATGAACCTATGCCTACCAACTCGCAAACAACAACAGCCGACCAACTCCTACAGTACCTCTGTAAGTTTATCAGCCTCAGCGAGTGGTAAGATTGAAGTGTATCCATTTTCATTACTCGATTCTGACTGGTCAATTACAGCATTCCACATATGGTCTGTTATTTCTGTATAACAGACTGTTGCTATGGACCCCATCATTAGCGGAAGTAATGACATAATTTCTAAACCAATATTACTGAGTTCTTTGGTAAGTAGCTGTGTCCTAATACTATTAACAATATTAATATGTCTAACAGACTGTTTTTCCAAATGTAATACGGTGGAATATCAAGGGCATTGGAATACACTAAGGAAGGTCGTTTACACTTGTATATAGCGATGTCCAGTTGTGATCAGATCGCCAAAGACGCATTTTAATACCAAGTGTAAACGGGGTCAAAATGTCAGTACAAGGGACTTATAAGTGGCAATACATTCAACAAACAATTTCACTTGTCTCGTGTGTTGCACTTTCAATGTTTGTGGATTGCACATATTTGAACATCTTATTGGCCAATAATTCATCTTACTGTAATTATAATGTACATGTTTAGTCAGAGGAATGGGCTTCACTGGAACACAAATGATACTCAGCGAACGCCACTTAACCAGGCTATGAAAGAGAACTGAAATGAACACAAAACAAACCATTCACCAGTTACAAGGAGAAACTCACCATCAAGCCCCTGATCAGCAGCAAGTTTCTGCATCTCTTTCCTTTTGTAAAATCTGTTCAGCACTTTGAGAATTTCACCTGTAATACACAAAAATGATAAAGCACAGTAACATACACTTGAGGTTACCAGGCCAACCAAAAAGATCAGCACATGAATGAAGTGACATGGTAGTTACGTGGGTTTTTGGTCGTTCAGCTACAGCCGTGTTGTTAGGTTTTTAAACAATATGCACACTTGCTGGCCAATTCACGACCTTATAGGTGTACTGCTTGCATCGACAGCCCATTTCTCCATGCACGGTGTGTATTCATTTGCATTTCACAGTGTCACAGTGCTGCTAAGGACCGGATATTTTGGACTCACAAGCTCTTCCCCAAGCCAACAGTGTATAAAATCCCAGCAACGCTGCACTACCTGATACACTCCTATCAGTACACCAATGTCTCTGCCATGCTGAGAATGATCACCTAAATAATATTATAACAGGGCATATACAAACTTCTCTATGGTAGATGTACCTGGTAAAATCACACTGTAAACATGCCTTTAAGATAGAGTGTAGCTGATAAACTAAGTACGTTGTGCTATTGTGCCAGCATTAAATACTATTTGAAGCAAAAACTATATGAATGTAAGTGAAGTGCGCATGCGCAGACAACACTTGCGCTCTGTAAATACTCTTCTTTCGATTTCGTTTCTCTGCTTGGACACGATGGCCACAAACATGTTTATGCTTCACTCTGCACTCAGAAATGTGACCGTTACAGTTCCGAAGAACATGTCCTAAACTGGTGGCAAGCGTTAGCGTCATTAATAACATTTAAGCTGATAAACTCTTAAGTACTGTCAATTCACAACCACTAACATCTTCTGGTTAGCCATGCAGCTATACTACTATTAACAAACAACACTGACACTGATATTACACAGCATGTAGTTAGACCATGTTGCTTAATTAGCATCCTCTAAACAAACTGCACGTTACTTTTGTCAAGTGGTCGGGTTAATTCCGCTCCCACCGCTCCGTCTGCTGCGCTGTCGCATTTCACCTCCAGTGGGACGAACAGAGATGTGTCCGGGGGTCTCCATGAGCTGTCTGAAGATGCAGATCTCCGTATAGATGAAGAGTTTAGCACAGCTCTCTCTGGTACACACACATGTCCAGTAGAGTTAAAGACAGCAGCAGTAGAGCTGGATGTGATCACACAGGCCCTGCGATGCAAGTGTGTACGCGCCAGCAAATACACACAGCGGTGAACAGACATGATTAAAACATCAGGAAGGGCCTCGTCTCTATTGACCGACCATGTAAAGAGTGAGCCAGCGGTACGAAGCTTTCATTGTGACACACAACAGCAGGCTAAACCATGTTGTTCATCAGAAAATCCTAAGGTCAGAATCGGCAGCTTCACCGGTAAGGCAACGTGCAAAAGGCCCCCGGAGATTTTGGTGTCTAACGTAGTGCCTGCTGGATGTCATACGAAATAAATTGTAGACATTAAGAAGCGCGGCTTTGATGGAAAGAACAAATGTTCGCATTTAAACGTACACCTATTCATCGCATCTGTCTTATTAGATAAATAAATAAGTCTGCAATTTACCAGTTAGTTTTGCACAGGCATCGTTCTGTGACCTTTGGTGTATTCTCTATTTCTAAGCTGTTGAATTTAATTTTGAAGGCTCTGGTCGCAAAACAATAAAGCAAATCGTATGCGAGACTATCTATGGAATGTCATTTAAGTCAATATAAATAAATAAAATAAATAAATGAATTGGCAATCTTATGAAATAAATAAATATGGCTATAAAATAAACCCTGAAATTAATAGACTATAAATATACAAATAAGTGTAAATATAAATATATAATGAGGCAATTTAGTTCAATAAATAAATAAAAAGTTTTTTATTTCAAAATGACGGACTACAGTCATTTATTTCAGGGGACTTTTCTTTCAGAACTCCGCATTTATTTATTTCAGGGGACTTTTATTCAAGTAGGTCTAACTGCAGAGACACAGTACTTACACGACACGCCCATTTTGCAAGCCACCATCTTGAAAACTACACCAGTCTTATTAGAGCTCGGATTAACGTTAGGGTTAACCCTTTTGGCTAGGTTTAGGTTTTGGGTTAGGAGCTTCCGGTAGTACTTCCGGCTGTTAACACGCGTTGCCTCAAGGGGGGTGTTTTGTCTGACAGACCCTTTTCGTTCCCCCCAATGCCACACTCATTTCCCAACTCTTTTTGATGTGTTAACTAAAGCCATAAACTTTATGCATTGTGCTGCTGCCACTTGATTTGGTTGCCTGAATGATAGTATATATTTTTTTATTGTTACAATTTTTATTGTTTACATGTGTTCCTAATAAAGTGGACAGTGTGTGTATATTTATTTACAGTTTATTTAGAGTTGTGGTAAATATCTTACATACAAGAAACTTTCTAAGGAACATTTAACCAAATAGTAGGTGTGCTGTGGGTATAATTTTGACTATATATATAATTTTGAAAACCCCAGTAAAAACTAATGTGTACTGTACAATTATTCTGCCACAGAAAAAAAAACGTTTAAAGAGATCACTGAAAGCTCGATACTGCCATGATATTCATGTCCATGATGAGTAAACTTCTGCCCACAACTGTACTTAGAAATGTTTATGTTGCATCATATGTAGCAACAGTATGTTTAGTTTGTAGTAGGTATTTCAGACCAGGTAACTGTGGCGTCTTAATTCTCTGTA
>JAQQZR010000038.1:7809948-7850144 GCA_030068235.1 Notoglanidium macrostoma
ATTATTATTATTATTATTATTATTATTATTATTATTATTATTATTATTATTATTATTATTATTATTATTATAATTATATCTAGAACCCTTTAAGGTGAAGCCCTTCCTTTCGGAACTCAAAGTTCTGTGTAGAGTATCTCTCTATCAAATAGGTTCCAAATAGGATGCATTTCTAATAGTATAGAAGGCTGCATTTACAAGATATTTGATTTATTCCTTGTTGCGAAACAAATTAAAACGAATATAATCATATTACAATTAGCTTCATTGTTGCTCTATGGATTCTACTAACCAGCAAATTTGGTCTAAATGCCTACAATTTTAGCTAGATGAAGATTAGCAAAACATGGTTCATTATAGGAATAAATTGCAACCTGAATGACCTTCATCAATCTTTATAGTTAACATGTGATCATCCATGGTGTGTTTAAATTCTGAGTTTGCTTTTTTAAACTTTTTAATCTTTTTTTACTTTGATGATTTAATCGTATATGGTTTCCTTCATTACCCACAATGCCATTTCCTGCTGATAATAGCGGCAGGGGCATTTAATGCTTGCTTCATGTTTACCTAAAGAGAGTGATGCAGCAACGTTTTATTCGTTTAGTCTGTCCTGCTCTTTCCCGTCCTCAACTATACACTCTGCTCAGTTTCAGAGCTTCAAATTTAGATAGATAGATAGATAGACAGACAGATAGATAGATGGATGGATGAACTTTTTGGAGAACTTGCTAATCGTGGAAAAGCATCATGGCTGTCATCTCATACATCACTGACTAGCTGAGCCGAGTTTCTCCTCCATTTCTGCATAACTTTGGAGTATAGCTCTCTAAAAGCTCTTTCTCTTTTGTTTTTAGGCGCAAAACAGTGAAACCTGACTGTTATTAGGTTACTTATGTTTGAGACCACGTTGTCAGTTTTTCTCCTATCAGATGACATTGTAACTGCACTAGTAATGTCCCTGTGTGATGCCATTTAATTGTGTTTCAATTTGCAGGTTTCCTTTAAGTCTGGATGAATTCAGTAGGAGTAATACTATGATTTGAGGACAGAGTTTATTTCAAAGATATTTGTTGTGACCTTGGCCATCCATATGAAGACACACTCAGGTGTATCTGATAAAACTCACACAGAATGTATACCCTACCCTTAAGCTTAGGTACATTAGGTGCACCCAATAACACAGCTACAGAGCGTACATCTTTGTTACATTCAACCTCGTGCAGAGCAAGACAAGGCTACTGTTTAAGTTTCATACCACTTTCCATATACTAACGTTTCCATACACTAAACTGCTTGTCAAAATAGTACACCATACGTAGGTGGTGTCCTGAATCTTGGGTTGTGACTCTTGGGGAGTTTCCTCTTTCAGACTAACACTGCTGATTCTGCAAACAAAGTTCCGGGATTAAAAAAGGGTTAAACAACTCAATGTGTCATACAATTAGCCTGGCAGATAAATACATCTGAATGTTAAGTCAGACATAGGCTTGATATGCTATGATAACTAAAACCTAAAGAAACCAGATTTATTGGTTGAATTATGATTTGGGTAACACTCATATAAAAAAAACCCATTCATTCAGCTTCAGTAAGTGCTGTACTGTAAGGGCAATGTATTATAACTGTAAATGAGTAGGTGTGTATTGTGTTAGTTTGTGCCAAAGGCAGAAACTAAGTATCAAAATTGAATAACTGTTTTAAGGTTAAGTGAAATTTGGAGCAAATGCTTTGCCTGTTTGCCATGACCATTCAAAGGAAAATAAGTTCCAGAGGAAAAAAAACCCAAAACAATGGTAAAATTTAAAAAAGAGCATGTTTAAGTTACTTTGCATTCCTTTTTATATTTTGACACTTCATCTTTTAATAATTAATATTGTGTAATTTTACTTGATACTGTTTTACTATAACACAAAAAATACCTAAACAAAAAGTGTTGCTCATAATCTTTTGGCAGTTACTTGCCAAATACTTGGAGGCTGGCTTTGACATGGCTGTGCTAACACTGGTTACAAGTTTTAACTTGAGTAAAAACGTTGAAAATCATGTGCTGCAATGTCCTGGAGGCCGCTGTCCCTTTGCTGTTGACATGGACACAGACAGAGGCGCTTTTACTTCGGCTCGCCTTTCCATGCCAAATCCAACAATTCATGACAGGATGCTTTGTGGATCTTACTGGAAATTTCCCAAGATCTTGCAACTTCTCTAAAATAGCATTGCCTCAGCCCTATAAACAGCTCATATGTAATTCCTATATATGGAAACTATTAGTTATTGTAAGCATTAGTTCTAGTAATGATCTGTGCGGTTTGCCCTGATAAAAATGTCCTTCTGCCAGGACAGCTTCCAGCTGTTTCTCTGCCCTCTCATCCTTAGGGTATTTTTTGCAATGCCCATGATTTGTTTCCTAATGTCTCATGATATTACAATATTGTGACATTCGAGGCACACTGCATATAAACTAATATCCAGGTGTAGATTGAGAAAAAATGCTCTTGCAGTTTAGTTAATTGTGTTGCTCAGCAGGCCACCTACCATACATTTTAAGATGTTTAACATCTGTCCACAGGATGCATTTGGCCCTGTAGCTGGACTTTGGGCACCCATTTATAAAGTTTCCCCGATCTGGAAAAACATGCTTTCTAAAGGTTTAACATACAAGAATTGACAGGTACTAATTATATAGATTGGTGTTTGGGTCAAATTTCTTTGCTAATTTGATCAGTGGAAGGGAGGCAGATCCTTTTGAAAATGAAACATGGCTTTCATTGATAAATAACTTTACTATTAAAGGTCCACTATGTAGGATTCAACCACCTGAATGCCCCACCCTTTCCCCTCCCTTTCCAAGTGTGTATAAGAACGTACGGTGGCCGTCAGGTTCCCATACCATATTTCCAAGTACTTGCGTTCATACCTCCTTGCTTTTTCTGTGCTAAATAATAAGTATGATATTAACACATCATTGTCATCATGTCACATCATCATTGTCATCATGTTATGATGTAATGAAAGTAAAATATACGGAGAGCGTAAACAGTTTAATTATATTAATTTCGTAAACATTTTTATCCAAAGCAATTTACAATTGAGGTAGAATCTAATCCAAGCTTACAGACGAGCAGTTGAGGCTTCGCCTACAGGCTTCCAGAGTGACTCTCTGGAAGTCCTGGGATTTTAACTTTCATCAATAAGTCTTTAGCATTGTTCTCTGTGTGAACTGCACTTAGAAACATCTGTGCGGTTGGATATTCACAGCTCTGCAATGACCTACTGTGTCTGGTTTTTAGAGGAGGTGTGTGCTTGCTTTTATTTTCCACATTGCTGCCACTGTCATGAAAAGGAAAAAGGCTTTGCTGCTCCTCTGCAAGTCGATTATGACTAAAGTGTAAGTCAAGCTATTTTCACATCAATCAGGTAAAAGGCTGCACTACATTATTGGCACAAAGGAAATGTCACCACAACTGATTAGCTAAACCAGTAAACTCAGCCTGTATAAAACATGTTTCAGCCGACATGAAGCAGCCATACAGTCAGGAAGTGGTTTTTTAATCTACTCACAGGAAATGACAAAGGCATCTTATTAAAGACGTGACAATTTTTTCATAATACCTACAGAGAACAGGCATGTTAAGACTAGTTCAAGCATTATGAACATATTTGTTGGTGTTAGTTTTTTAAATGCAATAAGTCGATTATATACGCATGAAAATAAAACAAAAACATATCAGTGAAGTCATTCTATGAGAACCTGAGAAGTACACTATAAACATTTCAGTCGCTCTCCTGTTTAGTACACTGAGGAATATCTTTTCTTTTGTTGAGATGTTACTTATTTTGAAATTGCAACACAAATGCCTATCTGTCTAACAACTGGGAAGTTTCAACACCACAGAACTCCTCGGCACCAAGAACATTGCACACCCACTCCATAACAGTTCATACTCACTGCAGAGGTTTCAGCATGAGGCTCAGGCCAGCAAAAACAAAGCAGAAAACCCACAGATCTTTCCTCCTGTTGGCAGTCTGTACAACGCTTTCCCCTTACTGCAGGGAGGGATTCTTAAAAATGCTAAACACTGTTGTGTTAAGAGTTGTGTTCATTTGTAATGTCTTTGGCCTTTGGGAACAAAAGTTCATCTTATCATATCTTTATGCTTTAAATTTTTGGACAGTGGATCTCTTTTTGGTAAATGATTTCCTGTATTTTACTGTGATAACAGAAACTGTCTCTTGCTAAAAGGGAAATTACAACAAAACAGCTAAAGCTTCCAAATTCACCAATAGCTCCTTTTCATCCAAAAGCTGCAAACATCAAAACAAACACATACAGGAAATAAGTGCTATTGTAGGCTTCTGGATTCACTGTAGATAGGAAAATGATCAGGCTTGATATAATGGAGATTCTTCCTCTGCAACATGATGGATTACTGTTGTACCATATGAAATAAGATGCTTTTTAAAATTAACCTATACACATATATAGTACAATAAAATGTTCTCTGTGCATTTCTGAAGGACGTTAGGCTGAGAGTGTGGAGATTGCTCAAGGGTTCAACAGAGGCGATTCTAGGTGTTTGATTTCCCAACCTCCGGGTCACACTGGTTTGCTGAATCATACATACAGTCTCCTTCCAAAGTATTTTGGAATAGCTAGACCAAGGCTTCCTCTTTTTTTTGCTATACACTGAAGACATTTGGGTTTGAGATAAAAAGATGAATATGAGACAAAAGATCAGAATCTTAGTTTTCATTTCCTGATATTTACATCTAGATGTCTTAAACAACTTAGAGCATGGCACTTTTGGTGGCAGACCACCCAGCTTTAGGTGAGCAAAAGTGTTGGAGCAGATAGTCCTAAGGTAAATAACACTTATTTGGTTGCATACACCTTGCTTGCATGTAGCCAGCAACCCAGTGACACCATCAAACTGCAGTCTTCTTATGTGATGCTTTTCCAGGCTTGTACCACAGCTTTTTTCAGTTGTTGTTCACAAGATGAAATGCATGCTCAACTGGGTTAAGGAACAGTGATTGACTTGGCCAGTCTAAAACGTTCCCCTGATGAAGTCCTTTGTCATGTTGGCAGTGTGTTTTGGGTCATTGTCTTGCTGCGTTATTAAGTTCCTCCCTATTAGATTGGATGCATTTCTCTGTAAATTTGCAGACAGAATATTTCTGTAGACTTCTGAATTCATTTTGCTGCTACCATCATGAGTTACATCATCAATAAATATTAGTGAGCCCATTCCGGAAATAACCGTGCAAGCCCAAGCCATGACATTACCTTCACCATGCTTGATCGATGAGCTGGTATGTTTTGGATCATGAGCACACCTTTCCTTTCTCCTCACTTTGGCCTTTCCATCACTTTGGTAGATAATAATCTTTGTTCCAAAACGTTTGCGTCTCACCTCTATTTCTTTTTGTGAATTCAAATCTGGTCTTCTGATTATTACTGCTGATGAGTGGATTGCATCTTGTGGTATGGCTTTTATATTTCTACTCTTGAAGTCTTCTTCGAACAGTGGCGTGTGATACCTTCACCTCTGCACTGTGGAGATTGTTGGTGATGCCTGCATTGGTGATTTTGGTGTTTTCAATACAGAAAACGTTGTTTTGTACTTTCCTAGGCCATTCTGTTCGATCTCTGGTTAGTACAGCAGTGATTTCTTTTTTTTTCAGGACATTCGAAATGATTGTATTGGCTGTGCCCAATGCCTGCATGATTTCTTTAAGCTTCAGAATGGCTTGTTTGTCTCTCAAAGATAACTTTCTGGTCTTCATGTTGGTTTATCCTTTTCAGCAACAAATGTAGTCTTCACAGGCAAAACCCAGGGCCCAAACCAAGAGTAGACATTTCAAGCTATAAACTGTCTCAATCTAAACAGTTTCTGATCCATCATCTCATGTTCATTTTTTGATCACAAACCCACAAAACAGGATAATTGGCTTCGATACTTTTAGAGCAGACAGCTATATCTAAGTCCTGTTTGTCTAGACAATTCCCCTGTCTTATGGACCATTCCTAGTATTAGTAACTCTTTCTTTAAGTATAATTTTGAGTGACTACATGAAGGCAGTCATGGAGCATAATTTGTTTGTTTGGGTACAGCTTCAGTCAAGGACTCAGTCATTTCGCATTAGACAGCAAAAACAAAGAGCTAGTTTAATCCATTTCCTCTAAGTGTGATGTAGACAACTGTATTACATCATGATGCTGAGCTTGATGGAAACAACGAAACGGCAGCTCCTTTTCTGGTTTTCCTCCTTTATACACGGCAAGTGAAACTATGGGGACTTCTGTCTCTGACATTTCACGCCAGTTGCTTTGGTTTCCTTTGCCCCACATTACTTCACATGACGTTAGAATAACAGAGTGGCAGGTTATGTACTTGCTGAAATGCCTGAAACAGAATTTATTATGAATTTACTATAATAAATATAATGATTCATAAGATTATATGACAAGAATTGGAAAAATGAAAGCTAAAGTAAATCATACTCAACACTCTCCAATTCATTTTAACACACAAAGTACAACATGAAACTTGTATTGTCCAGTATAATCCAAAATATTACATCATCTGAAACACTACTAACCCTTGACAAAAACAAAACCCAGTGTACTTTTTTTTTTTTTAGTTCTGTGAAGAAGGAACAATGAAATTGAACAGTACGTAATGGCTTAAGTGGTGTATAGACATTTCCCTTTTCTAACATTTAACATTCAACATTCTGAATATGATAACTGAATTATCTAACGTTACAGGCCATGACATGCCTTCGTGAGTTATACGAATAGAATAATGGTAAACCAATATACAAAGTGCATTATGCTAGAATTTTTAAAAACAAAACTGTGTGCGGTGAAAGATATGGAGAAAAGCTCCACTCCGTACGGAGCAAAATAAAAGGTGTAACAATTAAAGACATTTATCTATCAAACTATGATGATAACTGAAGCTTTCAAATCTATTCCCATACAGAGTATTCCAAGTAATTCCGATACAGATATGGTGAACGCAGAACAAAGGGGGAAAAAAAACAAAAAAACAGGTGGATTCCATTGATAAAATCATTCTAAACTCCTAAACATGCAAACGATTGCTGAACCATTTTGGTACTTTCCAGAGATAGAGTCAGTATAGCAGCTGGTCATAAACAAGACAGAAAGCCCAACTAACATATAATTCTTAAACAAGCAGTCAGATTACACAGCACCTTAATAATAGAGACCTGTTTGGGTTTGTCTTTTCTGAAGAAATAAACAGTGTCTTAAATAGCGTGTAATAGTCCCCAGTCCACAGAAAGGAAATTATCAGTTAGAAATGAGCCAGACACAGAAGCAGAGCTCCCCCGTTAGTCATCACGCAGGTATAACATCACTTTACCATGAAACTGAGGACAAACCAGTAATCAAATAAACATCTCTTCTTAACGTCATAAAGTACCGCAAAGGACTAAAGATGATTATTGAACTAATAATCACATTAAAACTGTTAATTTTGTGTTCATCATTCATTCTCCACATGTTAAAAAAATAGCAATGAACAATATATGTTCACTTCATATACCAAGCATTATAACAGGTACTATAACAGATCAATTCAATCATGGCGCACTTTATCCTAGTCAGTGTTGTGATGGAGCTGGAGCCAGTTCCAGTAACACTACACAGGTGTACATCCTGGATGGGACACTGGTCCATTACAGGACAGGATGTACACACACAATCACAATTTAGTGTGGCCAATTCACTTGTATGTTTTTTGGGAGGTGGGAGAAAACCAGAGAACATGGAGGAAATCCAAATGCACAAGGGGGTTACATGAAAACAAACTTCACACATAAAATAACCCAAGCTCCGGCTCAAACTGGGGATCCTGGAGTTGCGAAGCGGCAATGTTACCCACTGCAAAACCCTGCTGACAATTTCAGGCTGGTAAGAAAATTTTGAATGTTGTGTCATCCAAATAAAAATGAATAAGACACTCACGAAGACAAATTCATTTTTTTTTTTATTATGAATAAATGCATTGAACCCTACTGGATGGTGTTTAAATCCGGCAACATTTATCTTTTTTTTCTACTAGACAGCGACCATAAAACCTATGTTTTACTATTTCATTAAAAAAAAGGGGAACCTTTATTTTGACATGAAATGTCGTTGTCGGGTCACATGACCAGGAAATTCACTTTTCAGCAGACACTTGAGGCCATGAAGGTCATCACCGGAGCACTGTCAAAATTGAAGTATTGTTCAGCCTTTAGGCAAAAATTTTTTTAGCATTCTTGCTGGTCAGTAAACGTTTAATGTTTTGCCATTAAAACAAGCTTAGAGGTAATGAGTCTTTTGTAAAATTGCAAAATGCAATTGTTGCCATATAGCAACAACACGCAAATGCTTAACCTAAGCGTGTCTATTCAACTGATTGGAATGTAATATAGGATTACATATAACTAGCATACTCTAAAAACATATTTAAAACTTTTGATCATTTTTTAAAGTGAAAAAAAAAAAAACATCTATAATTGTGTTTGGCAAACAATACAATACAATGTCATATAAGACTACAAAACATCTACATTTACAGTTTGCAAATAAATTGAAATCTGGTCCAGTGAAATATGGTAATTGGAACTCTGTCACTGTATTATCATCATCCTGTTATTATTACCATACCTCCCAAATTATAGTTGGATTTTATTTTAGCAGTGTAAATATTTGGTTATGAATTTCATGGAGTACAAGTAAGATTTTTAAGGAAAAAATAGATTTGAACACTTTCTACCATTGCGCATTGTTGCCATTGCCAACCACCCCCTTTAAATTTTTGCTGATATAAGCCACATTAAGAAACAAATATACATTACAACATGTTTAATGTATAGATAATAATTCATGCAGAAAAAGATTACTGAACCGTTACATTATATTTAATATATCTTGAACAGATGTGAGAGACATGACAATGCACTGCACCATTAATTAAATTAGTGATAGCTGAATCATGCAGTTCAGTCAGGGTAGGGTGATCAGTCAGTATCAATCAGTCAATAGGGTGTCACTATTATAGAGACTGGTACATGTACACATTCTGGCCTGCTGTAATGATGGTTTAGAGTAAAAGTGGTCACTATCTCATCTTAGTTGGAAGAGGCCATTTTACACTGTATTCTATTGATCTTCATAGGGAGGAGAGACACCATTTCTTCACTCAGCTCCAGTTCAGTTTCCACAGCTTTCTTGGCTTCTGGGTGCTCCTCACAATACTGCACAACAAAGTTGTATGACTCCAGTGAGAGGCTCAGATTCTCCAGCTGAGTCGGAAGGTTTCCCGAGATGATCTTGGACTGAAGTCGAGCAATACGAAACTTGGCCACCAGTGCCGGTCTCAGCAGATCGTCTTCGAGTTTTTCAGGAAACTTGCCCTCTGGCGAGCGGGTGGAGTCGAGGAACATCTGGTAGTATTTGATGGATGCCAAGCACAAGTGGTTGAACTTCTTTATGGTGTGTGCGTCTGGCTGTTCCTGCTTTTCAGCCACGGCCAGTTTTAGGTCCATCATTTCGTAGAAGGTTTCAGCGAGTTCGAACTGCAACTGTCGGCAGATCAGCAAGTAGTACTGAGCGTTCAGGTCCTTGCAGATGGGCTCGAGCATGTCCACGCGCCGCTTGTGCATCTTGCAGCGGCGCTCCAGGTCCTCCTCAAAAAAGGCCAGGACCTTAAAAAGAGCGCTGTGATCCTGAAGGATCTCAATGTGGTCTGTGACGTGACCATCCATCTCGAAATACTCCTTGGCCTGCGTGACGTAGCCTTGACCCACCAGAAAGATAGCGCGGGCTTCTTCAAAGTTTAGAGGAAATATGCAGCTCACCTTCTCCTCCTGGCTGCAAATTGAATCGAACATGTCGGGGGAATCAAAGAGAACCGCTGTCTTTCTTCCTCTCTCTTTTTCCTCCTCCTCGTCCCGTCGGGCTCTTTGTAGCTCTTCCTGTCGATCCAGGTCTAACTCTCCAATGTTGTCCTGAAGAGGGCAGTGAAAACTTTCAGATTCTTTTAACAACAACAACA
This sequence comes from Notoglanidium macrostoma, assembly GCA_030068235.1. Taxonomy (NCBI): domain Eukaryota; kingdom Metazoa; phylum Chordata; class Actinopteri; order Siluriformes; family Auchenoglanididae; genus Notoglanidium; species Notoglanidium macrostoma. The sequence goes on from JAQQZR010000038.1 coordinate 7,820,025, forward strand.
ACAATCTAAAGACACACTTCCACCTGTACATGTGAGTGGAGCAAAATTACCTCCAGAAGCTTTTTGGCATCTTGTAACAGATTAAGGCAATATTTGATCCAGCACCTTGCAATTTCAGCTCTTTTCTGAAGCAGTTGCTCACGTTTTTCATATTCAGCTTCACCTGTCAAAGGCACAAATGAAGTTATAAGTTACACATCAACAAAGAAACTTATTTTCCTATATTGATTTCTAAGAAAATATAAACCTATTAAAGAATGAAAACATATGTTGGTGTGAATCTGAGGAGTATTAGACAAAATGCATTACTTATGTATTATTTATAAAACTTACTGCTGAATTCTTGATTCTGATTGGTTAGAAGGTGTAGCTCAGCTGTAAGGTTATATCGGTATACTTGTTCTTATGTTATTGTATCTATAACAACATACACAGTGACACGTATGATGGACTGTCCACTTAAATGGATAAAAAAAAATAAAAAAAAACGTGTGAATGCTGACATGGAGAAATGTTCTATGAGATGTTTATTTAGCATTGTTTTGGAAGGCGTGTTCACTGTCGAAGCTTTCTGGGAACAAGAGATAAAACTAACTTAAAAAGGAAAAATTCAGTACAGACGTTTATCTGGAACGCCTGTTTATAGGTATTAAGACATAACTGATGACAGGAACGAACTTCTTTCACAAACAGGCCATGACATTAAATGCAACTATACAAGGTATGACATACTAGTCTTTAATAAAAGTAAATAAATAAATAAATAATTACCATTGGCAAATTAATGTAGTACATATGAAATAAAACCCTTCAGAAACTATTACTGGAAAATAATCAACTTCAGGATGGTAAATGCTTTGCATCCTGCCACATCATGCTACTCTGTCGTTGCTGTTTACTATAACAGCATGCCCCATTGCGCTTGGTTTCTTACTTAAGTATTAACATATGTTTACCCTTATGTCTTCATATGAGGATCGCAATTACATCTTATATTATATTCTCAAATCATAAAAGCTGGGTTTTTAATCTACATAACTTCCTGTTTGAAGACAACGGTTCAGTTCTACACACTAGTAATCGCAAATAGTAAGGGGAAATTAAAATGCAGGCAACGTGAAAGTTCAGGTCTTAAGACGTTAAACATACTTTCTTTGGCAGCAGCCTCTGAAGGGACTTCTCCAGCCAGGCCAGCGATGACATTAGCTGCAGCCAAACAGTGTCGTGCCTCCATGTATCGTGTCTAAACAAAAACATCAGCAAAACAACTTAAGAGTGATAATTAAGGAATTAGTGCTTAAAGGGTAATGTCTGGTTCCATTATGTAGCTAATTGTGAATATACTAGACTAGGAGGAGAAAAGGGAAAACAAGTGCAGTAGTTAGATGGAATGGAGAAGAGATCTGAGCAACAGCACAGATGAGAAGCAGTTCTCGCACATGGTTTCTGACCATACTGCAACACAGTTCTTTCACATTTATTTTTGAAGACTAGGCACAGACCTATAGCTACAGGAAATGGGTTTCACTGGTTTGCGTTGTCCCATATTGGTCCGCTTAACCTTATATAAAGGTCTTTTGACTAAAAAGTGAAACCAGTGAAAAGAGAAGTGATGAAATGGAGTGAATTTGATTACAGCCGATTCAATTTGATCCATTTTCTACCTGAAAGATTTGGATCATGGCAATAAAGTTTGTTACAAATTTTGTGGAAAACCAATTCAGACATAAAACAGGACTTGTGAACAGACAGTCTAAGACTAGGACTGTACACAATATGATATAAAGGCAAGGTGAAAATGTAAAAGACTTTCAAAACAAAAATGTAAAAGCTTACCTTGGTGATATAATACTGAGACAGTGTGGCAGCATTGATGGCCCACTCGAGTGGCACAAACTGGCTGAACTTCAGCTGCCTCTGCAATGTGCTGTGGCAGTACTGGCCCGCTTTCTCATAGTAACCCAGATTTTTATACACTTGAGCCAGATAATAAAGTGTGTGTGTGTATGCCATTTCAAATCTGCCAAGATGAACAGATTAAAAAAGGGATTTCAAAAAAAAGATAAACCAATACAAACAGCTTGATTAGAAAGAAAAATGCATATGAGAAGCATCTCACCTCCTCATTCTCTCTTGTTGAGATGGTGCATCTTCCTCGAGCACGAAGAAATCTACCAAATCCAGTGGTGGCTGGCCATCCTAGAATGTTAAACAGGAAGTACTCAATATTTCAATATCATCCATGGATAGCTTCCATTACATTCTGTACTAATGACTATGACTGCGCTATCTAGATTAGTTTGACAAAAACCACTGCGAGTTATTGTGCATTACACCAAAAATAAACTCTCTCTCAACCTACATAACATTAGCACTTATTATTACATGTTGTAAGTCAAAGATCTTAAGCAAGATACCCAATGTCCCTATTACGATGTCTTTTTTTATTCATTTATCTTCAGTAAGCACTGTAACCACGATGAGGGTCGCAGAGGATCTGGAGCTTATCCTGGGAACACTGGGCACGATGTACGAATACATACTAGACAGGATGCCGGTCCACTGCTACACACTATTATCCTGGCAATAACTAAACTGCTGAAAGTGTACACTTTCTCACTTTCACCTGAATGTAAATAGTATCTGCCTTAAAGTTTAATCCTGAATCATATTACACACAAAGAAAGGTAAATGTACAGAACATGGAGGAGGTTGCATTTGATTACAAACCCATTACTGAGCACATGAAGTACCACGGGAAAACATTTATTGGATTGTTTAAAATGTCATGGTTGCTTAAAATACACTGCTGTGGTGCAGTAGTCAGTATTGTCACCTCACAGCAACAAGGTTCTGGGTTCGACCCGTCTATCGACCAAGGGTCATTCTGTCTGGAGTTTGCATGGGTTACCTCCAGGTCCTCTGCTTTTCTCCTCACAGTCCAAAGACATGTGGATTAGGCTAACTGGCTAATCTAAACTGCCCGTAGATGTGAATGGCTGTCTGTCCTGCTGTGTTAGCCCTGTGCTAACCTTCCACATTGACCCCACACAGAAGTGGGGAAAAGATGTAAGAAGAAGCAGCTCACAGCACACAAAAATGGAGTCATTAGTAAGATAAGAGGGCTCACTTGCAAAAAGCATGTCCTTCTGTTATATCTGTACAACAGGGATCATGGCACAGACTAACAAAAGATGCACAGTGAATCCTCTGCGCAGCATTATTGTAGATAATGCAGGATGAGGTCATGCAACGAGGGACATAAATTCTTTGCTGAATGTGAGGACATCAGAACGTAGTTTTGGATAACAATCATCATAACTGCATTAGTTAACTTGTCTGTTATGTGCAGTTATTTGTTTTCTGCAAACCCCATAAGCTCCAGGCTTATATAAGCCCCTTATTCAATAAGGATGCACAGGGGCAGGCCTGTCTCCACATATGACAGCAGTGTATCAGTGTGTGTGTGTGTGTGTGTGCTGGATGATGCAGTACAATGTGTACGAGGAAAGGCTGAAGTGAAAACGCTGAATCACCTCCTTCATGTATTGCTCATAAATAGATTCAGCCATTTCTAAAAAGCCTTGAGCTTTCTCGGTTTCGTCCCGTCCGGCCCATAAGATGCCAAGCTGGTTCTGCAAAAAGAAAAACAACATTAGGGAAAAACATACAAGAGAATCAGAAGCAAACTTGTTACCTTCTAAATGCACACTATCTTACAGAATAGTAAGTCGAAATGTTACGTCACTAGGAGTGGCAGGCTAGCGGGTTGCCATGGCTACGGCCAAACCAGCATACTAAGGCACTAAATAGTATGGAGCGGTTTGTTTTGATTTAGTAATTAGGACGGAAGTAGTGTGCGGTTTTGGATGCTGCGCGATGTAGGAAAACAGTAGCCATTTACCCTGACTTGTATAAACAGAGTGACGTTTTCCCGTGTTACCGTACACTCCTCCAGTAATTTCATACAGTTCATTAAGTACTCTTCGCCAGCAGGGAGCTCCTCGGTTTCGATATGGTTGACACCCAGATGGTAGTCAATCACGCCGAGTTTGACAGCTCGGAGTCCGGCTCGAGAGTCGCCCGCGTGCGCTTTATTCGCTCCTCGGTTTATCGCCTCTCCGTCTCCGGGCTCTCCTGACTGACTGGCCGTCTGTCGGTCCTCGTTCTCGCTGTCGTCTACGTCGAAATTCTTTACCGTACAGTAAATCTCCTTCATCAGCTCCCTGGCTTTGTATTTGGAGCGGAAAGGGTCGTTTTCGGGATCTTTTCGCGATTCAATTTCGGAAAGATCTTGGGCGCGACGAAATTTCTCGAGCACTGCCCTCCATTCTCGGCTGCTGGTGGACGCCATGTTGTAGCTCAAATGACGTTAACGGCAAATAATGGACACCAGGGGTCAGTATAGAGCCTGCTGTAATGTTGCGATGGACTGACGTCACTAGAGAGCAAATTGAACGAAAATAATCCTCCTGAAGCACAGGGGCGCACTTTCACCGTCCGTGTACAGCTTTTATAAACACTAACTAATTAAAGGTTCACTACGTAGGATTCAACCCCCTGAATGCCCCTCTCTTATCCCCCCTCTTTCCAAGCGTGTTTTAGGATGTACGGTGGCCGTCAGGTGCCTGTAGTGTAAAACCATTTGCATTAATATTAAGTTGCTTCCCCTTATGTTGCAATATCACTCTTCTTTGCTTCCACTCTTCTGAGAAGGTCAGAAATGTGTGCCCATTCAGGCACAAGAGGTCTGGTTCTTGTAGCGTACTTCCATTCACACTCCCTTGCTTTTTCCATGCTACATAACGTACATACTTATGTACATCCATTTTCCACATATATACCTCCGTTTCTTCTTCCTTTTGTGTGTCTGTGTGTGTTATGCTAATGAGGGTGTGTGAGTACCAGGATGTGTTGTGTGTGCATGTGTGGAGGTGTGTAGAGGTATATGTGTGTGGGCATGTGTGGGAGTGTGTGAAGGTGTGATGGTGCAAGAAGGGAGAAACAAAGGCAAATGGTCTGAAATAGCTGTTGTGTGTGAAAGGGGTGAATGTCCTTCAGGGGGTGTGTAGAGGTACTGTATGTGTGTGATGATGTGTGTGTGCGTGCGCTATGTTAGAGTGTGTATGTCAGAATGTGTGTGTGTGTTAAGATGTGAAACTAAAGAATCAAAGGGACATTGAAACAGACAAATGGTCTCTGAAAGCTGGTGAGGTGTGATGGGTTTGTTGATATGTTAACTTGGGAAATAAGACACGACAGAAACAAAGGTTACATGAGGGGAAGTTAGTGAATAAAAAATGCTATTGGAAAAATACAGACTAAGAATTTTATCTAACAGGTAATTATATACTAATGAAAACTTACTTATGAATTCCATAAGTATATTAGTCTGTTTCTGCTAATAGATACCCTCAAAATCCTACATAATGGACCTTTTAAATAAAACACAGGGAGGAGAACAAGATTAGCTAATAAAACAGATCAGATAAGAGCTGGAACACAGATCAGGTAACAAAAATACAAAAACCAAAAGGGACCAGATTTACACATTTGATTGGTCTTTTAGCTTGTTAGCTTACTTAAGTTAGTGTAAAACATATATTATTTTATAATATTTTATGCTGCATTATTACAAGGCTGATTTGAATACTTGATTCTGATTGGTCAATTATGGCATTCCTGCCTGTTATTTCTGAGTAACAGACCGTTGCTATGTATAACAGACCATTGCTATGGACCACATCATAAGCCAAAGTAAAAAAATAATTTTTAAATCAATAAAAACATTTTTAAATCATTATTCTGTGTCAAAATATTGATTTCTTTAGAAATGTGCAATGTAATGAGCAGGATAATGTACAACAAACCATTCAATATTGCAAAATAACCCCCTTCAGAGTGATTCAAGACACTTCCACTTCTCACTGGGGTCTTTTATCATCCAGTCACGGTTTATTTTGCAATAAGGACTGGCTCGCTGTACATTATCCTTGACATAAGAGCTTGTCTTTTAGCTAGCTTAGCTATCAAGTTAACATTAACCAGCTAACTTGACACCATCAGACTCAGCTCTCCATAGAGCATATCACCTACTCTCACATACAATGTGTAAACCATATATAAATTCAATTGCAGAAGACACATCTTCACATTTTTGTCACCTAAGAATAAACCTAATGACAATGCATGATGCTTTTATTCTATGCTTTTAGTTTTTATCTTTAGATTTTGAGAACTCTGAGAACCACGTTGCATTCTCCTTAAGTCAGTTAGGTTAATAGAAGTCAGAGAAGGAAGGATTACATCAGGTTACACACTACATTCATTATTTGCTCCACATTAAAAACACTGATGTCTGTGGAAGAAAAATATTAATCGTTCATGGAACAGATTTCAATGTAGATAAGATAAAGTACGAGCAGTGCAAGGACTCAAAAACAATTCAGTATCTGGTCATCTGAGTTTGAAAAAAGAATTTACTCAGTCCAAAACCATTCCCCTTACATGAGTGGTGTAACAGATTTAGTGTCTGATCATGGAGTGTGTCAGTGTTGCCTCAGTTATGGAATGCTCAATTAGTGAAGTGAAAAAAAATCTGAACTGAGACTCATGGTTAGTCACAACAAGCAGCAGAATGTGGGAGTATGGAATAAAGAGCATCACTGATTAATATTCGAAAGTGAAACCAGAAGAACTAAGGTGATCTTCCACCATTGACCACCAGATCCAGACCAGTCACCAGATCCAGTGTCCCACAATTCTGGTTTCATATCATTATAACAAATAGGAACTTCATGACAGTTACAAAAATGTGCACTGGACCAATGCCACAAGGTATACAGTACATACACTATTTACTACACCTGGCTTTGTGATATGACTGACAGATGCTGGACATTCAGCCAAAATCTAAACACTCTGCGGTGCAACATACCCAATTTCACTATTGCTGTTGCAAGTACTAGCATTCCAGCCTGATGTACACTATATATTCAAAAATATCCTATTCCAAAAGCATGGGCATTAATATTAAATTGTTCCCCTTTTATTGCTATATCACTCCTTTGCCTCCACTCTTCTGAGAAGGTTGGAAATATGTGCCCATTCAGACACAAGAGCACAAGGTCATTCACAGATATCGGGAGAGAGGTCAGGACTCTGTGCTGGCCACTCACATTCTTCCTCTTTAACCTTGGTAAACCTTTATGGTCTTTATGGACCTCGCTTTATGCACAGGGGTACTGTCATGCCTCTTAGTTCCATCACCCATACTACAGATCAGTTGGTTGCGGGCAGCCAATCCCATATGACTTTGGGCTAAAGGCAGGGTACACCCTGGGCAGGCCGCCAAGCTATCGCAGGGCTAACACAGAGAAAGACAATCATTCACATTCACAGAGTAGCCAGTTAACCTGATCTGCATGTCTTTGGCCTGTAGGAGGAAACCAGAGCACAGGGAGAGCATGCAAACTCCACACAGCTGACTCCAGCTGGCCATGATGTTCGAACTCAGAACCTTCTGCTCTGAGTGCTAACCACTACATGACAGGGCCATCCCCTCTTAGTTCTAATGAAATGAAATTGTTTGGGGAAGACCCTTATGACTACGTGATATTTTTATCTTTCATGACGGACACCATGTCAGAGTAGGCAATAATAGTGCCATAAATTTTTGATGTGACTTGGTCAGGAGACTGTCAACACTAAAAGTTTGACCATAAACAACGAATGTTCATGTCCTTGTGAGTCAATGATGACAAGGCTCAAGAAATTATCAATCATGGCTACAGAAGGAACATCAAAGAAAACCTTGTAGGAGTTGTCAAATTAGGCTAGAAAATACAAAAAATTCTGATATGCTAGACATTTTGTCTGAATGTCATGGGCCACATGATTGTTCTTCGATTATGACATGCTTCAAAGCCTGTTTGTTGTTCCTGATATTCATATTTAGGCCAGACGCTGAAAATTTGTCAACAAAATCAACCCTAGGCTGAATTTGTGTAGTTTGATCCGGCAATATAGGTGTTATAGGCTGGTGTCCTCATACCTTTGGCCATATTGTGTACGAAGTCTGCATATGGGCAATGTGTAGCCACTCGCAATCTCATAGCATGTGAGTCAAGTCTCATGCCATTGAATAGTTTGTGAGGGAGAAAAGTGACTCTTTTTATTACTGACACTAGTCTAAGTGCTTTCTCATGCGAGATAACAACACCTGCTGTCCGGTCATCTAGATAAAGGAGTATCACAGATTCTGGCACTGCACACATTTTGTAAAAACTCTGGGTGCCAAAGCTAGCCATAGGGGAAAGGTATGTCACTTTGCTGATGTGAGAGTAGAGAAATTGGCTGTATTACACAGCAATTGAAATATGGAAATGTATCTTTCAACCAAGCATAACCAATCGTGTTTTTATTTTTATTTTTATTTTTTTTTACCACTATCATGACATCTTTCTCATCTAACCACTTTCTGATCTAAATTCATCAATTTTTTTCTCTGTCAGTGAAACTCTTCCCATTGCTCTCCCCTGGGTGCAGCAAACAACATTCTGTTATGTATCAAAGTCGTTCATTTGTAGTTATATGAAATGGAAGTCTGTTTTGTCCTATTTGTAAAGCAGTCTTCCGAAATGAAATCTGTGAATGGATGGCTCAGCAATGATTGGTAAAATATTCAGAATTTTCTCTTTAATGAGAATGGGTCAACAGGAAAGGGTTTAATAATACAGCAAAATTGCTTCTGGGAAAATGAATCATAGAGAAGACATTAAAATGTAGTGAAATAAATGGAAACTCTATTTAGCTAAAGACTAACGAAATGTTCCACAACTCTAGTAAAAATGTTCGATGGACCGCACACCTGCAGCATGTTTGATAAAAAAAAACAACAAATAAACAAACAGTATAAAAATCCTCATCCTAACTGTGCATCATGGTGGATAGAGAGCAATGATGTTGATCTGCTTTGCTGGAAGCTTCCAATCAGGAAACTCTACAGTGGAAAGTCACGATCTGTGGCAGAAACTGTGTCTCAACTATGGTGCATGAGGTTGGCTCATGCACCATAGCAATGATCCAAAACACAGGTGTAAATCATCAACACTGTAGAAATTAGACGTTTAACAACAGCTTACACACAGAGCTGACCTCAGACGGACTGGAATGCTGAGTTGCAAGACACCAAGCACAACATCCCTAAAATATTAACCAAGAGAAAGAGTTTTCTGTGGAGGAATGGGAAAAAATACCCACTAACAGGTGCAGGACAGATAATGCAGGTTATTAAGCGATTGCATGCTTTTGTCATCAACAATTCTGGCAGATTTATTTAAATGAAAATCTAAAAGATTTATTTAATGAATATATAGTACTGTAAAGTGTGTGTTAGTTAGTTAAAGCCTGTCTTTATTTATGACTTTAAGATTTATGACTTCCAGGAAGATCAGATCACATTTCAGTAGCTATTCAATTTTGAAATCCAAACCTTTCCTTACACATTTAAATGTGTAATTCTTAACTGTAAACCAATTATATACTCTAATTTTAGATCATTTTAACTAACTCTAATTTTGTCTACTCTACTACTAATTGTTTCATTTTTAATGATTTCATTAAATGTTTTTGTTTTTAAAGACATTTTGATGTTTTATTTATAAAATCTTTTTTCTTTTTTTTACATTGGCCTTCATTTCTGCTGTAGTTGTATTTCACAACCTCTGGGTTTGCTTGTGGGAAGTAACAGTTAAAGTTCTCCTCCTGTATGTTCATACAAATCATCTCTGTCTTTGTCAGATAGACATTTTAGGCAGTTTGTTAAACAGTGTTTTAGGAAGTGACGTTGTCACACACTAGCAGGAAACGATGAGTTTCTTTTAATATGTGTAACTCAAGAGCTGCCGACTTTCAGAGTTTGTACCACAGAAAAGCTAAAAAATGCTGGAAAGCTGGATAATGGGTAAAACTGTGTAGAACTGGATGATTTTATTTGACTTGGTTACCTCTCAAGACATAAGGTAAGTAACCTGCATTAAATACCTTAACCGCAAACTAATTTGTTTACAGTCAAGTGCAAATTTTGCATCCTATTACAACAAAATGAAGAAGTCAAAGATTAAATGTTCACTTCATACCAACAAGAGATTTAGTGTTTTAGTTTTGACAAATGTTCCTTCATTAGAACGAACAACAACAATGGGGAAATAGTGTATGTTAAGAGATTAATAAAAAGAATTATATCAGTTCAAAAGTTTGTATCTTTTTTTCTGAATGGGATAAATGTTCTCTAATAATCTTTAACAAGCACTTTGCTTTTCTTTTATATTGTCTGAATAACATTCGGATTCAGTTAGTTGTAATATTCAGACCCCTCTGGCCCAACCAGTACATTTTTCTTGACATACCTGTTCCACTTCTGGCAGCTGCCTTATACTTCCCTTGTCAATAATCAGTTATAAGTAGGTTATGTCAAAATATTTTGAAGAATTTTTCGCTTGGTAATTTTGCGCCATTTTTCGGATTGTTGCATTATTGCTGCAGACACCTACTTCTCTCCCCCCCCCCCCCCCTTTTTTTTTTTTTACTTCTTAGCAATCTTGTTGGTCTTTTTTGTGGAATGTTTTTTTCCATTCAAAGACCACGAGGGACACAAACAAACAAAAAATCCCATTAGAAACAGTATTAAACAGAGTTAATAATGCGAGTTTAGGAATTTGCCTAGTGATGTCAGCCTTGCAGTTTGCTTAGATCACTATTGATTGTGTACTCTGGGGATAGGAGATATCAAGGTTACAAGAGAACAATGACACCATTCATGCTTTAGATAAAGGTCCAGTTTTTTTTTAGGTCACATTTAGTTTCATATCACCAATTTAGCTTCTGAGTTTGTAGTACAGAATAAGTTGTATTATAGTGTACTATTTAGGGACATGACATGGTGGGTGTTATCAGGCCAAATGCCGGAAGACATATGACATAAGACATAATACGCTTTACCACTGGTACTCGAGAGGTAGAATCATTATAACTCTTCTTTTGCAGCAAATCCTGGATGTTCCACCATGTGTTCAGTGTTAATTGTGTTCACTAGTGAGGCCCAGGACTGGGCCTCATACCTAAAGCTCATCCTGGAGACATCACACCATTTCCCTCAGCATTCGATTTCTTTCTATCTTGTGGATGGTGAGAATTCAGTGCAAGACGAAGACTATTCAATTTTTAGCACCAGCCAGTGCATCTTGCTTCTGCTCTCAGTAGCATTTATAGATATTCAAAGTGAGCCAGGGGTGCGGAACACCTTGAAGAAGTTTCTTTATCCTCCAAGCAAAATCGTCGCATTTTTGTGTGGCGTCTCTGAAAGCGATGGCTTAATGGACTGTTTTGAACACTGGAATATTTGGAGAAAGCTTGATTCAGATGATGAGCCAGCACTGTATGTCTCCACAGTCTGTAAAGTTATTGAGGAAGGTATGTAATTCTTTATTAAGAAAAAAAACATCTAGCATTCTTAATGTTTTTTGTTTACCTCAGAAAATACAAAAAAGGTCCCAACTATGTTAGAAAGCTAGAAATAAAGTGGGTAGTACTTAGGGTTGTAGAAGGACATTTCGACAGCATTTTATTTCCCCAAGCTGGTTTTGGCTTTGTTAGTTAGAAATATAAAATGATAGACTGCAACTAAAGTTTATTAGGATTCAAGGAGACTTTATAATGTGAGAATCTGTTTCTTCAAAGAAAACATTGCTAACCTTGAGGACGAAGTGACGACTGAAAATAGATTCCCGTCACCAGAACAAAGTATGGATCAGCCTACTCCAGAGGCACCTCATCAGCTCCAATCAGATCAATTCTATTCAGCAGAGGAAGATGTGGATTTTTCACATGGAAGCTGGACTCAATCCAGGAGTCCATCTGTATCAGAAGAACCGAAAGCATGCCTTACTGTCCAACCTAACAGAATCCTCCGTGGGGTAAGTATTCAGGACTGTTTTTCATGGCACTGCGAAATGATGATCTTAAGTATAAAATGTGAAGGCAGCACATTTTATTTGTCCATTTCAACTTACTTATTACCAGGATTGTCTGTGCTGCATAGCTGCAACATTGAGATCACACTTTTTTGTCATTATGTGTCAGTTTCACAGAAAGTACTTGCACATTGTCAAGCCTGTATACAGTATTTGCCTATATGAAAATATGTTCTGTGTGCCCAACTTTACATTTGTTGGCATTTATATAATATTAACATAATAATTTCCGCTCTACATTTCCAGACCTCAGTGGACATTTATATCATTATGGTAAACAAGTTGGACAGTCAAGATAGTATTGAAGTGGACTTTCACTGTGAACATTCATCAAAACGTGTGCCGGGAACTGCTGTGAACGAATATATTGTTACAGTTCAATCACCTGGTGGGTTTCAGATCCGAGCGAGGAACTTCTTGTTTTTAGTTCCTCTGCAAATTTTCACTTTTAATATAATTTGCATGTTATTTCTGGCGAACACTTCTTTTCGCTTACACTTTGAAATGTTAATTCATGTAATTGCAGTTGGAGCTGATTGATTTGATGAAATTGTTCTTGTAAACTACACTACTTAACTCTTTTCTGATATTGGGTATTGTCAATGATCATATAAGGGATTTATAGAAGCAATTTAGTTGTAACAAGCTAAAGCAAATAATAATTAGATGCAGAGTTTTTCCTGAATATTTATGTTAGAAAATATCAGAAATTAGATTAGATATTACAAGATTGGCTATCTTGTGTATCTTTATGTGTATCTTCCTGAGCTCCAGGAAAAAAAATGTCTCCCAATTATTTTGTCCTCACTGTTTTGAAGGCAATGAGCAAGGTGAAGAAATTTTGGTATCATTTAAAAGTCCCAAACGTCCTCTTTAAAGACAAGTCGAAGTTAGTTCAGTAGCTTGCATGGTGTGGGAGATAAAGAAGTTAATAAATGTCCTCTAGTGAGGACAAAATAGAACTGCTGGAACTTAGGAGGATCCAGTATAATGCATAGATAATTTTTTCATCTTCATTATTCTTTCAGACATGCCAACTGGGGAAGTTACTCTGTATGTTTATAGTAATGAGACAATTGTATGTTCAACAACTGTGACATACTACACAGAAATGGAGGAAATTAGCAGTTATCTGGAGAAAGTTATGGACCCTGTGCATTTTATGTGTCAGGTAATTACCTCCATTCTATACAGTTCATCGTGGCTGGATAAACACGACAAGTCTTTACACTTTGTTTCGTTTTTCTGCTCAGTTAAACACCTTTTATTGGTTTAAAAGAAAGAAATACACAGTACATAAGATACAAACTATATAGATTTGTTTCTAATTCTTAAATTCACAATTTCTTTGTCGTTGACCGTGACAATAAACCTTGACCTTTGATTAAAAGTACGACCTTTTCCGATTCTTAAATACAACATATGTTGTAAACATTTTAGAATTTACACTATTATTGGTGTCTTATTGCTGAGTTAAAGGATGATGTTTGCTTTCCAGGCATTCAGTATTACATCAAACACATCAGAGACACTGGACAACTTGCTTACAGATTCTCTCAAAAAACAGATGCCTCCTAATGGACTAAAAGTATTTGGAATAAATCAGCTTGAACAGGAGATTTCAAGTGAGTCCCCTTTTTTGCTTTAATTAGCATTAAAAATGGATGACTTTCTCATGTACAATATGTGATATGAATGGTATGGTACATAGTATAGTCTGTTTTTTTAATTATCTGACAAGAATAAGTATCAGATATTCACGGAGAAACTGAATGATAACACTTTTAAACCTGTTCTGTTTGGAAATTCAGACCAGCCGGATGTGGAACTTCCAACATTACTTCACTTCTCGGCAAAGTACGGATTTAAAAAGCTGACAAGCACGTTGCTGCAATGTCCCGGAGCCCTTCAAGCCTACAGCATAGCGAACAAGAATGGGGATTACCCTAATACACTGGCCGAGAGAAGTGGCTTTCCTGATTTGAGACAGTTCATAGATGACTATGTTGTAAGTGCACAGCAGGCTTTGTGCAAATTTAAATACTTGCGTCACATTAACTGTCTATCACGATTAATCTCACGACGCACTAATTTATCAGTTTTTGAAGTGTCTCATGAAATGTGGTTGTCTTCATGGCTTATAATGTTCTGAAGTGTATCTTTTAGCATTATATATAGGAATACTGATTACACATTTTACAGATGCCAATGTCAGTGTTTTGTATTGTGAAACCTTCCAGGAGACCATAGACTTGGTCAAGTCTCACATAGAGGAATCCATGACAACCCCAGAAGATGAGGACATTTACGAGCCAATGGCAAATTCATCACAAAATTTTGTTGCCGAGTTTTCTCTTCAGGAGGACATATATGAGTCCATGATGCAGCTCAATCCAGACATGCAGTTGTGTAAGTTAAGTTGCGAACAATGAATGGCATTAGGTGTCATAAGGATCAATAAAATACACTGATATTCTCAGATACATTCTAATAAGAAAGGAAATAATAATCTGTCAAATTATTGCTGTATTTTGATACATAATTTCAGAATGCACAATGCAGTATGTCATTACTTTCTCTGTAGATGGGGACTTGGAAAGTTTGGACAGTTCTTTCAATGAGTCTCATTCAGAAGATGCTGCGTTGAGAAAGTTTTTCGAAGGTGAAAGGACAGAGACATAATCTACTAACTAACAAAACTAGTGCTGGTCTGAATTACTTAATGTTTAAATAGAAAGCTAAGATTGTTTTTTTTGCTTAGTGTTTTTTTTTTTTTTTTTTGCATTTTCTATTTAAAATGTTTAATGAGAAAGTTAAGAATTTTGCTTAGTGTTTTTTTTTTTATCTTAACTAGGGTAGAATTTCCATATGAATATTCTGAAAATTCTGAACATCCATGTGAATATTCTACTAATTTTATGTACTTTCCTAGTACCTTATAGCAGATTCATAACATGTTTGGGTTGCACATTCGATGTGCAGTTGTGAATGATGCGATCTTACTGTGAACTGAATTATTATCATTGTGTGAAATGAAATTATTATGTACGTTTTAACGTACACTAACGTGACACTATTGGCACTTATGTATTATCTAAAATTATTGTTAAATTATTAACATCTAATGTTTGACTGCAGCAAATGCAAAGAAGCATTCTGAGACGGAAGATCTCGCAAATGATACGTACACTGGTAGAAGAGTCGATGAGATGGAAGAAGAAAACTTAGAAGACAACGTGGAAAATTATGAGGAAGAAGATGATGAGGACCCATATAAGCTCTGCTACCCAGATGAAATTTATGACACCATAGATGGTGAAGAAAGCTTTGCATCTGTAATTGTGAATCGTCCGCCAGCCCCGATACCCCGAGCAAGCACCTCCACTTCAGAGCCTGAGGAATGCAAAACCTATATTTCAACAGGTAGCACCCAATAATGTACCACAAATGTGACACAAATATGTGGTCTATATATTTTTTTGATTTTCAGTTTTCTTTGGTGTAAACAACTGTTTCCATCAAATGTGAAACTATTTGATTCTGCAGATTGCATTTGATCTGTGCTCTATGTTAAATCTGATAAACATCAAACACATTAAACATTTCTTGGTGTGTTTTAAAATATGTTTTTGCAGTTTTCTCCTCCAAGAATCCACTGTATTCAGAAAGAAACAATAAAGAGGACCAATCTCCTCAAGGTATTTTAAAAATGAGTTAAAAAATGATATGTCACTATTTATACCAGGCATGCTTTTTTTTTTTTTTTGTAAAGTTATAAAAAAAGAGAAAAAGTGTAATTCTCCATGTCCTCATTAACACCAGTGAGGCTGGTGCCAGAGCAAACGCTCAGCGAGGCCCATGATCCCTATGCTGGCATGAAGACCCCGGGTCAGAGGCAGCTCATTTCCCTGCAGGAGAGGGTGAAAGTGGGCGCGCTCACCGTAGAGGAGGCAGTTCAGGAGTTTAAAGCCTGGCAGCTCGACCAGGAAAAACGATCCCAGTCCATGCGCTTCCAACAGGTACTGAGGGAATAAGAGCACTTTGCAATACAGACACCATGAGCTACACAGTTTAAATCAGTCAGTTAATATTTGTGTGTGTGTGTGTGTGTGTGTGTGTGTGATGTGTGTCCCCATGTTTAGGACAATTTACAAAAATTACGAGACAGCATCATCCGACGTAAAAAAGACAAAGGAAAAAGTGGAAAAGCGTTAGGTATGACCGTCATTTCACACTGATTTCTACATTCCAAAAAAGTCTAATACAACTGGTAAACAAATAGTATGGCATTACCAAGTGGAAGTGATTGTTTATTTTTATTTGCGGTGGATTTTAATTGCCAGCATCCCTATAACCCTTCTTTAGGCTCATTTCACTAGGATCCTTCTTTATATTTACTTTACATGGAACTTTCTATACACCTTCTACAAACGTCACTAAGGGCCTTCTTTATAGCACCTTCTTTATTACCACATGACTAATTGCCTTCTTTATGTCAGATTCACTAGGACCCTTTGTATTTGCTTCTTTAGGAGCCTTCTTTATATCTACTTTACTAGATCCCTTCAATGTGCACATTTCACTATGACCCTAGGTACAGAATAAATTTGCCAGCCTAAAATTTACTCCAATTGAAGAAAATTTTAATCTAAGTAGATAACAGTTGGTCCCTCTCTGAAAAGAGTAAAAGTTTCTGTATTTTTACTCCCACTCTACTAACACATTTTACTCTGTACACTCAAAATAGAATTTGAGGAAATAATTTTTAACTCTGGAAAAACTTCTCAGTCATTTTTGCCGTATACAGTGTATGTCCACTTTATTAGGACTCACTAGGACTCTTCTACATGCCCACTTAACTAGGACCCTTCTTTATGCCTTCTTTACTAGAACACCTCTACATTCCCCTCCAAAATTATTGGAATAGTGACACAATTTTTGGAAATTTGCCTCTGTACACCACCACAATAGGATTGAAAAAAAGCCATCAAGATGTGATTGAAGTGTAGACTTTCAGTATTAATTAATTAATTAATCAAGTGGTTTAACAAAAAATATTGCATTCACTGTATAGGAATTACAGCCATTTTTAACACAGTCCTTCCATTTTCAATGGCTCAAAAGTAATGAGACAGCTGACTGATAAGCAGTTTCATGGACAGTTATGGTCTGTTTCCTTGTTATTTCTTGACAAATTAAGAAGATCTGGAGTTGATTCCAAATGTTGAATTTGCATTTGGCAGCTGTTCATGGGAACTCTCTAAATGCAGTCCAAAGAGCTGTTGATGCAAATGAAGGAGGTCATCATTAGGCTGAAAAAATAAAGCCGACCTACCAAAAGGATAGCAGAAGCTTTAGAAATGACCAAAGCAAAAATTTGGTACATTCTTAAAAAGAAGGAAGACACTGGTGAGCTCAGCAACACCAAAAGGCCTGGAAGACTGCAGAAGACAGCTAAAGTGGATGACCACTGATGAATTCTTATCCTTGGTAAAAAAAACAAAAAACAAAACCCTTCACAACATCTAGCCAAGTCAGGAACACTCTGAAAGAGTGTCAAAGTCTATAATCAAGAGATGCCTTCATGAATGTAAATACAAAGGGTTTATCTCAAGATGCAAAACACTGCTAACACTCAAGAACAGAAAGGAAAGATTAGCCTCGGACAGATGAAACCATGATTAACTCGTACCAGAATTATGGGAAGAAAGAGTATGGAGAAGGAAAGAAAGGGCTCATGATTCAAAGCATACCACATCATCTGACAAACATGGCGGATATGGGCATATGTGGCTGCCAATGGAACTGGGTCACTGGTGTTTACTGATGATCTGACCACTGATAGAAGTAGCAGGATGAATTCTGAAGTGTATGCAAAACTGAAAGGACAGTGCTTCACAGTACAGATGGATAATGGCCAAAAACATACAGTGAAAGGAACCCAAGAGCTTCTTAAGGCAAAGAAATGAAATGTTCTTAAATGGCCGAATCAGTCAACCCAGCTGAGCATGCTTTTCAGTTACTGAAGACAAAACTGAATTCAGAAAGACCCATAAACGAGCAGTAACTGAAGTCGGCTGCAGTAAAGGCCTGGTGAAGCACCTCAAGGGATGAAACTCAGCACTTGGTGATGTCCATGGGTTCCAGACTTTAGGCAGTGATTGATTTACATCTATGTATTAAAAATGCCGTTTATATTTATAATTATGTTACTTTGTTCAGTTACTTTTGAGCCTGTGGAAATGGAGAATGGAAATGTACAAAATGGCTGTAATTCCTAAACCGTTAATGCAATATTTTTGCTAAACCCCTTGAATTAATGCTGAAAGTCTACACTTCAGTAACATCTTGATGGCTTCTTTTCAAATCCATTGTGGTGTTATACAGAGGCAAAATTACAAAAACTGTGTCACTGTCCCAGTGCTTTTGGAGGAGACTGTATATGCCCACTTCACTATTACCCTTCTTTATGCTCGCCTCACTAGGAGTCTTCATGCCTGCTTCACTAAGCAGTGGTGCCACCAGGGACTTTGGGCCCCATTAAAAGATCTCACATTGAGCACCACCACCCACCACCACGTGGCAGGCCAACCCTGAAAATATAACACTGTGCAGTCATGCATGCAGTATTCTACATGCAATGAAATTCACTATTTGATGCAAGACTGGTACCCTCTGTAAGAAATGTGCTAAAAGCCATCTTTTACAGTTTAAATGTAATTTTACTGGTAAACTTATTGAATTGAAAATTAATGAATAATTTAAATATGCATTCACCTCTTCAATTAAAATAGATGAACATTATAATCTACAGAATGCTATAACAAACAAAGCAATAAAATCAGCAGTACATTTTTAACAAAGTATGCATACCAACTACAAAATAAGAAGCTGTAAAAGTGGAAATGGAAATAAAAATGCCTGATGGTGGCGCTAGACGAAAGTTCAGGTGGTCACCAAATCAAAAGGTTTCTTCCACGTGGGGTCTTGATTCTATGCAACACATTTTATGGAAATCCAGCCATTACTCTGAGAAATGTAAATTCTCAGGGAAGCAAAAGTAGTCTATTTTACTATGGACTAGATAACAGGTCGATTTTTACCACTCATGGAATACACCCACCTTTCTTTGAGAAAAATTGGGTTACATACTGCACTGTCGCCCTTTCTTTTCTATTTCCTGTCTTTCTTCCTGTCTGTTTTATTTTCGTGGGAGGGTGCAATACAGAGGCTCACTGGCCAAAAACAAGAACAACAAAAATGAAAGTGATAGTTTTATTAGTACATTGTAAGTAAAAAAAAATTCTATTAATGATGATAGTTTAATTATTTATTTAAAAAAATGGACCCAATGTTCTAATAATTTTTAGGGCCCCTGTCAGTCACACACCCCTAGAATCCCCAACCCTCCCCTTATGGCATCCCTGTCACTATGAGTCTTTATGCCCACTTCAAGTCCTTTTAACAGCTCTGTACTAAAATGGTATTCCGCCTTAACCTATACATTGCTTTGGATAAAAATGTCTGCCAAATTAATTAAAGTAACATATTACATCATTGACATTTCATCATAACTTAGCCAGAGTTACACGTGGCTGCATTTTAACTCTATGACCTGTTGAACGTTTTCACGAAATTCAACTGTCTTTATCTTCTGTGTCACTTTGTGTTTGAACTTTTTACACAATATTCAACTGTCTTTATCTTCTGTGTGACTTTCTGATTGAACTTTTTACACAATATTCAGCTGTCTTTATCTTCTTTGTCACTTTGTGTTTGTTTCCTGTTTTTAATCAGATCTGGATATAACTGCTCCAATGCAGAGGAACCTGCGCTGGGGATCTCATATGAATGTTGAATGTTCAGTGTATGAACCAGCTCCTCGCTCCGTCAACCAACCTCCCCCTGTAAACAGACCCCCACAGAGAGGAACCTGGCATACAGGAAGTACATCCAGCACATGCAGTGAGTAACAAGACATCACATTTTGAATCATATCTTATTTGTATTTGTTTTTTCCATTTTCCGTATTTCAAGCGCTGTAATAGTACTGCCACAATATGTTGATTAAAGGTACAGTTACGTCTTCTAAAATGTTATGTTATAGACATCTTTGTCAGTATGACCTCTAAAAATACAATTTGAATGTAACTATACAGGAAATGCTGTTGCCTCGCAAACTTATACTGAGAATGGATTGCTATCTTAATAATACTTGCTCAGCAGTGGTTCTTTAGTGGTTTCTTTCCACTGATGCATACAGACATAGCATACATACAGTAGCATATTAATGTTTTGCAGCCTATATTTTGCCCAGATTATTATGTTTTAGCCAACATGAGTTTTTTGAGAACTTCAGCTACACAAGGCCAAGACCATAAGAATGAACTCTCAAGAACAAAAGACCGACTCTCTAAAACAGCTATAAGAATAATAATGGTGTTGCTTTTCACATATTCATGGGTGTCTGTGATCTAAACAGGCAGTGGCAGTAACAGGCTGAGCACGCTAAGCACCATCAGCAACAGCAGTGGCGCAGAAGGGGAACTGGAGGTGGACGCAATCTCTTTGCTATTTCCTATCAGAATAATAATGTTTTCTAAAGTCTCTAAGATATCCATATTAAATAAAATGTTGTTTTTTTATAATATAATAACCCAGCATTTTTAGAATAGACTTCTCTCATATTATATGGTCTTTAAAGACAATTTGCAGTATGAAGGCAGGTATGTATATAATCCTGTATGTTTCTCTTTCTGGATGAAGGAACCTCAGGAGAATGTTCCTCCTCCACCTCGCCCGCCTCGCCCAGCAGCTGAAACTCCACCCACACTCCCTCCACCCAGAATCCCACCTCGTTTACCTGAACGGTGTGTACTTTTACATATCTGTATTTCCACCCTTTCAGAACATTTCAGAATATAAGGGATAAACATGATTAATCTTATGATATCAATATCTTTCATGATATTTTATTAAAATCTCCTTGATGACAGATTAAGCATGATTTGACCCGAAACAAGGTGCGGAAATTCACAAAACTGATTTTTTCTCATAACAAGTTATTGACACCTCAAATACGTGAGTGAAAGTTTTTATTTTAAAAGCCAAGTGGTAAGCAATGTGCAGTCAGGAAGTAGCAAAAAGAAAGTAAAACACACACAAGTTCTTCAATACGGACCAGATAAATGAAGACTAGACAGAGACGATTAGACCAGAATGGTGAGTGAATTTTACTAAATGTTTGCTATGAGAATATTATTTTAAACACTGAAGAGTTGTACTAGATTCTAACTCTAAAAACTAGAACTTGTGTGTGCTATGTGCTTGACAGATGTGACAGGAAGTTCTGCTTAGTGAAGAGAAGGCTTTAACTTTCCTCTGTGTGGCAAACCATAATTAGAATCAGATGCTCTTCCAACCACAAACCAAACTACTACAAGATGCAACTGAACACATGTTTTCTGCACCTCTATTAATGATAAGCTAATGTATAATGAGTAATGTTTTAGATTCAATATTCTAATGTATTATATTGTACACATTCAGTACCTTGTGTAAATGTGGTGGTTTTGTGTGTTTTGTAATAGGAACAGGATGTTGTGGTTTAAACTGAACGTACTGTAGACATACTGTTGATAAACCTTACTTACCTAATGTAATAATAATAATTAGAAAAATGTACATTTTCACATTTTTTATAAATTTTAAATGCAGTTTAAATATAGGTTCTCTCCAAATAACCATTCTGTACCAAGAAAAATTAGATGAAACTGAAAAAAGTTATCATAGAATTGACAGGAACTTCAGCGAGGTCTTAAACTGCTAATAGTGGTACGAGTGGGAATCTGATGCTAACATACAGGAAGTCTGTTCTATATTTAAAATGTATGAAACGAGAAGCTACCTCTTCATCTTTATTTCAAAGCACCCATTTGGAAATCTTTAATGGAAACAAACCTTTAAAGGCACTTGTGTTGGTGTACTGTATAGCATAAACATATAAACAAGAAGTATAGGACATACGTACATAAAGTCTTAAAAGTTATGAATTTAATATAGTATGTAAAGTTATGTTGGTTACGTTAGTGGTATAAAAATTCTACTCACATCCATATTTTATGAAGTGATATCAAACACAAAGATCCATGGCACGCATACAAATATTTAATATACGGTACTTACTGAGATTATAATGGCCAGAGAACTCACAATGACTTGTTTTGTGTCTTCTTTCAGCTGTAATTTTATTTAATAAACATAAAACCATATGTGTTAAAGAGATGACGTTATGTATCAACTGTCATGCTGGTTTCAGTGTTTAGCTTAACCTGATTTTTCTGACTATCTAGGCTATAATCTAGATGATATCTATAATACTGGTTTTTTTTTTTTATGTTTTTTAAACTGGATAGGTAATTTTGCTTCAGACCGAATGACTTGATTGAAAAAAAGCTTAGTACATTTGTATTGGCTTATTTGCATTCCTAACCATGCAGAACTGAGAAAAGATACAGTCAGCAACCCCAATTTCCTCCTGCAGTCCAAAGACACGTATATCAGGTTAACTGGGTACTCTAAAATTGCTCATAGGTCTGAACAGTTGTTCGTCTTTGTGTAAGCCTTGTGATGGATTGGAGATCCACCCAGGCTGTACCTCACCTCTCATCCAAAGTCAGCTGGGATTGGCTCCAGCTTCCCCACAACCATTATGGATAAACGGTATAGATAGTGGACGGTTTTCATACAACCAGTTGCAACGCCTCAGTGCTTAAGGCTTTGATCAGAAGGTTGAGAGTTCAAATCCTGTTACTGCCAAACTGCCATGGCTGGGCCCTTGAGCAATAGAGCTCAGCCATATTGTAAATTGCTTTGGATAAAAGTGTCTGCTTAATGAGTAATTTTAAATATATCATTTTATGTACAGGTTTCCAGATAGCATGCAACATGAGCGCTATGTATCAAGTCCATCTCGTCAAATCTCCAACGTGCCTCCTCATAGACCCATCCCTCCACCACCTGTAACACGACGGCCTCGGTGATCACTTCTTACACCTGACTCCTGCTTACTGTTACCAAGCTTATGGGAACTCAAATGTGAAAATACTTTTCATAACGAAGAAGGCTAAAGTCTGCCATCTGTTGGCCGTGAGTTTTAATGGACAACTGGAGGACTACCGCAATGAAAGACCTGGGTTAGTGGTGCTCAGAAAGGCCTTGGTGTTACTTTTGTCTTTTGTTATTGTTCTTTAATAGCACGAATTATGCCTAAAATAAGAGCAATGTAGAATAACAGTAAATACTAAATTGATTTTAACATGATGCTAAGTTGATCACTGGTTCTGCTTTGGTTAAATCATTTTTCATATTGCAGCAGCTTTAGTGAACTTGGACATTCAGGACCTTCAGATTTTTTACAGTTTTATAAGCAGTATGTAATGTTTTAATCCAATCGAATCAACACATTTCTCACACCATAAACTCTATTGATTTTGTTCGTATTTATTAATAGTACTATATAAACCTTTCACTTCTAAAACTGCAAGTGGTTCCTGCCTCCATGACATATAAACTGGACAGGAAATGAAACATGAACTGAAAATGACACTGATGATTGTAACAAATGGAAACTGATTTAACGTTATTGTCCACCTGCTTGTCTGTGCAATGTCATTCAAATGAACTGAATATAGCTTCAAGCTGCAAACTTTTCTTTTCTGAAAGAAAATTATAAAGAAAGATGTATGAAGCAGAAACAGTACCTGATAGTCACATTATTTTTCTAAGATATTAAATATGTAAACAAATAAGTATATGCTCTCTTAGAAAGTTCCTCACAGAATGGTTATTGGCTATAGATTTCTAACAGAGATTTATTCTGCATACTTTCTGAAAGAGAAATCCCCTGTTATGGGCTTCTAGATAAAACCTTTAAGGATTCACTCAGAGGGACAAAAGCTCTTTGGGGTGCTAGGATATTTACAGTGAAAAGCTGTCTGCCTCTGCCAAGAAGTTACACTTGGGTCATGGATTGGATCTTCTAGCAGGACAATGATCTAAAACATAAGTTCATATTGACACAAAAATGAAGCAATAACAAGAGTCATGGCCTTCCCAGTCACCTGACCTAAGCCCCATTAAAAACCTGTGGGGTGGGCTGAAGACATCCCCAAGAGAGGACGCTAGAGGATCTGGAAATTTTGTGTATTGAAAAGCAGCCTCAGATCCATGTTCTTTGTTTTCCAATCTCATCAAGCATTACGGGAGGTGACTAAGTGGTGGTATATTGGTAAAGGAAGGGTTCAAGATGTTGGAGTGCCAATAACACACATGGCTTTGTTTAAAAATCTTTTTTATAAGGAATTTTATTTTCTTAGAATATATTTACTTCAGTTAAAGGTCCAATATGTAGGACTATGTAGGATATGTAGGAGGGTATGCATTAGCAGAAATTGAGTATATATTCCATAATATACTTGGGGGATTCATTAGTGTTTAATTTCCTGTAACTATGAATCGTTGTGTTTTTGTAAGCTTACAATGGGCCCTTTATATCATAGGGAGCGGGTCCACCTCTATGGAGCAGCCATGCTGCACTGCTACACTAGCCCAGAATAGATAAACCTGTAAAGACAACCTTTTGTGTTTCACATTTTTACAAGTGGCATGAATCTGTGTTTGCTGGTGCTGGCTAACAGGTTTGAGAACCCAAAAAAAATAGAGGATCATACTTATTATTTAGCACTGAATAAACAAAAGCGTGTGAATGTAAGTACTTATATATGTATGCAAATGTAAGTACTACTCTACACTACAGGTGCCTGACCACCACCATATGTTCACAAGATTGGGAAGGGAGGAGCAAGGGAAGGACATTCAGGGGGTTGAATCCTACATAATGGAGCTTTAAAGATTAGAGTTCTGTCATATTTCCAATGTGAGATTAAGCTAAGTAATCAAAAAGACATATGTAAATCCTGTACATGTGTATAGACACACATACACATGTACACATATACAACCCCGATTCCAAAAAAGGTGGGATGCTGTTTAAAATGCAAATAATTACAGACTGCAATGATTTGCAAATCCTTTTTGACCTATATGCAATTGAAGACGATACAAAGACAAGAATACAAGGGCAACAAAAGATTGGGAAAGTTGCAACATTTCAGAGGTAAACAGGTTTATTGGGAGCAGATCATGATTGGGACATCATTGTTCACAAGCAAGGATGGGTTAGGGTTAGAGATTCATTACAATTTCTCAACATTTCAGTTCCTCGACATACAATTGCAAGAAATAACATCTACAAGTTATAATATCATGAAAAGATTCATAGAATCCAGAGAAATCCAACATGAAATGCCTCTGATCTTCGAGCCCTCAGGCAGCACTGCATTTAAACCGACATGATTGTATAAAGGTCTTTACTATATGGGTTCTGGAACACTTCAGAAGGGCCATTGTTGGTAAAACACAGTTTGTTGCTGCATCTACAGTATATATGCAAAGCAAAAGCCATACATAAGTAACATCCAGAAACTCTGCTGACTTCTCTGGGCCCGAACTCATCTGAGAGGGACTGATGCAATGGTAAAATGTGTGCTGTGGTCTGACGAGTTCATTTCACATTTCAAATTGTTTTTAGAAATAATGGATGTTGTGTCCCTCAACTAAAGAGGAAAAGGATCATCCAGATTGTTACCAGGGCAACGATCAAAAGCTAGCATCTGCAATGGCATAGGAAGTGTTAGTGCCCATGGCATGGGTAACCTGCACATCTGTGAAGATACCATTTATGCTGAAAGGTATATACAGGTTTTGGAGCAATACCTGCTACTAACCAAATGTCTTTTTCAGGGACTTCCCTGCTTATTCCAGCAAGATAATGCCAAGCCACATGTCTACACCTGCAATTTAGAGTAGCCAGTTGCATGTCTTTGGGCTGTGTGAGGAAACCGGAGCACCCGGAGGAAACCCACGCATGCACGGGGAGAACATGCAAACTCCACACAGAAAGGCACCCTGGGTGACCCGGGGATCGAACCCAGGACCTTCTTGCTGTGAGGCACCACCGTGCCGCCCCTCAGTGTAATTCACGTAATTTAATTTAATCTACAATAACACCTTTAGAAAAAAGGGTTGAATATAAAACTGGAAAATATTCTATGGTTTATCCATCAGGAGGAACACTTAAAGGTTATAGTATGTAGAACCCTACACAGCAAAATTCTCCAGTTGATTTTCCAGGTGATTTTAAGTCAACCAACAGTGTTACATATAGAGTTGAATTTACATTGTAAAAAATATGGTTTGACACCAAAAGAATCGTTTGCGTGAGAGAGCTGGTGTCATTGAGAAGTGTTGGAGATTCAACTCCTACAGAATTATGAAACCGGATTCTGGTATTAAGCAGAGTTAATTTTTATCACTAAGTTGTATTATTAACACCTTAGAAAGAGTTAAACTAACACGGCAAAGATTGGGACAAAATAAACATCAGCATAGTGTTAAAATGAACTCTCAGAGCTAATTTAACACTATAGAATTTGTAGTGTACGATCAGAAACAACTAAGAACCGCTACAGAACCTTATGTAACATGTGAGCTCACTCCCTGTCTTAGAGACGGAAAACACAGGACACAGTGCCCTAAAATTATACTGCTGCCTATAAGCTCTGACTTCCAGCGTTCGTTCAGCACTGGGCTTTTTTGCTGCGGGTGGATCCACGTGCCTGATTTTGCGCTAGTCTCCGCCCCCTTCCGCCCCGCCCACCCCAGCCGGGGACAGCGCGAGGGACCAGAGAGTTTTATGCTAATGAGCCCGGGCCAAAGCTGGTACCTCTGAGCGCGAGGGCTCATTGGAAACTGCGTCGTCACCACGGAAACCTGGACTGCTTCCGCGTGAAGGTAAGCGCGCGCTGCATATATAGACTACCCGACGCTGAACATTATAGGGAAAGACGAACATTTGGGTCCCAAATTGCTCCTTACTGCCTATACACGCAGTCTATACAGGATATGAAATAGGTGTTTCTGAAGGTAATGACGTGCAGTACATAGTGCAGTGAGGAGACATTTGTGATTGAGGCTTCAGGCTGCTGTGTCCGCTGCGGTCAAATTTGCGGCGCTGGCAAAGTGAGTTACTTTAGCGCTTTAACGCAAATAGCGTAGTAAACAACCAGACACAGTAATGCAGGAGGAATCGAAATGTTTCACTTGTAATTGCCATGTGGAATTAAAAGTGGCGCAAGCTCGAGCGTGAAACTATCATCAGGACCGTGCGTGGGTGTGCACGAGCGGGTGCGTGCGCGAGTGTGTGGAGTGAATTGGCAGCGTCAGTAGGATTTGTCATTAGTATTCCGCAGAATGAGAGCCGCAACTCATGCAGCCTAATAATGAACCGAGCAGCCGGAGAACAAGCCGGAGTTTTTGGTTCATTATAAGCTAAGTTTCACCTGATCCGGGGAAGCCTTTTCTTATGTGGGCCAGTGTGCATTCTGAATAAACAAACAAAAAAAGTGTACACTTGCGCAAAAAGTCTACACTTGATCTTGATCTCGACATTAAATCTATGGATATTACATGGTTTTTTTTAGCAGTTGAGCTGCCCTAATGGCATGCAGATAATGCGGCACTGGATTAGGAGAGCATCCAGCATGCGCTTATAAGGCCAACTCGAGCTGTCCATTTGGACTAACATTTTTAAAGTCTCCTGAAGCAAGGCGTGAAGTGTAAGAAAGTTAGACTAAACTAAAATATGAATGAACTCAGCCATGGCAGCGTTCACACTTGATTTCCTTAATCAAGGTGGCCTCATCACTCACTCTTTTAAATAAATAATGTGCTGACTGGATTACTCTTGTACATTTGGGATCACACTGCCCAACACCTAGTAGATACCAAGACCTATTTCATTCATTCATTCATTCATTCATTCATCTTCAGTAATTGCTTTGTCCTGGTCAGGGATGCAGTGGATCCAGAGCCTATCCTGGGAACACTGGGTATGAGGCAGGAATATATCCTATATCCTAGACGGGACGCCAGACCACGACAGCGCACCATACACACATACTGTACATTCACACCTTGGGACAGTTTAACATAGCCGGTCCACCTACTGACATGATTGTGGGACGTGGGAGAAAATCCGTGTGGGCATGGGAAGAACATGTGTAACTCACATACACTCGCATAGAGTAACCTGAGCTTAAGATCGAATTGGGGACCCTGGAGCTGTGAGCCATTGAGCTGCACCATCAAGCTGCTGCCATCTAACCCATCACTAAATATTTTATTGTGTGCTTATAAATCTTAGGGCTTTCTGATCAGGAATGCCATAGGGAGAGGGATTTAATTTTTATGTTATTATGTTTTTTTCAGGGATATGAATTTAAGGTGAATTTGAATATTGCTGCAGAGGTTCCCTGCATTGTTTTGAAATATGAACTAATCATTTAGGAAAATCAGTTAATGAGTGGTAAATGTCATAAAATAATATAAGCATCATGAAATACTAGAGCATGTCATGCTCTAATATATAAATGTAGGCTGTGTAAGACCAGGAATTTACCATTTCATGTTTACATAGAATCGGGATTTCTTGATGGAGATGAAAGTATATTTGATGATAGTTGATGAGACTGTTCCAGTTAAGCAGTTTGTGGGATAGAGCGCTTCATTCTTGTAATCTGACGGATATAAAGATTGCAAGATGTAGTTCAATCAAAATATGTAAACAGTAGGTGCATCGAACCTGCTGGTAATCAGCAAAAGCAATTTGTGAAAGATGCCATGAAGCAAAAGGTAAAAAAGAAAGTGAGGTCAGAGGTGAAAGGCAATCTGCCTGCTCTGAAGTTGAGCACCACTTCAGCCTGATTGCCTTTGAAGGCTTTGCTTCTGCATACTAAACATGTAAACTGAGCAGTGTTTCAACCACTATGCCTTGTAAGGCCATGTCTTAAATCCCTTTTTTAGGGTCTTGCATAATTGATGTAGGATATTTTGAGGAAATATTTCAGGAAAGATCTTTGATTACTTTAAATGAACATAAATTACATAATACAAATGAACTAAAATTCCCAGAGGTGGCCCTGTCAGTCAAAGAAAGGAGAGACGCAGGATTTCTCCTGTTCTGCGGTAAAAGAGGCATCAAGCAAATGATGACTGTGGAAATAATTTTACTGTTTTACTGCAGCATGACTGCTCTGGAAAGTAAATAACTCAAAGAATATACTGACAAATAAAATGATGAAAATGAAAATAATGAGGCTAAGCCATTATATCATTGTAAATGGGTGAGAGTTTTTTGAAGCAAAACCTTTCATGACTTATGTCTAGATTTTAAGCAATATCACATGTGAGGGAGTGCTGCTATATTTGAATATCAACATGGCTGTGATTCGGTCACCGCTAATCACAGCCGTACTGATATTCCCTACAACAGTCTGACTTCAAATTTGATAATGCTTTTAAACAGCAGTTCTATAAACAAGAAATTAATATAGAGTAAGTGACATTCTGGATACAACATGACCAAATGTTTGCTCTGCTAAAAGAACTGAACTCACTTTATAGCACGTTGGCTAGCTGTCTAGCTAGCTCACACTGATTTGTACATTCCTGTTACGCTAAAATTGGCTTCCCTTCTTCATGTTACATATTTGAAGTCAAAAGATGTTTTCCTGAAAAGTTGTCATTTGCCATGTCCACTGATGTCAGTTACTACGCTGATGTCGCTAACATTACAGTAGCAACTGTTTTGAACTAGGAAGTGGAATTTTACATGCAGAATACAGACGAGCAGAGTGATACACACAGTGAAATGTCCCAGTGCCGTTCTGCAAGGTATCAGCACTCTTAGAATGCTACTCCATCAACCAAATTAGTGGACCGGAATTAACTGTTGTATAAAGATGCAATATCCCCAAAATGTATTTATATATTGTGGTGAAACTTTGTGTTTGCAATTTAGTTTGTACTTGTGGTACGGTATTATCCATCCGTCCATTATCTATACTGCTTTATCCGTCTGGGTCGCGGGGAAGCTGGAGCCAATCCCAGCATCTTCGGGCGAGAGGCG
>JAQQZR010000038.1:7855236-7867587 GCA_030068235.1 Notoglanidium macrostoma
ATATAACTAAAACTCAATGGAAATAAAGTAGCTTTTATATTGACATTGGGTTGTGATTTCAAATAAAAAACAACTATGTATCACAGGCCCATAGGCTATCCTTCACGGACCCCTGGGAGTCCTTGGACCCCACTTTGAGATTCACTGATCTAAATGACATTATTTTGTGGAGTCCCCAGGTCAAGCAGTTGATTAAAATACATTTTGGTTGGGTTTAAGTTGTGAATAAAGCTTGGTGAGATTCACAGTGAGTCTCTAAGTAACCTGTGTGAATGTTGGAATCATAAATATTTTATTCACACTGTTTCAGTGCTGCAGAAATGTGCTCAATTATGCCTGACTACTTTCTTTTTGAGAAGGCAGACTGCAAACCAGTGGGTGTCTTTTTAATTGTATCATCTAAAGGCATCCTCTGAGAAGTCCTGTCAGGTTAGCTTAAGCTAACTAGCACTCTAGGTTTAGCAGGAAATATTATGAACATTGACAAAAATATAACATAAAATATCATGTCATCTTCATCTTTTCACATGACTGTACAGTAGTTGATGGAAACACAGATTTACTTTTACTGTTTAAAATTGTGAAATGTTTGAATAGAAACCTGGATAGTGGTTTCCTTCTTCCAGTTATATATATATATTTATTTAAAAGACCACAGTCACATTTTTCATCCATCCATCCATCTGTTATCCATACCGCTTATCCGTAAAGGGTCATGGGGAAGCTGGAGCCAATCCCAGCTGTCTTCTGGTGAGAGGCAGTGTACACCCTGGACAGGTCGCCAAACTATCACAGGGCTACCACAGAGACAAACAACCATTTACATTCATACCCATGTGCAATTTAGAGTAGCTGCTTAACCTAATCTGCATGTCCTTGGACTGTGGGAGGGAACTAGAGCACCCAGAGGAAACCCGTACATGCATGGATAGAACACGCAAAGCGGGGAGAACATGCAAACTCTGCAGAGAAAGGCCTCAGTTGACTGGCAGGTTAGAACCCAGAACTTTCTTGCTGTGAGGCAACAATGCTAACCACTTAAAATGCCCAATTAGAGCTGCTCTCTCTGCAAGAGATTGGCGACCTGTCCAGGGTGTACCCTGTCTCTTGTCCAACGTCAGCTGGGACAGGCTCCAACTTCCCTACAACCTTTAAGTGATAAATGGAATAGATGATGGATGGATGGATGAACAGACCTGTTCTCGTTTCTTTACTTGCATTCAGACATATACCTTCTGTGATATACAATTTACAGACAGAGAATATGGCTTTTCACCTTTGTTTAAGTTTTTATTTTTTAAGCCATGACTACATGGTGAAAGAAGCAAGGCAAGGACATGACGTAAAACGCCACCGGATCAGTCTGGCATAAAACCAGCAGTCTTGCAGTTCTGTAACCTATTAATGTCATATCTTTTCCACACACATCCAGTATATTCTACATTACTGCATTAATTTGTGGTCGTTAATGATTGCCATCAGTGTAGTCCCAGATGAACTGTAAACAGAAAGTCAGACAGCCAGTGACTCACCGATGAAAATTAGAAATGCAGTTCAGAGCTCTGTAACTATGGGCTATGCTTGGTGTGATTGTGGCTCAGTCTGGCTTTCTGCGATGACCACATCCAGACCACACAAGGCTGTTTATCAGGCCAGAAATGTGACAGAGCTGCGCATGCTCGACATCCTCTCTCCTCTGAGACTGAGAGCACTTGTTGTCTTCAGCAGTGCCTGCCTGAGCTGATCAGTTCCATGCCAGGAACCTTTGACTCATTTTTATAATGCTGCTCACTTTCCAGACCATCCATACACAATGAACTACATGTTTCTGACATTAGAATGGCACTGACGACTCTTACATGAGCCAGTCTTTCTGTTCCCCCGTTGTGCTCCTGTTACTCCGTGTGCTGTTATTATTGCTGGTTGGTTGCTTTGAGTCTTTGGCTCAGCAGTAATCTTAATGGTTTGCTTTGGTCACTGAAAGTTCAGCAGTGGTCAGACATGTGACTAATGATGCTAAAAGGCTGCTATAATGGAGGCCCCTTTGAACTGGTGAACATGTCATGAGCTGTAAATCATAGGATGTCTTTGATTTTTACAGGATCTAGAGTAGTAAACAGATTCACCAGTGAAACCCAGCAGGTTCTGTATAAAACATCTAAACTGTTTGGTATCATTCCTTACACTGACAGTGATTACAGTGTTCTAAAATAAGACATCCATGGATCCAGTCCTGTTGAGTGAAAGACACGAGTCGCATACATTTCCTTTTACGCCACATTGTTTAAACGTGCAGCTCGGTGAGAATGGAAGAGTCAAAGTGGGGAGAGTGTTGTCAGTTCAGGCTTCAGGCCAACGTGTCTGTTGAAGATGTTTACCATACTGAGGGGGTCTTCTCAATTAAAGAGGGACGGCTGTTGCTCTCCAGCTCTCTTTTCTAGCCATGTTTGGAGCTGATTGCTGCGATCCTCACCGTCCCTATTCTAGCTCTGCCTCCCTCTACCATTTGTCGGAAAAGGCAGAAGTCAAACTCTGTTACGTAACTCGTTTTTGACGCTTTCTCATAGCACACCAGACCCCTTGTTCAGCTCTTTTGTGTACTCATACTGCAGTTTTACAATGACGTCATACTGTGAGACTCCAGGGTGACAGTAATTTTCAGCCTGTTTGTTTTTTCCCCTACAGATGTGTACAGCGGAGGTGAAAGCAGCCAGAGGTGTATAAGATTTGCCACAGCTGTGGTGTAGAAAGTTGTGGATGGACATGTAATACATTTTATGTGTTTCTTATCATAGATATAAATGTTGCTTTAGAAAAGCTTACTTCAGGTGGTCGTGTGAAAGTGAATTTCATTAGGTTTGTATAGTTTCCCGAAATGGCTCATGTTAGCTTACGTTAGCTGACTGAATGCTCCAATGTCAACCTGCAGCATGCCTTTAATGTCATTTTCATCTACCAAAATGAGATTAAAGCCAGAGGTCTGTAATTTAATTACATGATTCCTTTTCCTTTTCAAAATCTCTTGTCATTTGTAAATCATTTGTAACTTATCTTATGAATCACTGGATTTCTCTCTGTGACATGCCTGTTAGACTTGTGTGTTTTATATATGCCTGTTTGGACTGTAGCAGTCTTTCTGTAAATTGAAATCTGGCTAACTGCTCTTAATGAGCATGTGGGAAATATGACGAACTCTCCCTGAGTGCCCATGATACCTAACCAAATTGTTCTCAAGCTGGTGTTGACCTAGAAAAAGCTATGGCCCCCCTTCCCGCCATTCATTGGGCCATATTTCTAGTCTCCAAATGGCCCTTAAGAAATGGTGAGCTGTCTGCATGATGAACGTTTGAATACCGAGTAAGTATGAGATATTTGTTATCTCACTATTATCTCAATAGAGTCAGTGCCCTCACACAGATGCCAGGTATGTCGGGCGGGGTGAGAGGTTTGATGGAGAGCAGGAAGTTTTAATTTGGTTTATGCATGTCAAGAAGGTGCCACATTCTCAGGTGGTTAATGGTGAAAGGTCTGTCTTGCCATGCATGGTGTTGACACAATCGCTGCTTGGCCAAGGTTGAGGTCTTTGAAGGGAAGTCGGCACTGATATCAGCCCCCACATCTGTGCGCTCAAACCAGAGAGCCATTTAAACTCGAGTCTCTGCTCAGCAGACAGGTAAGCGAATTAATCAGGTGGAGATAGAGCATGTAGAGCGCAGGTACTTAGAGCACATATTCACTCTACATGAGCACTAATACTTTGTTTTTGTGCGTTATTTGTGCTTTAACCCCGTAAACCACCAGCACCTGTCAGTGAATACAGACGTAATTATCTCAGTCTTGTAAGCATTCCGAGGCTAGGCTTGCTCATTAGGGCTATATATAGATAAATGTATAGATTCATAAGTTTATATTCAGAATCTATATACTTTTGTAAAGCTGCTCTGTGACAATGTCTGTTGTTAAAAATATACAATTCCAATTCATTTAACTGTAATTGCTGAATGATAGGTTGTAAGATGAATAACTGAACAATAAACGGGACCTTTAAGGGGTTAACTGAGACACTGAATGTGTTTGAGGATGATGTCCATTTATAGAGAAAATCAGAGAATGTACTGTACGCTGACCAGTGTCTTCTCGGTCAGAAATGAATGTTAATACTGAATATAACGGCGTAGTATCTGACATGTTTGTGGGACCTTATTATATTAACAAAGTTCCAGTAAACGCTCCTTTAATGGAAGACTCCACTAGACTGAATTAGTTTTGGTAATGATGTTTTTCGTCAGTTGTGATTAAGAGAAAAGCTGAAAATACATTTTCTCCACATGGCTGCCTTAGAATTACACGTCTGCTTTTTATGAGTGTTATTAAGTCTCATTAATGATTTTATTACAAATAGAAACATAGTGTGTTGATCCAAGCACAGAAGAAGTTCTTGTACAGTCACAACAACATTTAGGTGTCTTTTGTGAAGAGGTGTGTCGTAATTAATACCCAGCCAACTACCCCCCCTTTGGAAAAATTCCGAGCAGCTTCTTTAGGGTTCTCTTGGGTGATGTGTGTGTCTTATTTCAGTGTGAAACCCAACCATAGGTGTTAGCTGGATCGACGTTTCATCAACACATTCATGCCAAATGTGTTCATACGATGCTGCGACGTTATATTCTTCAGCTTGACGTGAAACGTTGACGTCTGGCTAGTTGCTGTATCTGTCAGATGATGATAAATATGTGAAACACTGCTTTTAATATTGCTGTATGTTATCACAATGCATGTAGAGCGTTATTAATGCACAATAAAATATTCGATCTAGTTAAGCATTGGTTCGTAATCATGGTACTGGTACAATAGGAACAATCATGCAGGCTGTTAAGAAAATCTATTGTTTTTTCCCCGGTGTGATTTCTCTACTCTCCTTTTGCAGGGCTCTCCAGCAGGGGGCACAGTAAGATTTGATGCTGCCCCTGGTAAGTTTTTATGCATCCATGCATATCCTTGTGATTCTAGATAGTATGTAATGAGCTTGTTGGTGTTGGTAAAGTTGTGGGTTAGGGTTAAAATTTAAACTAGAAAGGACCACATGCTGGCTTAGTATTGACATTAACATTGTAGTAAATTTTCGCTAGTAACCCCAATACTAAAATGTTTTCCCCCAACTTTGAAAGGAAGCTGCTAGTAGGATGTAAGCTTTAACCAGTCTGATGGATAGTGCAGAATCTTACTCACTAAACTACTATGATCCCTCAGTTTCATAAATTGTGATGGTACTATGACACATATTGGAGAGGCATGTTACTTTTGGGCTAGAGCCGAGGTTAATCTCAGCCTCATGCCCCGTCCATGGGATACAGATCATCTAATATCTTTTGTACACCTTTCTGGCCACAACCTTCGGAATTTACAAGTTGCGAACTGATTGCCTCTCCAGAGCATTTACTTTCAGTGAGAAAACAAACATTTGAACACAGTAACACAATGAAAGTTTCAGAGCAGGATATAGTCACTGTACTCGAAGTTCACATTCCATCGAAGTGTTTTGAAGCAGGCAGTGGTCAGGTGATCAGGTCAGTCAGATAGATTCTTTTTAAAAGTAGGTGGGTCTCGGTTGAGTTTATAGACAAAACATTTGAGACAATCTAGCAAATACTGAGCCTGACTTGCGAGACTAGGGTCTAGGTTAACTTTAGTGTCAAGAAAAACAGCTCCTTGCTTTATATTTACAGACCCTGAATTAACAGATTGCATCTGAAAACATAAAAAGGTTTCTATACCTGAAAGATTATTGGTGTTTGTTGTTTAGGTGTATAACTTGCCACATGAGTAGCTTCTTCTGTATTGTTAATGCACACACTACATTCAAGAAATGGGTATTTATGACAGATTAAAAAAGTAAAAAAAAAAAAAAAAAACACTATTTAAAAATTTTCAAAATGATGCGTGTCTGACAAACAGTACCATCCCAGCCACATCGTCCAGTTTTCCTCAAACAGTTATTTATATACGCATACAGTACATTGTGTTTGAACAGCAGTGTTGAGATACACCCATATTTTCCGGCAGACGGTTGATTTCTTGCTTTAGTGACTGAGCAAACACACACTGACACTCTCTGTGCTCCCCCCTTGGACTACTGTATTGTTGAGTCTGTCTTTGTCTCATTTCCTCTCTGCTGTTTCCTTTACCTCATCCATCTCTGTTTTCCTTTACCTCATCCATCTTCTTCCCCTTGCACATAAAAACAAAACCAAAAATACATTTTAGGGACTTTACTGTTTTATTGTTTGTCCTTGCCTTCAGGTCTTCACAATACAGAGATATGTAAGAAGGACAGGTTCATCATAATCCTATCCTGTTGAAAAAATGAACATTTTCTATTTCCTATCGCATAGTAAAAATTTTTTTTTTTGTAACTGGCAGCACGTCCACTCATTGCCAGTCCACGCAGTGTCTCTGCAGTGCGGATCACTCCTCTGAGGACCATGAAGAGCTCTCCAGATCTGATGCCCACTGGTGAGAGCAGCTGCCATTTTCACTTTACCGACAACAAACACAAGCTGCATGATTAAAGTTTATCTCTCTGAAGTCAAGGTCAGATAAGCGACACACAACACCAGTCCAGTGGAATAGATAATGTACAAGCTCCAGCTTTGCTAAGCGCTGCCAAGTTGTGGCTGAATCTTACTTAAAAAAAATTCTGATCCTTGGTTGTGAACACAAATACCATAAAAGTTAATAGTGTTTTCTATATGTCGATATTCAATCAACGTCTTCAACTTCAGAATTCTTGGCACCCCTCATACAAACAAGTAAACATGAATATATAAAATGAAAGATGAGCTTTAAGGTTCCCCCCAAACATTTACTAGTACATACAGTGGCCGTCAGGTGCCCGTAGTGTATTTCCAAGTAGTTACATTCACACTTCTTTCCTTCTTGTGTGCTAAATAATAAGTATAATCCTGCATTTTTCAAAATTTGGGTTCTCAAACTTGTTAGCCAGCACCAACAAACACTGACTCCTCTTTCTTCTTCCTTGTCTTCCTTTCATCTTCTTTATCGTCCTTCCGGCGCTTCCTTCCGGATTCTCGCTGCCACTTGTAAAAACGTGAAACGTGGAAGGCGCTCTCTAGAGGTTTGTCCGTTCTGTGTTACTGTAGTGGCGCAACATTGCGGCTACATAGAAGTGGACCCGCTCCCTCCCTAGATATAAAGGGCTCATTCTAAGCTTAGAAAAGCACAACATAGATTCGTTTTTACAGGTAATTATACACTAACGAATACATGAATATTGTATTCCATTTCTGCTCCTAGAGCCCCCTAAATCCTATATAGTGCACCTTTAAGAATTGGGCAGCCTTTAAAGTTTCAATGAAACACAATACATTATCAAACAAAAACATAAGTTTTTAAGTAACAATTGTTTGCTTGTTTTTTTTGTTGTTGTTTTTAATAAGACGCTTCACATAATATCTAACAAGGATGGGAACACTTGGATCTTGGACCACTCTTGTATGCAGAACATTTCAGACCTCTTCATCTCCTTTATATGTGTTTCATACAATTTTAGACAATATTTATACTTTTTTTTTTCCCTTGATGGGTGCCAGTAGTTCTGAAGTGTATTGCATGCAGTACAGTCTTATAGTATTATACTGCTTACTACGTGTTATTGTTAAAATGCTAAGTAAGAACTGACACACTTAAATGTGGACCTTGTCACGATATGTACATATGTTGTCATCATTTTCTTTATCTTGTTGTATTATTTATTTTCTTCTGTATGTGAAGAGTTGGATCCAACTCGTGTGTGTAAGGGGAAGGGGGCTGTTACTCTGAGAGCCACATTAGTGCACATTGATGATGGAGACTGTATCACCCAGGAACGGGTCTTGAGTCCAACCAAGAGTGAGTGAAAAGCCGCAGCTCACATTGCAGGAATGCCTCATATCTTTATGAATAATGTACACTGAAAAAGTGTGGTTGAATTTATAAGTCCTGACCATATGTTCTAATCAAAATTCAGTGTGCACTCAAAAATGTCCAAGTGTTTTGATATGGAACACACACATCGGTGTCTGACTGCCAACTCGGTTGCTCCGCAGCCCAAATAACTTTCCATGAGCCCCCATATTTACTGGGGTGCATCAAAGAGAGCTTTTGTCTAAAACTCCCACATGAGACTGAGACTGCAGTGCAGTGTGTTTATTGGCTATCAGAGTCTTAGAAACTATGCTGGCTTTCTTCCAGGATATGGGTGAGATGCTTTAATTGTTGTGCTGGAATAAAAAGGCCAGAGAAACAAACACTCCTTACAGTGGAGTGAATGGCCCGCTTGTTCTAATGACAAAGTTCACAGATTGTGAAGGAATCGCTGTTCCCAGCTGTAGGAAATTAGCATCTGAAGACCTTTTACTCAGTCCTGACAGGACTGGCGATTCGTTTAATTGAGGATAAACAGCTCTGTCCTGGCATAGTTTTGTGGTTAGCATTGAAAACAAAACAGGGTCAGTTCCAAGTGGAGGTGGCACTGCTTCATGTTTATGCCTTGTTCGATTTTAAAGGTTTCTGACAGATTTACTGACCTTTTTATACTTTAAACTGTTGGAATTGTTTTTAGGTGAATGCCACAGAGCGGTCAACGGGGATGCCACAGAAACGGATTTGGCCGAGAAAAGGCTAAATGGCGCCGGAGCTGATTTAAATTCAGACCAAGGCAGTAAGGCTACGACACAGGTAAGTCAGCTCAACATCACAGCTGAATGGTTTGAACTAGGTTTAATTCACGTTCACATCTCGACAACATGATCTCATATAGGAAAATTCTTAACAAATTACATACCTGACACAGTTTGCATCCAAGGTTATTAGTGACAGGGTTCATGCTGATCATTTTGCTCTGATTTCATTCATATGAATTTGAAACGGACAAACGTTTATCATAAAATCAGGTTTGGTTCCGCAGCAGAAACAAGACACGTCTTTAGCAGGTACTTTACGGAACTCATAACTATTATAAAACGGGTCTATTTACAATCTTATCTTTTACAGATCTCTTAGGATTTAAAGTACTTCATTTTTGTTGCAATACACTTTTCATATAGGTTCTGAAACTGCATACTGATCATCATCATCCTATTTTTTTTTTTATGTAAGCAAGTGTTATAGTGAAAGGTTTGTAGATGGGACAGTATTATGTTTTGTTCTCTAATTCCATATTATTGGTTGTAGGTCGAGTGTCCTATAAGCTTAGGTCTGAGTGATATACCATCATCAGCCCCTGTGCCATCTGTGTGCACACCAAACAGCAGTGTACACCCAACTATTGTTCTGTTGCAGCACGACACAGGTAAATACCAAAACCATCGTCCAGAATAATCAAAGCCAAAATAATCTGTGAAGCAAGCAAAACAATATGTGTATTTTTACACTATATATGCAATTATATAATGCAATATTATAATGCAATATTGAATAATTGTTATGGAGAGCTTCAGTTGTGGAATGCTACTCGTGGCTGTCAAATAAATAACCTAAATTTGATCTAAGAGCAATGTGACTGTAGCATGTACTGATTTTGATATTTGATCATTTGCTGTGTGTGCTGACGTTGATGCAGATGCTGTAGAGCAGCAGGACAGAGTGTGTGATCAGGGCTCTACGGAGACTCAGTTCTGTCCTCCATCTGAAGATCCTCAAAGATCCTCAACACAGATGGAGGGCAAGAGAATGATGATTACTGTTCACCCAGCATCCCCTGTCCCACTGGAGAAGCCCCAAGTCCCAGTACGGGTAAGAACGAAAACAGTATTTCAACCCCCTGTGAGAAGATTTCAGTACCCATCTGATTTTTTAAATGATAAGTGGAAGCAGTATCAGCTTGCAATCGAATATTTCTTATTTTGATGTTAGCCACGTTTTACTGATACATAGCGATTATCGGTCTCTATGGCTGATTAGGTAGACACTGTTTTTGACTATCCTTCATAATATCTTACAGAACACAGAGAAGTCCAAGGATTGGTACAAGAACATGTTCAAACAAATCCACAGAGTTCCAGGTAATGCCTTTCTTATAAGCATGACTGCTGTTTTTATGTTCCAGTGCATAAGTGTGTATGAAATGAGTCCAGGCTCGGGCTGCATCTCTGTCTGTGTGTTTGTTTGTGTGTACACATCCTCCTCAGTGTGTGTTTTGTCATCCACCCTATTCAGAACCTGTTGAGGAAAATCCATATCGTCCCACCTACATATTTCCTGAGAGCTATGACAGAGCACTGAAATCCAGAGGTACCATTAACTCATGATCGCTCTTACATCTGCTCACTCTAATCCTTTCAACTTTTCCATCACATTCAGCTTGGCAGGTGCTCATTCCCTCTGAGATCCACTGTTCACTTTCATTCATTTTCATAGTAATTTAAGTTTGACCATTTCCTCTACATAGCTGATAAGATACTAAAGATAGAAACGATTCATCTTGCAGAATCTAATACTGATTATACTGAGTAGTGTCATGATTTACTCCTCGCTGCACATGCGGTGCACCTTGTGTGCCAAAGGTCATGTGATGATGAGCCGGGAGCATGTGCTCATGGGAACTGTAGTCCTCAGAAGTCCGCGCCAAAATGCATAATTGTGTTCTTCCGCGCTAAGCGCGATGGAGATGATCAAGAGCACTGCAGCGAGGAGTAAATCATGACAAGTGTACTTTTTGAAAACCCCTTTCAGGTAAGCCAGAACCATCTAAAGAACCCAAAAGAAACTTGATTTTATAGGATGGAAGAGTGCTACAATGTTTCTGTTAGCATTAATGATTGTAGATATTTTCATTTTGAATACAACAACTATTATTATTATTATTATTACTATTATTGTTGTTGTTGTTGTTGTGACCGTAATTGCGAATGTTTCAGCATTGTTAAAAGGTCAATGATGTTTGTATTTCATATTCTCTTGGCATAAAGACATAACAATGATTAACATTTTTCTGCACTCACCGACACGTCTTGAGATATTCAAGGGAATTAAATTTTTTTTAAAATGAGTCCTAACAATGGAACACTTATAACAGATTCACAGTCCTACAACTGGCACCATTTTCACTCAGAAGTAAGCCAAATGGCGCCATCAGCCTCATCTGTAGGCCTAAACCTTTTCCACATTCCTCTGCCACATACAGCTCGATCATCATTATAGGCTC
Source organism: Notoglanidium macrostoma (assembly GCA_030068235.1). Lineage (NCBI taxonomy): Eukaryota > Metazoa > Chordata > Actinopteri > Siluriformes > Auchenoglanididae > Notoglanidium > Notoglanidium macrostoma. The sequence continues at coordinate 7,866,440 of JAQQZR010000038.1, forward strand.
AATCCTTCAAGTCAGATGATCATAAATTAACATGTGGTTTCCCCACACTGTGAACAATGCCCTGGTGTCAATAAAATGATATTCTAAGCACCAGTCAGTCCATTTATCTGTCAAGGTGAGCTATAATTTCAAAAGAGTTGTCATGCTGTCAAGGGTATCACAGTGTATTTAAAAAGCATGGATTGATTATTACATCCGGTATCAGCACTCTAATGCTTCTACAATGTGTTAGATGGCATTGCTTTTAGAGAAGTGCTCTTTTAAACTATTGAAACACTCAGGGCAGGACTAATGGATTGGAAATAACTGTTGCCTCTAAACAAAGGAAGGATGGAATGTGGATGGCTGAAATTTCAGGCAGTAGGGGATTTGAAGTGCACAAAGCCATATTTTCTGTGACTTTCTGCTCAGTTTTTAACCTCTGTAGCATCCAGGCCCCAGGTTTTAAAACACTGTTACTTGTTGAGAAACATCACCATCTACTGGCTTGACTAGACCTGAAATTGAAGACCAGGGCTTTTACATGTGATGGTAATCTATACAGATTCCACCTACTGTATATAAGTTACACAGAATGTTTCACTGAATTTCAGAACAATTTATTATAATAAAAAAAAAGCATTAGGACAAATCCTACAGTGAGAACAACTTTGGGACAGTTCAGTTATATTTGTTGCATATTCTAAAAATATTTTTCTGGGTTATGAATAATTCATATATCACATCACTATAGAATTCTTGTATGGTTGTATGGAACTTGCATGGTAGATTATGGTGAGGTTTTCTGTGAGGACTCCTTTATTTAGCATTTTTGGAATAAACAAATAACATTTAATATATAAATATCACAGTTGTTGACAAATTGTTGGGGTATAAAACACTTAAGGACATGCTGTTATAGGGAAATAATCAATTTTGGGGTAGTAATAACAGCTTTCCCTCGGACCACATTAAACCCTATCATTTACTACCCTAACGTCAAGATTTATTCCTTATGTAGTTACTACATAAGTACATATATATATATATACACTACCAGTCAAAAGTTTGGACGCACCTTCTAATTCAAATTTGTTCTTTATTTTTATGACTTTAAAAGAGACTGGATAATGATGGACTGTTGTTTCTCTTTACTTAGTTGAGCGGTT
>JAQQZR010000038.1:7867594-7881634 GCA_030068235.1 Notoglanidium macrostoma
AGCTGGTTAAGATAATGCCGATTGTACCATCACGGTAAATGGTGGCTACTTTGAAGAATCTAAAATATGAAACATATATATATATATTTTTTTTTTACACTTTTTTGTTTACCACATAATTCAGTATATGCCATACGCGTTGCTTCATAGTTTCATAGTTTTGATGTATTCAGTAATGTTTTACAACGTAGAAAGCAAAAAAAATAAAGAAAAACCTAGGAAAAAGAGTAGGTGTGTCCAAACTTTTGACTGGTAGTGTATATTTGAGCATTTTATTTATATTTTAATGTAAAGTACAAACATTTTTTAAATATGTAATTAAACTAACCATGGTTCAAAAATCTTTGTTTCTCACTTTGTATGATTGACCCACCACATGCTGTCTCTCTTCTAGGTCTAATCATACACTGCTGATATTGATTTTATTGATGTTAAATAACTATTACCATGTGAATGAGCAATGACAGACAACCTTTCCTTGTCAGTAAACAGATTACAGCCATTGATTCTTGCTGATGTTTTACCTCTTTTTCAGATGACAGCTCTTCACATATGGATGATTACGGTAAATGTGTAGGATTTCCCTTTATATATTTATAATTTAGATGAACTAGTCCAACTATCTTGTCCTCGTTTTTGGTAAATAGCATGTTACAGAAATGTGAGTATGTATTTTTTTTGTTGTGCTTTCAGGGAACGTCTTTCAGTTGTGTCGTCATGTATTGTGTTTGGGTCTTTATATTGTTTGGTATTGTACATTTCTCAGGGAATTGTATTTTTGTCCAGGGCGAAGTGTTCCTCGGTCTAAAAGTGCTGTAGATGTGGGCAGCTCCCAGTCAAGGCGAAGAGTCTCTATGCCAACTCGAACGTCTTCTCTACGGCCAGAAAGGTAAACATACGTTCAGAACGTATGAGCAATGTGATTTCTTATTGTACTTGTGATGTGATGTATATTATCTAAAGATTAGAGTAACTAGAGATTAAAGTATATTAGAAAGTATAAAGTTTATTTACTACTTAGCAGGGTATGTCATATTGTTTTAGACCACTTCTTTAATTATAGTAATACAGTTAAGGCACTGATCACATGCTAATGTCTATTTTGTAACATTTTGAGCAATTAACAGTATTAAGAACTATATATACAATGATGGTCAATTTGAAACACTTAAACTGATCTGATCTTGTGAAAATGACCTAAACATAAGCTACACAAGAGAACAAGGACTTGAAAAAATGTATGTCAGGTTTGTTAGAGAAACTGAGCCAAGCCCAGGAAAAACTGAAAATAGGTCAACCCCGACAGAACATAAACCTGAATTAATTGTACTCATACAGCAACTATCCAAACCCTTGCAAAGCCATTACAAAGTATAAAATATCATTTTCTTCATTCCATTGCTGTAATTCCATTGTAAAAAGCGCAGAGGCTGATTAAAATGTGTGGCATTTAAAGAGAATCCATGAGTATGAAAACATGAGGATGCTCAAGCAGAACGCGCCCTTGATGGTCACCATGGCAACCCCATCTCTTCACCACGGATTGGTTCTTTCCTTGTTTCGTCCCCTGCAGAAACGAGTGGGAGCCCCCTGACAAGAAGGTGGACACCAGGAAGTATCGTGCTGAGCCCAGGAGCATCTTCGACTACGAGCCAGGGAAGTCGTCTGTGCTGAGGGCGGAGAGGCCGGTACGATGTGCTCTGTGTCCGTGCATGTGTTAGTGTATGTGCTTAGGCTCGTCTCGGCTGGGGTGTGTATGCATGTTGCAGCGACATTCAAGGGCTGTTTTTTTTTTCCCCTGCTTCGCTTACGAGGGCAGCGTGAACAGCTGAGGCTGTGTCTCGGTCCTCTGGGTAATCATGAGTACATTGTGACCTCATCATGTTGGAGACATCTCTGTCTAAAAATCTGTAACTCCCTCCAGAGAGTGAGGAAGTAGGTCAATTCTGTCTACTCATTTTACTTTTAGATCAGCATGAAATGTGTTAGCTGTTTTCTGCCATACTTCAGTTAATGTTTAAGAACGTGATCTTATAGACAGTATGAAGATGACACCTTGTTCAGCTGTAAGTAAGATCATGAATAAATAACGCATGTCAGACATGCAAAGAGTGTCAACTTTCAATGAAAGCCAACGCCTCCCTCCCTTCTTCCCAGCTGTCAGGGTTTTGTGTGTGTTTGTAGGCGGCTCTTTCTGCCTTTCAGGCCCTTGGAAACATGACTCAGAGTGTGAACGTCTGTTATTATGTAATGTCTCTGATGACATATGGCTGCAATCCTAGCTCCATTCAGAAAGTTGCGGTCTGGTCGATCAGTTTTGAGCGTCTTTGATCACATGGCGCAGTACTGAGGCTAGGAAAGAGCCTTTCTAAGGAAAGTATTTATATTGGTCAGCGCCAATCTAGGGCAAAATAAGATCTTGCATTTTTGGGCTCTGTTTTGTTTTTAAAGAAATGCTATATACAGTAGTGATAGAAATTGTTCACAGAATACCAAAATCAGATCATAATAATTTATCAGAATAAAGCAATAAAAATTATTCGAGAACTAGCTGAAATTGAGGTGTGCTTATTAATTTATTGAAGTTCTGTCACCCATTTTATTTTAATGAATAATAAAAACACAGTATATACACAGTAAGAGAGTTGTTATTCTAGGACAAATTATTCCATGAGGGGCCTCTTTCCTTCACTACTTCACAGCATTGTCTAAAGAAGTTGCTTATTTCCTGTTTCCTGTTCTCATGATACTGATATAAACCAGACATTCAAACAAGCAGAAACTTAATCCAATTTAGTGTTAGTCTCATCCTCCTAAAACATTTTGCTTATACGCCTGGAGTGATCCCAGCAAACTGGAATATTTTACCTGTTTGTCATGTGCAATGCATCATTCCGTCTCATTATCTTTGTATTTTGAACTGTCCTCTTTCTCTTTCTTTCTCTTTGTCCTCCATTCCTTGTGACCATGCCTTTGTAAACTCAGGACTTAACCCCCGAAGAAGTAGATTTAGAGAATGAACCATGGTATAGATTCTATTCGGAGATGGATTTTGGCAAAACGGTAAGTTGTCTGACCCATATGCACTATATGGCCAAAAGTATGTGGCCACCTGACCATAACAGCCTTATGTGGTTCTTTTTCCCAAAATCTCTTACCACAAAATTGGAAGCGCACAGTTGTATAGATGTCTTTGTATTCTGTAGCATTACAATTTCCCTTCACTGGCACTAACAGGACCAAACATGTTCCAGCATTACAGTGTAACTGTGTAAAGCGAGATCAATGATGACATGGATTGTCAAGTTTGGTGTGGAAGAACTCGGTGATCTGCACAGAGCTCTGACCTCAACCCCACTGAACACCTTTGAGATGAACTGGAACGCTGACTGCACCCCAGGCCTCCTCACACAACATCAGTACTTGAGCTCACTAATGCATTTATGCTTAAATGAATATAAATCCCCACAGCCATGCTCCAGGATCTAGCGGAAAGTCTTTCGAAAAGGGTGGAGGTTGTTATAATAGCAAAGGGGACTAAATCTGAAATGGGATGTTCAGAAAGCACATGAGGGTGTGATGGTCAGGTGTCCACAAACCTTTGGACATACAGTGTATGGGCCAGTGCATGCCATACCCTAAACATATCTGTGTCTGTTTGTGAAGACATCCTCTATCCTTACCTCAGCCCGTTTCCCTCCGCAATAATGGCTTCATCTCCCCATCAACATCTGAGTCTTGTCCACATTAGTCTGATGTCTCTCATTCTCAAAGCCAAGACATTTCTGTGAAATGTGTCCAATAAGGAGGTGTTGTTTCATCATGATTGAGAAGCAAGCATATTATTGGAATTATTGATGAAGAACAAAAATTAGTGAGCTTTAGAAATTAATGAGATCAATTTCTAATGTAAAAACCCAGGACGCCACCTCCACCTTTTTCATATATATCTCTAAATTCTCAACTTCCAGTATTTCCAGACTTTACCGGTGTGTTAGAGGAGAAAAACACTAAAGGTCAGGGATATTAGAAATGATTAGAAATTATTCAGATTAGTTTATTTGCTTAACAATAAACTAATGTTTGAAACAGAACTCGTTTTAGAAAATGTTTTAAACACTGAGCTGGAAATAATTCTATATATTCTGTAGATTTAGTATAAAAACATTAATCTCAAAAGTAACATGCTTTTTGCGGATTATCATTTTACATCCTTTTGAGTGTGGAAAAAGGTCCGGTCCAGCTTATATGTACTGCTATTTCAGAAATTTAAACCACCATCACATTTTAGAAATTATCCCTGAACTAAATATTACTCTAAATTTTGGTGTTGAGGTGTTATAAATTTCTGAACTGAGCCACAGGATTAATGGAATCAAGTAATCAGGATAAATAGGCAAGATTTAAAGTTTGAATTAATTGATGGACTTTTATTTAGTTCAGTATACAGCGTGAGATTTGTTGGTGCAGTCCACTCTGGTCTCAGGACTACAGAGTTGTGTTTACCCTCCTTAAGAACACCCACTTCAGTTCTTAAAGGACTTTCTAATTATCTGACAAGTTGAATTATATGAGTTAAATCAGGCAAGACTTAGTGGTCCATCAGGTCACGAGCTTTAGGTGCTTCTCCAACTATGCCCCAAACACAAGACTTCATGATTAGTGGGAAAAATCCCAAATACAAGAGCAAATATAGGCTGCTTTGATAGAGCAGTTAGTTCAAGTGTTCCATAATGAGTCAGTATTAATACTAAGAAACATCTATGAGCAATGAGCTGGATTCGAAGTATATGACTCAGATAATTTAATGATGAAATAAAGCACAAAATTAGTGACATCTGATTTCCCCGCAGTCTCAGATGCTCCATCTACATTGACTGCTAACTTCTACAAGCTGCTAATTAGCAGATTAACAAGCGGGTTATTAATTATAAAACAAAGCACAAAAGACATGAGTTTAACATATTTAGCAGCTCTACTTTGTGACCCACTGTTTATGCACACTGTGACAAACAACCTGATGTATTTCCTTCTCAATAACCTTTATTTGTTAGCAAGAAATCTAAGAACACTGTCACCAAAGCCTAGCATTTGGGGCACACAATAAATCTTCCTAAGTCATTTATTCTGTGTCTTACTGAAAATCAGTTCTTTGATTGAACAGCACTACTGTACTATCGTCTGAATCCAAAGCTCATAGCAGAATATTCTCTTTACCATCACAGGCATGATTCAGGTTGGAGTTGTCTCCTGTGCTCTCGCTTGCTACCTGTTGCATCCCATGTTGTATTCAAAGGCACAGTATGGAATCAAGTGCAATATCAGTTTTCCCAGTTGCTTTGACTCTTTTCCAGTGACCTTCCACTAGGACATGTTCAGCCTTGTAATTATAAGGCTTTTACAGTTTGTATTGTAGGCACTTTATCTGTACTTGATAGCAGAGGGAGGTAAACTTGTGACCTGCCGAACACACAGCTTGCATTCGCTGTGGGAGAAAAGGCCGTCACTATGCTTTCAATGGCGGCATGGCTGTTCAGCATTGTCAGCAACTCAGCACCTTTGAATTGATAGCACACTGGTTCACACTCTGGCAAGGTGACATGTCCTACAATAACCCCCAAGGTGATCGGGATGTAGCGCTTTTCACTCCACAAGTTTTGATTTGAAATTCCAGTGAGGAAGAACATTATGGTGTTCGCAAAAAAATTTAGACGAATAAATTCCACAACCTTCAGTGTTCCTCCAAAGTCACACCCTTAAAAACACGTCAAGGTTAGAAAGCCTGAATGCTAGGGCAAGAAAGGAAACTTTCTGAATAGTATAACAATATTATTTCCTTGTCGTAACTGATTGGATGTTGATGGTCCACATGGTTTATTTTATAATCCAGTTTGCAGAGGCTGTGGTGCTACAAAAACTGGAGAGTCTCATCTGAGCAGATATTTTTATTGACAGATGCAAGAATGTGCGAGGGTCTTTTTTGCCAAACGTTACAAAGTCTTTTGACTTAAAAATTAGATTCCACATTTACTCTTACTAATCTGTGTCCTGTTTTATGGCTAAAGGATAAACTGAACTGTACTTTACAGACCCATGTTGCCACACAATTACCCTGAATTAGCTTTCAGTGGTTCAAAACTCCTATATCAGAGGGTCAGTGAGCAGCAGAGATTAGTGTTGCTTTAACACAGCTACTAAATATGGTGTGTGGTGAGTTAAATCAGGTGCCTTTTAACAGGGAAATTACCAAACCATATTGACTCCAGCTGCCCATGACGGCAGCCCTATGGCTGCTGAATTATTATGCCTTGAGCAACATGATGTAATGTTTCCTTCTCATTTGCTCAGACGGTTGGTATTTAACACTGGTCTGTCAGCAATGCTATCTGTAACCTCAGCTCTGAGTCAGTCTCAGTGTCCAGACATCAGTCTGAAGTCCATGCCCCTGTCCTGATAGGGCTGTCTCACTCTTCCCGAAAACATGCGCCGTGTTTGGAGCTTGCAGATTTTTCCCAATTTTGTGGTAGGATGTGATGAAGATCCACATGCTGGTATATTATTATTATTAGTGAAGATAACCTGAATTACACCAACATTGCTTGAGGCAGACAGAATTTTCCAGAAGTTTAGTAAAGTCAACAAAAATATAGTAAGAGAAGGGATTTAGACATGGCCATAACTGTGTAATTCCAAATCTAATATCAAATTTAAATGCTGTTTCACTAACAGTTATACACAAACCCTATAATCAAGACCGGGAAGTGGAGTTTTCCAAACCTGGTCTCACATGGGACAAGCAGATTTTGTGTCTGGGCTATAAGCTTTTTATTCATAGATGCTTTGCAAGTGTGGACAAATATGGCCCACAACCAGAGAAAATCAAAAATCCTAAAACAATATATATTATTTGTTGTGTAAGTTTTAAATGTACTGAACATCAAGATGGCCAGACACACTTCAGTGTTGCAAATTCTAATCCCATGCTGCTGCACTACACAGGTTTGGCTGATGGTAGAAAAGTTTTTGCAAGCTGTATTAATTATCTTGCACATATGACAGTCGATCTTTTCAAAATCAGGAGCACACAGGCATGTGAAAACACTGAGCAAAATAAAGTGACTGGAATTATGTCGTATATCTGTTCTGTGAGGCGAGAAAGCTGCAGCTCATAACCAAGACGTTAGCTAATGACTTGCTGACGTGATGATATGCTATTTCAGGAGAGGAGATAGACTATAGGGTGGTACAGTGGTGTAGTGGTTAACATTGTCGCCTCACAGCAAGAAAGTTCTGGGTTAGAACCTTGTGGCTGACCGAGGCCTCTCTGTGAGGAGCTTGCATGTTCTCACAGTGTGGGAAGACATGCCGATTAGGTTAATTAGCTAATCCAAATTTCCCATAGGTGTGAAGGGCTGTCTCTCTTTGGCAGATTGGTGACCTGCCCAGGCTGTACCCCACCTCTTGCCTAAAGTCAGCTGGGATTGTCTCCAGCTTCCTCATGACCTTGATGGATAAGCGGTATAGATAAAGCATGGATGGATAAGTACTATAGTCTTTATTAATGAACGTAATTAGATATTTATATATTTATATTTATATTTATGTCATTTGGCAGACGCCCTTATCCAGAGCGACTTACATACATCTTATTTTATACAAGTGAGCAGTGAAGGTTAAGGGCCTTGCTCAAGGGCCCAGCAGTGGCAGCTTGGCGGTGCTAGGATTTGAACTCGCGACCTTCCGATCACTAGTTCAACGTCTTAACCACTGAGCTACCACAGACCCCAGATAAATAGCTGGCCATATTTTATTACATTTTTAGATTTCCAGGCAACCAAAACATGGGCCTGGGCAGCACAATGGTTTATCCACTTGTCTGGTGGTCTAGGTAATGGACTTACCATTTGTCCACCAATTTTTTTTATTTATGTTATACTTACAGCTATTGAAACAGGGCGTACAGGAGCATCAGTATCAGTAATGCTGCCCTAAATAAATGCTATTTTAACCGAAAAGGTTATTGGGACATGAAAAAAACTGCGCCAAGGTTTCCAAGGTGTTGCTGACCCTATATGGGTGCATATAGTCTTCCAACATTATCAGGTGACACCTCATTTAGGGCAAACACCTGTTTGTGCATGGTGTTTATGTGCGAGAAGTGTGACTACTGTAGCCTGGTGTTTGTCACTGACTCACAGGGAGGTGTGCAAAATGAGGCTAGCCGTCATGTTTACCATCATCTGGTATGCCCCTTTCCCCTTCCCCCATGGATGGCCCTTTTTTCCTTTCTGTGGCATGTTTACGGCTATTTTAGATCAGGGCTATTTATAGCACTCCAGCTGTCAAAGTGAACAGGTTATTTCACAGAGAGGAAAAACAAGAGAGAAATGTATGATTTTAACTAAGCCTCTTTCATAGATGGAATCATGGCTCCTCCTGATGGCGTCTGTGCCTGCATATCACACTGACTTACACTGTATGCTATTTATACTGCAGAAAAGTAGTAAATTTTGTTGAGTCATCTGCAACACCTGTTAGGAAACAGGCAGATGAAAACAGACAAACAATGTTAACACACCGTTCCACTGACTAGCCTTGATATTCAGAGCAAAGGAATTTAACTCCCGGATGATGTCGAGACAATGTTAAATGGTGACTAATCTTTCATGCCTCCTGCTAAGTGATATTTGACATTAATGGTAACAGTGAAGGACACTACTAAGGACACACAAAGTTAAACACTTATTTAATAGATGCCTAGTACAACAAATAAATAATACAGATTCCAACAAATATAGGCAAACAATTATAAAGGGCTTTGGTTTTACAAAGCTGAATATTTTTTATTTTATTACCTCTGCCAAGGAGGTTATTCGGTTATTTGTTCATCTCTCATTGTTATTTTTGGTTTTGTTTTTTTTTGTCTGACTTAGTGCAGGATTGCACAAAATCTACCAAACCCACTTTCGTGAAACTTGGTGGCGGGGTGTAGAATGGGCTGGAACAGCCCTGTAAATTGTGGAGCAGATCCGAGTCACGGGGCGCATCCATGAATTTAATATCCCTAATTTATAAATATCCCTTTAATTCACTAACATTGCAAAATAACAGGAAAGTTACTGGAAAATCCAGTAAATGGCAGTGTCAAAACATGGCCAATGTAGAAATATGATGACTCCATTTGAAATATATCCAGACATATAAAGTGGTTGCTGTTGCAGCTTTGGATATCATAGAAAATTTGACTATTGTCCTCAGCGGAGGTCTGCAAACTCTGAGTGCCCTTCCAGTTAAACAAGTGTAACTGATTCAGAAGGGGAAACAATTCAATTTGTGATGTCAAGAAAGTTGGTTTCCCTCTGAATAGTCTCAAGTCAAGGATTTCCAAAGATGGTAATGAAGGAAATGTTGATATGGTGATGCATTCTATTAGAAAAAGTAAATTTTGCAGTTTTGGAAGGAGTCTCCAGTCAATTATGATGTGGTGTTCTCCAAAAAATTTATCACCTTTGGAGTGGCAAAAGTAACTTCGCTTTGCTGAATTATTCAGTACTACCTGTGGTGATTATTATTGAGGGTTATAGCCACATATACATTTGCTATACCATTTGGTATACACGTTTGTTATATCACCTGCCAAGCTTAGGAATGTTTTGTGATCTGGTCTTCTGGTGTTATAAACACGTTTGTCTTGCTGAGGGACAGGATGATGAACTCTGTGTAGTTTGCCTCTGCGCTTCAGGGAATGGCAGCTGGCCTGTGAACCCACCCGCATGTTTCAGGTCATTGGTCAGTCTCTGGGTTACGTAATCAGGGGTGAAAGTTGAAATTCAGTTTAAACAGATATCCAGTCTTCTGTGTTTGTCAGGGAGTCACATTCTTTTCTTTTACCTGCTATCGTTGAACTAAATGAAGGATGATATTATTTTCTGTTACCCTAAACCAGATTTTTAAATGATGAAGGTAGGTGTAAGTGATATGTAATGATCTATGTAATTTATAAATAGAAGAGTCTTTAGACCTGCCAGATTGAAATTCTAATACAAAGCTTGGTATTCATGTCCAAAGGTTATGTGTGTCTTATGATCCTCCACTTCTACATAAACTAGCAAAATTCTTCCTTTTAATCATTTAAACTGCTAGATTTACTTTCCTCGCTCATGCAAATATGTTCTATGTCTATTTGTTTTACTCCACTTATTAAAGATGTCATAGTTACTTGCTAAAACATGTTTTAAGATTATAACAGAAAAATTAGCCAGGGGTTTAAGGGGTTATATATGGCTTAAGCATGGAGTGAAGAATCTTTTTCTTTTTAGCCATTCAGCATTATGCCCTGTGTTTATAGGAAATGGGACTTTTCAGTCATGAAGTGAAAAACAGCACGGTTTCCGGACCTTCTTGCATAGTGATAATAATTACAGCTTGATAAGAGTAAAAGTGGATTCATTTTTATTGTAGATGTCATGAGCCGGAACGACATAATGTAATTGGCTTCCTCTTTCTTGTTGTTTGCTCACTGTGTTTGCGCTATCTAGGTATCTTGACAGCTCTAGAGTGCTGCAGATAAGGTCCTCATGCATGCTTCCTGTTTGTGTTTTTGCTGTACCAGCACCAAGCCTGATTAAACACACAGGCTCCAATAGTGTGCCCTGGACATATAGGACCAGAACAGGAGAGCTCCCATCCACTGATACGAGTAGCTACATATATTAGTTGCCCTTGAAGAATGAAGCTTCTGGAGCAGGCAAATTTATAAATAGAAGAGTCTTTAGACCTGCCAGATTGAAATTCTAATACAAAGCTTGGCATTCATGTCCAAAGGTTATTTGTGACCTTTCTTGCCCCAGCAACCGGTGAGACAGACGTAAGCATAGGGTCCATCTATTTATCTGTTGGTTAGAGAAGCAACATGTAGCTGGGGGTGTGTGAACACATAAGCCATTTTCCTCCAGAAGGGACATTAGCGGGTCACGATTGGGCAATCATATTTGCAAACAACAGTTGTGCTTTTATCCCGAGGTGCGTTATTTCTGTGCACTGTGACGTCCACTTGGGGAAAAGCAACAGAAACAGTGGCCTAAAATTAGCTGGCGCTAAACCATTCAAAACGCAGCAGCCCTGCTGAGTGGCTGTCTGTTCTCTTCCGTTTGGATTTGCTGCCTGGTAATAACGGCCGCCCCCACGTTATTGGCCCGGCACATGTGCCAACAAGCATGGCCAGAGGAAAACTTCCTTTTGCACACTATTAATGACACCTCTGCGCATATGTGCAGGATGTCAGATATGAGTTTACGCAATGCATGCTATTCGGAAAATGTGAGTGTGTGTGCGCCTGTAATTTGGCCTCCTTCCCACACCAGCTGGTTAATTGTCTGCCAGTCTGGTCAGCCCATAATGAGAGTGACTCCATAGCAGACAATAGAGAGGCTAGAGTAAGAGACAGGAGCTGATTGGCTGAGCTGCTGACAGCCCCCTCCCCACAGACCGCTCACTAACCCCACCCCTCACTTCCAGCCGCTTGTTTTGCCCCTAACTTGCATGCAGGCCAAAATACTCGCTGGCTTCCCTAGGCTACACGTCGTCCAGTGGACCTTACGACTTTGAGCTTTGAGCACAGGAGACTGGAGTCAGAGGCGTCTGTGAATTTGCCTGACTAACGTGCCCTGTCCTTTTCTAACTGCCAGAAGAGTTGAGACTGTGGAGCTATCAATGACTTCTTTGTTTGGTTTGTTGCAGAGTGCCCCCTCTTTCACTCCCTTGGAAACCGCCTCCGACCTGCAGCAATAGTAAGTCCACGTTCCGTTTTTTTCCCCTTTTGTCGCCTTCATTCTGCATGCTCATCTCCTGTTCATTTCCAGCGCTCATGTAGAAGAATAGCTGTCTGTTCTCAGCAGGACAGAGGAGACCACCGCTGTCCCCCCACCCCTCCTGTTTCCTGAGTACCTCCCAGTAACACCAGTACAGCTTGACATGAGCATGTGTGTGTATGTGTGATTATGTGTGTGTGTGTGTGTGTGTGTGATTTAGGGGCGTGGAATTCATTGGATAGTATGAGGGAATGGATAGTATGTGATGATTTATTCCATGCTTAGGCCAGTGACTGAAAATAACACCTGGATGTCTTTTGTGGAAAGATAAGGGAACGCATATCCAGCCATTGGCGTTGTATCATTCCCCCGAAACCCAGATCTTGCCGGTTGAGGAGTGCAGCTTTTTTATTAGGCTCATGTTTTCCATTTGACACAGTTTTTAGGGAGCAGTCACACTACTGGGAACATTCCTACATCCCTCTGCTTTGTTTATGTCTGTGTTGATTTCTGGTGCAATTGGGACAAAGTTAAATGAATTCCTAGCCTGCTACAACCATTGCTTTTATTGTTCTATGGTCTAATGGTAGAAAGTACTACAAACATCCCTGACAGCCCATGGGGAGAACATTCCATTCCTGTGTTAAAACACCCATGGTGCCATGTAGGCCAGCCTTAAAAAATAGCAATTTAAATGCCAAAGCTCTTTAATGATTTCTATTTAGATGCCCAGGGACTATATTAAACTAGTCATTTTTACATTGTTGTCATATTTATAGCCATGGTCTATAAATGGTCATCTTTGGTCAGCATTATAAATTGTAGAAAATGATGTGTGGGTAATTATAGCACTCTGAGCAATTATTTTCAAAGCAACGTACCGTTTAAGGATCTGTGGCATTGGTTTTGAGCATTGCCTGTGATGTTTAGAGGATGTTTGGCTTTTTAAAGGTTTTATTGTTTTCTTCCAAAGCCACATGATTTGGAAGCCAGTTTTCTTGTTATAAACCATGAGACCAGCTAACCTTCTGATCCAAACAGGGGAGATGGAGGATGATATGCTTTCAGATGGTCCCTCCTGAAATGCTATTGGGTTTGAGAGTGAAAACCCAGCATTTTTGCAGTCCATTTTTAGAACAATGCAGTATTTCTGTCCAGTGGAGGATCCATAAAAAAGGCTGAACCTTCCCCTATATTGAAAGTCTTCTTGGTGTGTGTGTGTGTTGAATTGGGACAGAGTTCTAATTCTTATGTGAATCTGGTAAGATCATCTCCACTCTAGCAGCTGGCAGGCAGACACTCAGGTTCGTCAGGCGTCTGGCGGGTCACGGATAGTCACCGCATGCTGTGAAACATTTGATGTGTTCTAGGAGTTGTCACTATTCTCACATATGTGTCTGTGTCCCTTTTAGTGCTTGGTGAATGACACAGCCTGTGTAATCAGGCACTCATTACAAGTCATTACTTTTAGATTCTATGTGGTTACACTGATTGATGGCAAAGTCAATAGGATATTCAGTACTTGTGTGATTAACTATGGATCTATTATGTAGTATATACAAATATTCCAAACTATGAATAATGAATAGTATTATGAATAATAATAAGGAATCTGACTCCTTATTATACAGTATATACACACTACAACCCCAAAATAAATAAATTTTCAACAAGTTTGTATAAAATGTTCTATTTGTACTCACACTCTTACATAGACCTCTGCCTTAAATATGATAAAGATAAATAAAATTTTGATTGGAAAAAATAGACCTCAATTAGTTGAGTCCTATTACTGCAGACATTTAGTAATATATGCCGATATGATAAAAATGATGGTATATTTTGTCATGATCAATGCTTTAAAACTTTAAATGCTTTAGAACTTTTACAACATTAATTAACTTCTTTTTTCAGTACTTTTTGTACTCATAACAATACTAGTATGCACATTCTTAAAATGTCAGGTATCAAGTACAATTATGATTATTTTTGCCACCCTCAACTCAAATAATTTTGTTATTGGCTGAGAACTTTTACTGTTCGTTATCCCTTAAAGCCACTCAGAACTTTTCATCCATCCATCCAGCCATCCATTATCAATACCGCCTTTATCCATCTGGGACGCGGGGAAGCTGGAGCCAATCTCAGTAGACTTTTCGGGCGAGAGGTGGGGTACACCCTGGGCAGGTCGCCAGTCCACCACAGGGCCAACACAGACAAACAGCCACAC
>JAQQZR010000038.1:7890314-7934998 GCA_030068235.1 Notoglanidium macrostoma
GCCTTAAGCTAAAAATAAACACTTCTATCCAATTAGCATCATGCTAGAACTCGAGGTTTTTATGAAACTAGCATAATGCTAAAGGTAAATGTTTCTCTTACACTAGCTGTATGTTGAGGGTTTTTCGAACCTGAACTATCAAGAGGAAATAAGCTAATGTGAAAAAAGATTTCCTGTTAATGGACTTTTAAACAGGATGTAACATATTTGTTTATAATTGATAGAAACAGGAATGCTTAATATAGCTCTGTATTTTGGCTTTAGGAACTCTTTACGAACCGAGACGAAATATTTTTAAAACATAGCCAAATAATTTGTTTCCAGAAAATTCTGGAAGAGCAGAGACGTCTGAAGCGGGAACAAGAGGAGGCGGATATCGCATCACGCCGGCATGCAGGCCTAGTCCTCACACATCAGCAGTTCATTACCAATGAGCGCTTCGGGGACTTGCTCACCATCAATGACTCAGAGAAGAGGAAGTCTGGCCCAGAGGTGACTGATCACTGCCATCATTAGCACCATGAATGTAGGGATAAAACTGTTTCCCAATAGAGGAAAGCAGGATTAGCTACATGAATTATATGATGGGTCGGATGGATGATATGGACTGCAATGATAATATGCATCATGTTCCAGATTTAACACTGTGTATGACTTTTATATGTTGTTTACAGAGGACACCTGCCCTGGCCCTGTTTAACTTTAAAGCGGAGACTTTAAAGTGAGTGTAGATATTTGTTACGTATAATATTAGAGTCATTTTGACTTTGTATCAGTGGTAGACTGTAAGTTTAATTATGTCTGGCGTTGCATCCCAAAGCAAAGCACAGTTACTGTTGATTATTTTCCAATAATAGCATGTTTTGAAGTGTCTTAATCCAATCCTCTAATAACACAGCAATTTACCAATGATTGCATTTTAATTAATTAACAAAAAAAAAAACCCATTTGTTTTTTAATTTGTTTATAGTTACATTTAATATTTCGGAATATCCAGTTAACAGCCTCTGTTTTTTCCTGTCAAAGTTAATAAGACAAAAACGCAGCTTGCCACGTTATTGAGAACTGTTTTGTGCAGCCTTCTATCCTGAACACTTTCATGTGGCAGAAAACTTAAAAAACAAACAAACAAACAAACAAAAAAAAAAGAAAGTTAGAGCTTTCCCTCTGGCTGTTACAATGCCCAGACACTGACTACTCCTTCCAAAAATACTAAATAATCATCTCTTTACTGAAAGCTTAACCATGTTACCGTAGCAATATTTGAAATTTATGTGAAGCATCCAACATACGAGCACTTGTGTAAATTGTTACTATAGAAATGATCATGTATTAGAAGCTAGGGTATTACAGTAATATAAGCACTGCTGCCTGATCTACTGTTATTACAAATTTAATCAACACTTTCTGACCAGTCAGAATCAAGCTCTCAGCAGGGCTGTGGCATAATGAACTGTCACCAGCAAATAATGAAATTAGGTAATAAAAATAATTTACACAATGTGCAGGAAAATGTTACATAACTACGAAGAGCTTGCACTGACTACCTAACCGGACTTCACCTCTCATTGTCAGGGAGCTGCCATTTCAAAAGGGAGACATTGTGTACATCCTTCGGCAGGTGGATCAAAACTGGTATGAAGGAGAGCATCATGGTAGAGTAGGCATTTTCCCGCGCAACTACGTTGAGGTATGCACACCCACGTCGCTCAAGAATGAACAATTTCCCTTGTATGAGACTGGCTGGGTTGCATTATACCCATGTCATGCTAAGTCCTTTTCTTCAGCTGCTGCCCCCGACAGAAAAAGCCCAGCCCAAAAAGAGCGCGCCAGTTCAGGTGCTGGAGTATGGAGAGGCCATCGCCCGCTTTAACTTTACTGGCGACACAGCTGTCGAGATGTCGTTCAGAAAGGTAACCATTACAGAAAAAGTACTAAATTATGTTATCAGTGTAGGATTACGTTACATCTGTTTGAGTCAAAATATCTAGGTAGCTCCAGGCATTGTGTAAAGTTGTTTTGTACATATAGCTTATACTGCTGCACAGTATGGACTTGTAATAGTATATCGAGGTTACATTGCCCACACAGTGATTAGGAAATACCTGGAAATGTAAACAAAGTGGTGAAATGTACCAGCGTTATAGCTCACCCTGCATTATTAAAAAAAAATTTTTTTTTTGCAATAACAATTGTTGCTTGTCAGAGCGAGGTTTTGCATATTGCAGACTTCTTATCGATCAATTATTTAAAGTCAATAGTGCGATTATGATTAATAATTTATTGTGCAGCCCCGTTGTCTTGGTATAATAGAATTGTAGACCTTCTATATTCTTTTAGAAATATACTGTATATGTTAAAAAAAACGATAGCGGTCCTAATAATGAAACCTGCCTCGTCCTGTATACCTCTGCTGTGACTACATGCCGATCGTTTATTCTTATTAATGTTTCCTGTGCTACAGGGAGAGCGGATAACACTCATTCGTAGAGTGGACGAAAACTGGTATGAAGGAAAGATTTCAGGCACCAACCGACAAGGCATCTTCCCAGTAACTTACGTGGAGGTGCACAAAAAGCCTCGTGTTAAAAATGGAGTGGACTACCCTGATCCTCCCCTTAGCCAATCACCACATCGCAGCACAAACGCCTCCCCACAGGTGAGCACCACCACCAGGCCTTCTTACACCACCTGCTACTTAAATAAATGGCTTTCTTCTTCAGGCAGAGCTGTGGTGTGGCACTTATTCCTCCTGTTCCCGATATCATATATTCATTTACTGATCTTTAATAGCAACACAATTTGTTTAAAAAGACTTAACATACTTAAAATCTCTCCTTGTGGTGTGTGTGTGCACAAACAGGAGTGGAATTAAAAGATGGAGGGAGTGTAACTACAGTAAAATGACCTTTTGTTTTCATATTTCCAAAAAAAGTTTAGTATTTTATAAATGTCTAGTATATTATAAATGTCGCTTTAAATTGTTGCTGAAGTTTCTAGCCTTGTCTATAAACAAGACTTTTAGTCATTTTTTTCATACAAAAGTGAGGAATTAAGCATTTATGTTTTATGTTAGGAAAAAATGATTTTGACCTGAGCCAAATAAAAGGTCATACACGCTTTCTTTTTTCCTTTTTTAAGTCATCGTCCTTACTTTCCATGTTTAATGCCTTACACTTTTTGCCTCTGTACTTTCTCCCCTTCCATCCACCTTCCTGATCTCAAAGCCGATGCGTACCCGTCTCAGCACGTCCCCTCTCCCCCTGCCACGCTCACCACGTCGCTCTGTCTCTCCTGAGGTCCATGCCATATCCAACGAGTGGATCTCCCTCACAGTGGGTGGTGTGAGCTGTAGCCCCCCAGCTGCCCCAACTCCCCCTCTGCCTCCTCTACCCAGAACCGCCTATCGTCTGGGAGAATATTTGCCCCCATCACACTCTGCCAGTCCCGTGCCCCCCATCACCAGCAGCCCATACTACATATCACCGATGGCCTCACCGTCCAACTCCCCCCTGCCCCCTCCGTATCCACCCCGTCCCAGCTCTGCCACTCCGTTCCTCACCTTCACCCCACCGCAGCGGGAGGACGTCCTCCTTTTCCCTCCTTCACCACCTCTGTCACGTAGTCTGAGTCCGTGTGGGGGTTCCGGCACGGAGGGATGGCTGGGTGGAGCAGGAAGACTGGATACAGAGCTGCAGGAGGGGGAAGGGGGAGAGATGGACAGGGTTGCCAGCTCCCGCAAGGTGCCATGCAGCTGGAGAAATAGTCCAGCAGAGGTATCTCCTGCATGGTGTGCAGTGCTTATTCCAAGTGCAGCGTGTTGCTAAAACTAGAGTTATCACCAGTGTCAGCTTTAGACCTAACAACTTGATTAAGGGAGCAGTGCCACGACTTGCTGGTTATCTGATGAGAGTTTGTGTACACATATGAGGCAAAGCTTTCACCTTATGGATACACGGACGTGAGCGGAATGGTTGCATGTAGACTTTTGATTGCTCTAACATCAATATAAAGAAAACTGCTGGGTTGTTTTAAATTTTGCATGTCCAGGTTTAATCATGCAGTGTGTATTGTTTTTCAAAAAGTAACACGTTACTTGAACCCTGTACGAAAAGACTGACCTAATCATATCATAATGTGTCACGGGAGATACGAGATATGACATGACATATGAGATACCACGTGAGACTGTCATCAGTTGTCATGATAGTTTACGTCCTGTGATATAAGGAAGCCTAGTCACCATTATCAATTGACATTATCATTGCAATTGTCATAAGGGTTACTGTAATGTTGCCATCTAATCCTATAGGACAGATAAGACAGTACATGCTATATAAAGAACCACTTTAGGAAATGTTTAAAAACAAATAAACATTCAAACAAAAAACTCCACCCCAGTCTTATGTTAGACTGACTGGCAGATTTCCATTATTTTCTTATACTGGGGCGCCTCTAAAATAAATCACATAAAAAAATTAGAAAATAAATCGGATGAATTTATACAGAAAGGAGCAATTAATAATTGTTTTTACATTGATTTAATTGACAGGAACAGAGTGACTAAGCCCTTTAAGATCAGCAATTGTATGACAGCACCTATTGATATGTGTAGGGTTGAGAGATATCAGGTTAGGTAATTTTACTGCTCTTTCTGTTATGAGGAACCAAAATCTATACAAATCCTCTGCTTTTTTAAACTCTGGGTTATAAGTGAAATAACCCTTTGAAGAAAATAACAGAAGGCTGTTTTTAGATTTTCCATCATTTTTGCTGGGTGACGTACAATAAATGCCATGACACTTCTGTGATAAGGTTAAGTTATTCTTTATCAGCAAATATATTTTATTTCCAAAGGATGAAGTATGTGTGCACACTGATGCTACAGTGAGCTCCTCCACTTTTCTACACTTTGGAGTACCTGGAGGTGAAATGTGAAATGCTGGTGTTCTTATTTTTGTGACTGCATTAAGAAATTTGGTGGCTGTTACTGACTCACATTCCCTTCCACAGCGCTCTAATGTGAAGCTGTTGTGAGACACAGAACATGAATCACTTGAATTAATTGTGCAGCTACAATCTGAGCTATAATTGGTCAGAAGTAACGTGTGATGGATTGGACATCTTTAATCACTCTTTTTTTTTCCAAAGATGAAAACAACATTATGGATTGGTCGATTAATGTTCTGTTTTTTTTCCTTAGCCTTTGAAGAATGAAGGAGATTACCACGGGAGATCCTCCAGAAGTCCAGTCATGTTATTTGACATCCAGGACAACAACATGAACGCCAACTCATTCACGGTACCTCTTACGGAATCCACATGAAAATATTCCCAACACAACAAACATGAATTCAGATAATTTACTCTGGTGTTTTATTAAGAAATATTGTAAAAACGTTACTAGCAAAAAAACTTTATCTAAAAACTAATCATGTTCAGTCATATGTACTCATCTCCATCTTTCTTTCTAGATTTTCTTAATCTTAGAAATTCACTCTTATAACGCATGACTGAAGTACGTAATCTGTCCTCTAGAATTCTAATTTTTCCTTCTTCCCATGTGGACTCACTCTGTTATCTTACTCTTCCATGCGTCTTCCCTGGAATCTCTCCCCACGCCCGGCTTTCCTGGCATTAACGGACAACCCTTCTTTTCCACCCTTATTACTTCCATTCCTACCTTCTCTAACCTGCCCGTCCTTTCCTCCATCTGACTGACTGACACTTCCTCTCGCTCTGTGGATCCTCCACCTGTTAACCCTCCTCCTCCTCTGATAGGAGGCAGTGTGTAATGAGATCATGAATATTGCAGAGACCTCAGTGAGGTACTGCAGCACTTTGTCCCGCCCTTTAGACTCCGCCCACAGATTGATGCCCCACCTCAGTAAACGCTCTCTCATCATTTCCCAGCAACCCCAGTCCCAAAGCAGCAGCCCCGAACCTGGACGCCTGAGCTGCGGCATGTGAGTATCATCAAACCGTGTCGATGTCTGTATGTGCGTGTGCTTCTGTTTGGATGGAATATGATTTCTGGGATAAAGAGCTGTTCAATAATGCTGCTGGAGGATTTCTGTAGATTATGATAAATGTATAACTATATAAATCAGTGATGACTGTCTTCTTATTCTGCAAAATGTGGTATATGAATAATTTAATTTATTTACTGTGTTATTTCTTTAAGTGCATCTATTGGGCCAACTTTCATATAATACTACCTGTAGGCTTAATCAGTTTGAACACCCTGCTGTAATGGAGTGTAATGTGTTTCTGCTGGTTTGTAATGGTACTTTTACGGGATGCCTTGCTCCGAATAATTGCTGATGGCTAATCTGATTTTACTGCGATTGTAATCACCTATCCATGAAAAATGGCTCTGTTGTGTGGTATGATCGTATATAATAATAACCCTCCAAAAAAAGCCTTTACGGAAACATCGGTAATCTGATTACGTCAATTCCCGTTACGTGATAAAAGCCATTAGAGATTTTTCTGATGGATCGTAATGTCTTTTCCCAGCAAACAGTAAAAATACATATAGAAAAATTCTATATAAGGTGTTTAATGGCATGTGACCTAAAGCCTTGATGTGTGCCATGTGTGTGTGCAGATTCCAGGCTTTATACAGCTATGTGCCACAGAATGACGATGAGCTAGAGCTGCAAGAGGGAGACCTTGTGAACGTCATGGAGAAATGCGATGATGGCTGGTTTGTGGGTAAGTCATTTGTGGGTCAGTCACAGTACCACATAGTTTACTGAAGTGGCCTCCTTCCTGTATTACATAGCTACAGCATTACTAAATCAGTCTTAGCTAGACTTAGTTAGAACAGCAACACTCTGCCCTGTTACTGATCACATGACTGGGACTTATATATATTTGTGTGTGTGTGTGTGTGTGTGTGTGTGTAGGTACATCTAAGAGGACAAAACAGTTCGGCACCTTCCCCGGGAACTACGTGAAGGCCGTTAACTTGTAATACATGAACATGTCTGATCTGTATGTAGAGATTCTAACACTGTTTATAACAGCCTGTGTGGGACACTGTTACTGATGAGCTCAAGTGTTTGGTTTTTTTTTTTGTTTTTTTTTTCCCCTGCCAGTATTGTATCTCCCCAGGTGAATGTCCAGGTATGTGATGAGTAGGTTTGTAGCATGTCAGCAAGAATTTTGTAGTAAAACTACAAGTATCAGCTTGTCAGCTTTCACACATTGTTTCATATAATATAGATTATTTACATTTTTATATAAGTTGAAATGTTCATGTCCATAGTGTATAACATTTTTTTAACTGAATCACATACCTGACATTAACACAGCAAAAACTCAAAAGTAGATGAAACAGACTAGCACCGGTGTTGGGAAGGGTCAGAGTGTAGTTAAAGGCACTTAAACGAGGGCGCCAGTGTTGAAGGTCAAAGGGCCGGACAAAGGTCAGCAAAAAAAACAAACAAACAAACAAAAAAAAACAACCCAGGACGGATTGACGGAAACTTGAACTTGACTCCCCGTGTACATGTTGAGAGCAATATAGAAGGTGTGGTCGAGTTCCTGTTCAGATGTGAATCGCCATATGGACTGATATCACTGAACTGTAGGCACTTAAGTCTGTGTGGACTAATCAGTATGTTTTGAGGATAAGCTGTGTTCAAAATCCAGTGTTTTATTTATCACAACTGTACAGTGTTTTATTTTAGCATGGAAGTGATGGGGAAAATGATTCATTTTATTGTGTTTCAGAAAAGAGCTGGTTTTTACGTCTGCCTTTTTGTTGACAATCCTATTTTATGGATATATAGGCTGTAAAGATCAGGAGTGGTCAGGTTCCACCAAAATTCTGCCTTGATTTGTTCTCATCTTTTATTTTACACAAACACTTAAAAGGAACATTGTCCTTTGGTTGTCTCACACGTTTCACACACTGGCGGTCCTAATCCTCCACGATCTAACCGAAACAGTCTGTTACTAGACATAAAAATCGGCAACTGTTTTTGTAAAAGACTAAGTCATATTAGGCGAGAAAGACAATTTTGCTTTCATTTTGGTGTCAGAAGATCAGCGGATAAATTAGAACAACTGTAATAAGTCACTCAGTAGTGTGACTAATGTTTGCCTCTTATACTGTATGTGCAGTCGGAGAATGAAGTCTTGCAACCAAAATATATAAAATACCAGTCAAAAGTGAGGACACACCTGATATTTCAGAATTTCAGATTCAGAAATAAATATATACACAGACATTCACTTCACTATTTACATTAGTCATAGACAAATATAAAAATATCTTTAATACTGTGAAAAATATATTCAGTTTAAATGTCCAAACTTTTGACTAGTAGTGTATTTCATTGGCTCGTGTGCTACAGCAGTGTGTTAGGGTCAAAGGAAAACATTTAAAAAAGAAAAAAAAAAAGAAAAAAAAAATAGATTTTACAAGGTAAAAGGTAAAGGTTCGTTGAGAATTAAAAAATAGTTTAAAGATTAACAGGGAACAGGGAACAAAATGAATATTTTTCGGGACGTAGAGGCTATTTTAGGAAACAGTTGAGTAACATAAGGCAATGTAAATACAGGTCATTTGATCATTATTCTTGTAATATTTCAAATTATTCTTGAAACGTTCTTATTTTCCTAAATCTGAAAATATAAGTGGATAAGACTGAGAACTCATACTGTACGCTCACCTTAATATGTTGCTGTACTACACAAGCCTGGGTGATATCTAATATCTAAACATATTTTTTGGTTTTAGAAAGCTGGGAGTGTGAAGGACAGCATGTAATCACATGGGTTTATAAAACTTTAATCCTGATGTGACCACAAAAGTGTTGGGGAAATTTCTGATCCGTATGAAATGCCGTACCTCCTTCCTTCCTATGTTGAAGTGCCATTTATATGAGTAAGCTACATTAGATCTTTTTTAATCTGTATACTAAACCAACAAGCTATTTATGATAGTTTAGTTACTTCTGCTGTAGCTGCGTTTCCGGTGTCGTGCAGATTGAACAGGAGGAAAAAGAAATGATCGCTAACTAAAGCTGATGTGCATGAGATTCTACTCGGTGTTGCACCTCTGACAGCCATAAAGTATTTAAGCTAATGATGGACGAATACTTTTGCTCCACGTATTATTGTGCATTGCATTCCACATCATGCCACAGGGGGTCACTGCTGAGCACATGTGGAGTGTCTCACGTTTAACAGAGCCACATTCAGTATTGATCATATTCTTGGGTAATAATACAGCGTATATATATCGTTGTCTGGCTTCAACTGTCATCAGATTTTTACCAACTAAGACCCTGATTAGCTTCACATAGCTTTTCAAATTCATCACAGCTTTATTCCATCGGACTGCACGGAACACCATGCGATATACGAGATAAGCAAAAGAATATAGTGTCTTGAGAATCCTGTGCTTTGGAGCTCATAAGCCGAGACGAGAGAATTGTATTTGTAAATATGTATAGTATAAATGAACAAAATGTTTGAAGTCACAACAGCCTCTAGGAATATAGTTTATATTACAGGAAGAGTTATAGGAAAGCACAGCGAGTTGCATTTTGGCGCACGCGCTCTGATATGAATGAATGACAGATTTCTAACACTGTGTTAGGATCCAGATGCCTTTTGTCGCACAGCTTCGTTAACCGTGCCTCGTTCTTTCTTTCTTTTTTTTTTTTTTGCCTTGATACATTCAGAATCAAATCCATATTACTTTCTAGGATATGATGCTTTACCACAAGTGTGTCATGGGAGAAAATTACCAAGATCTTGACAGCAATCACTGGACATATTCATAAAGAGTGTGACATAATAAGCCTATAGTGATCTTCCACACGCAGAGGCTCACATTGCAGTTAGATGTTGTTTTTCTTTCTTTGCGGTGCAGTTACAGATAGAATGTTGGATTTAAACATGCTATTTACTGCTGTGATGTCATTATTATGCAATATTTAATAAAATGTATTAAAGCTTTTGACTGGTCTGATTTTCTTATTGGCTTTTCTCGCTCGGTTTATTTTAAACATGCTAAAGGATTCTACGCTTTATCATTTTAATTTTACATTTTAATCATCGATAGAACCTTTTTCTAAAAGGGTCAATTCTTTAATGGCAAACTTTCCATATATTCTACATTTTTCACATTTTCATGCTTTGTATTGTATTATCTGCGAGCATCCTTACTGAAGATCAGAGATGCTTATTAAATTTTTTGATAACTACCGATAACCAGAGCTTCAAAAACGTATCAGTGATCAATTTGTGCATTTCTGACTAACCCTAATCCAATCACCTATTTTATAAACAAGTGACATAATTTTTCATAAAAATTTTCATCCCCTTAGCTAAACATCTTTGTATTACGGCTCTGGTGTAATGACTGTAGACTTACAGCAAGGCACCTGCTGTTTCTGTTCACTGAATAGAAAGCACATCATTGTAAAAACAACAAACCCACTAAAAATCCTTGGTTCTAAACGTGAGGTCTGGAGAACCCCAAGGGTCTGCAAATCATGGCCAGGAAGTCTGTCTTGTTTTTCTGCTTTCTTTTTTTTTTTTATTAGAGTGGTGAAAATAACAGCCCACCATGATCAGAATTATTATATTTATTATTGTGTTCTTATAGTAATTAGCCTGTTTCACTGGTGAACTTAATTTAACTTCCACCTGCAGTAAGAAAATAACATTTAGGCCTTTAAATGGGTAATAAAAAAATCCACCAGTGTATTGTGCACATTTAAATAATGAGCCTGTCAGCTGAACAGTAAATTAATCTGTACTGAGACGGTTCTTGGAATTAGTCTACAGTTAAAGGGATCCTAAAATGCTAAAAGTTTCAGCACATAAGATGTGTCTAAAGGCTGTGTTTTCAGCAAGATCTGAACTGACCCGAATCTGCCAAATGCTGTAAATGTAAATGAACTGGGCGGTAAGAAATAAAGCCGTTCTTCTCAGCACTTTATTTAGGTTTAGTTCATTAAACACATTCACTAAATACTTTATATTTAGTGCTTCTAATCTTGAAGCATTCAATCGCAGAGATTTGAGCAGAGATTTCTTATTTATTTATTTATTTTTCCGTTTTTATTCACCTGATGTGATATTGCAGTATAACACTAATTCCAGGAGGTGGCAGCAAAGATCTGAAAATAGCTCATAGTCGTAGACGGACCTGCATTTCACACAAAAATCTCATTCGTTGAGCTATTATTATTGCTAATGTAATTTTCTCATTATGAGTACATAGCTAGCTAGCTAGAGAGACAGAGTTACATAAACATCATTAGAAGAAAAAGCCTTTAGTTGTCACATATACATTACAGCACAGTGAATTTCTTTTCTTCACATATTCCAAATTGGGCACAGAGCACAGCATCAGCCATGATACAGTGCCCCTGGAGCAGAGAGGGCCAGAGAGGGCCAGGGTCAAGGGCTCAACAGTGGCAGCCTGGTGGTGCTGGGGCTTGAACACCGACCTTCTGATCAGTAAGCCGGAGCTGTAACTGTTAAATCACCACTACATTACATTACTCTTTTTTTAGTGCTACTGATCACATGCTAATCATCACTTTAATCGGTAATAATAAACCCCATAATAAAAATAGTAATAATAAGTTTACACTGTTATGAAGAACACTTCTCGGCTGTGTTATATTTCTAAAATCTCTCCAAATGCATCACCTAGAGTGTGAAGAGACAAGTAGTATGAATACCATTATTTTAAAAATGCAAAGGATCAGCAAAGTGCACTGTGGGTGTCACCGTAACTATGAAGAATGCCAACTTGTCATGGCGAAAGCGCATTTGCGCTTTCCATTTACCATTTACCATTTGCGGCATAAGAACAAATTAACTCAGAATTAGGGACAGAATGTTTAACAGGCTAAAAATGTCTATAAATGGGAGGAAAAAAGAAACACCACATACTGCAGCTCCTTTCTTCTCCGTTTACAACCTGACTTAGCTCAGTTTATGACTAGGTTTACAACCTTGCTATTTATGACGGGACTTCTTATAGCTAAAGCCATGTATCAACCTCTCACACATCCGATTTTACAATCAAATGACATCTTAATAATATCTTAGATAAGAAGTAAAATCATTAGCTAGTTTCTCAGTTTAAATATACTGTAGAATGATTTAGTTTGCACTGCAGGGCCATTCCTTTTAGCTTGTTGTTTACTGCTTTTGACTTGAGAACATATCGTTTAGATGGATATACTTTATGCAGACATGGAGTTACTTTAATGTCAGCATGAATATAAATGAGTTGGAGCATCTTGACTAACACATTATTTGATCCCACGGCATCTACAACTGATCAAAATGTTAACGTTTCAACAAATATCAAACTCAGTAGACTGTCTGGTTATTGAAGAATTGCATGTTTGCACAAAGGCTGGAGAAAAAATAAAAATCTTGCTATTATGGGAATTAAAAAAAAAAAATCATTATTGCTCTATACAAGTCTGGATATTTCATCAGTTAGCATTTATCCATTATATGATATCAAACTACTGTGCAACATATAGGCATTTGTAACATTATATGCATCACATTTAAGCAAATAACTGCACGTCTGATTTTACAGGACCAGCTGGTTCTCCCAGTCTGAGAAAAGTATAAGCCACTCCAAAAAAGAAAAGCCAGGAAAGTAAATTGCTTTAAACTACTTTCTGGAGACACAAACCCAGACCTTTTTTTTTTAAAGAGATTATTCATCCTCCTGCTCTCGGGATGTCTGATTTCATCAGTCATTATTCAAATATGGGTTTCTCTTTTTTAGGAAAGGGGGAATAGAACTGAAAAGTGCAGCTAATGACTCAGCTAACTTTGATTTCCTTTATTCTGAAGTTCAATAAGATAAGCCTATTAAATGGGAGCTACTGAAGAAGACCTTTGGTCTCAGATTTCATTATGAGCCATTCTTTTTTTCTTTCTTTTAATGATGTTACTAATTGGATCTTGAATCATCATTACAGGTGCTTTCAATTATTTATTCTATATAAATGAGACTGAAGCAAAGCCAGTTTGAAAATGTATCTAAATCAAATTCATAATGCAAATGGAGGAGTAAATCATGCCATGTAGTAGTGTGATTAGAAAGAAGTGCTGGACTGGTGCAAGAAAATGTTGAATGTACAGCAATATGAAATATGAATATACTGTAATGGGATAACGATTTTATAACACAGAAGTAACAACCACTATGTAATTTAAGATGACTATATTGTACTAATCAATTTTCTATAGTTAAATAAATGAATCCTAGCTTGTGAAGAGAGAAAAAGTAAATGTGTAAGTAATAGTACAATACAGTAACATTGTACAGCAGTAACTGAAAAGCCTATGAATTTTTTTCATGGAAATATAATCTGTTAATATAAAGCTGTTACAAAATTCAAGAATAATGATTATAAAGCAATGAAAGATTCGTGGATGTAACATTTAAACTTGTATTGACTTGCAAAGAAATAGTGTCATTGAGATGTTTTTTTTTTTTTATATATATATATCTGGTCATGTGACCTTTCATAATGTAAAGAGAAAGCACACAGGCTGATTTTCATATCATAAGACATTAATTTACATTTTGCAGTAAACAGCAGATCATAAGCATCATGAACATGACATCACAAGAACAGATTTTTTTTTTTTTTTGGTGGGGGAAATACAATTTTAATATAATTTTGTGGCTTATTAAGGACCTTTGCAAAGGCATTAAATATAAAATATTACTTGGATGTAAAGAAAAGGTATGTGTAGTATATAAATACTTTTTGTTTAGATCTATACATCGCTGCATCTCTGCGCACAATCTGTTTTTGCTGATTGCCATCTGGCAGACGTTTTCAAAGAACCCAGTCACGTCTAACCAGGTTAAAGAAGAACACATATTGTGTGTTCTTCACACTATACTGTGCGCCTTATAATGTTCCTTATAATGTTCCTCTTTACCCGAGCCTCAAAATTTTACCCGAGCCTCATAAGCCTCACAAGCAATTCAATGTATATACAGTATGACACACTATCCAAATGCTAATTAAAAATACGTGTTACGGATTTGATGTGCCTGAAAGAGTCCTTCATAGATGATAGAAAATACGTGGTCATGTGGCTCAGTTGCTATGAAATAGATGAAATAATACAAAAGTATGAAATAATAAATCTGGATCGGTATTGTGTATAGAAATGTGGCTCTGTTACAGCCTTCCAGGTCTTTGGCACAGAGTGCCTCATATATTTAAAAATCACATCAAGTTAATTAGGTCCTCAGTAAGCAAGTTCAAATTGTTTTTGTTTTTATGTAAGCTTATTTCAAAAACAAGTACAACAAATCTGTTATGAATTCAATGTTTCCTCAAACACTTCTTTCGGGTTTAAACCGTAGTAGAGCCGTTCGCCCTTGAAGGTGGCCCAGGCCATGCGCTCTGTGGTGAACGTCGCACTCCAGTCCCCGGTGGGAGACACGACTATGGCTCCTCCACCCCCCTGAACACGCTCAGCCATATACTGCAGAGAGTAATCAGCTGCTTCACACGCTGACTTTCCTATCACACATAAACAATCTTATTTAGTGTCACTCAAGTGAACACTTTCAGCAATGAGCAGGTGTTTCATTATGCAAAATAAACTAACCATGAATCTCAGTACCGTTTCCTTTATTTGATGTAAAATCATATCACTTTGGGCAATGATCGTATCTGAAACATGCACTGAATAATGGAGAGGAAAAAACAGATGCTACTAGAGCGAATATGCAAATAAATCAATAGCTATTTAATGTCAGTTAGCATAATAATAATAATAATAATAATAATAATAATAATATATTACAATGCATTAATATATTAAGTACGCAGTTGGAAATAGATACAAATGCAGTAGTATTATAATGCATACATTTGTAATATATTTTATTTTATAGTATGTCTCAATTATTTTATTATGTGTTAGATGATATAAAGGTTATTATTATTATTATTATTATTATTATTATTAGTAGTAGTAGTAGTAGGTATTGATATTTTGGTACTGGTAAAAATAGTATTATAAAAATAATATAAACTATAATTATAATGTATGTCACTGTAATAGTATATAGCATATAATTTATAACACTATACTTACCAATACCAAATAACTACTACTACTACTACTAATAATAATAATAATAATAAGGGGACCTTTGAGGCATTCTTTTGGGGGACCCTTAGGGTAATAATACTATGTAGGGTTTCCCTTTCACCAAAGGTTCCACGTAGAATCCCTCAAAATAGCTAGAACCATCCAAAGAACCCTCTTTTCTTCATTCACTCTTTCCTCCATTCCATCCTTTGTTTTACTGTTTCCAATTTCCAGTGCAACAGAAAAAGTCTCAGGATTTCAATTGGTGCCCTACTGTGTGATAAAGCAGTGTAACCTGGTAGACTCCAGGGACACAACATCATTCAGACAGAGAACAGTATAACACAGGCTCAAACCAGTGGCAGAGTTCAGGCACTTACTCATTACAGGTGCTGTGGTGCAGAAGACTGTCTAAAAAATATAAATGGCAGACGCTTTGCCTTAAAAGTTTCTTCTAGGTTTGACTCAGGCACAAACACATTTCCATGTATGGCAAGAAACCAGAGAATATGCACATTTTAATCAAAGAAGCAGCGATTTTACATGAAAGACCTGGCAACGCAAGCCATCACAGTTCCCAGAGCCAGATGGAGTGGCTCGGTTGCTATGCGGAGGCTGGTGTTTAAAAGGATAAACACGAAGTCACAAAAAAGCGAAGCAGCTCTTTAAAAAAAAAAAAAGAAAAAAAAAAAAAAAGGCAAAGCGACTCTGTCCATTTCCACAGTCATTACTGCAGAAATCACAAGCAAACAATAGCCTGCTGACCCTCTGCACAGACTCTGCCTCATTATCCTCTACCAACAGTGGCAGTCTGTCTGATCCCCTCCCCTCTTACACACCAATTAAAATGATTGGCAACAGCAGTGTCAGATCCTCATGACACATACGTTAACATGGCATGTTCATGCAAAATCTGAAGACGGTGTGGCTGTGGGGAGAGAATTTAAAAAGCACTGCCTGCACAATATAAAAAAAAGAAGTGCAGCAAAAGGCAAGCTGAGAAAGAACACAACAATGCCCAGAAGGATGGAAAGGTGGCCAGCGGGATTTGATAGTGATGTGAAGTTCACATGCGAAACATGCATGCTGTGTAGTGTAAACACATCAGCTGAGTGAAGATGCCTTTAGAATAAAACTTTGTGAAAAGTGAACGCTTATTTTTGGATATACAGAACATACAAAAATCTGTTCAAAATGAACAAACTGTTTTTAGCCTATAGATCTTCAGCGAGCTCTTTATCCTGCTCAGGGTAACGGTGAATCCGGCGCTTAACCAGAGAACACGGAGCACAAGGCGGGAAAACACCCTGGATGGGACTGATATAGATTTTGCTTTACTGTTCTGACAAAAAAAAAAAAAAAAAAAAACTTAAAAAACGGAATTAATTACAAGTAGTAATATTCCGGATCTGTTCCTTTAATCCGCTGGAGCCTTGGGTTTAATACTTTACCTAGATTTGCCAGCCTGCATCCAAATGCAGCACTGAAAATGTGTACAAATACACGAACATTTTCTGGTTTAAAGAAACTGTTCCTGTATACACTATATTCAAGAGAAATCTAAATGTGCTTGCAAGAGCCTCTCATCCCAACTTTCCTTATCCCGGTGTTGTGTTCTTGGCATCTGCAAATAATAATAAATATGTGAATTTCATTGTTGGGATAAAACCCAATGCAAAGCAGTGGAAAGAATGAATAAGAAAGAATTTCAGAGACAAACTGGATGCTCAGTAACAGCTTGATTAGTAACATTGTAAACTGATGGAATGCCAGCGGCTATAAAGAGATGCTTCAGTGGCTTTAAAGGCTTCAGTGGCTATAAAGGCTCTCACAGAGACAGTCTGAGTCGCTGCCCATCAGCTTAGTGTCAATAACCTTCCACTAAGCCTGGAGAGTCCCCAACTCCTTCATTCTGAATCAAACTGATCTGATTTTAGGTGATGATGAGTCACATTAAATTGTAATAAAGGCATATCCCTTATTGTAAACAGTAAGCAGTCTGCACAGAGGTTAGGTAATGCAGTTCCTTTTCTTCCACTCAGACAGTAATGAAATAGGGGACTCTGGTGTCAGACACTCGGCTTCAGGTGGGAAGCAGGAAAGAGATATTGAGCTCAGCTGGCGGTGTGTAAAGCATGCACTACATCCTCTGTCTCATTCGCTGGGATTGGGCATGCTCTCACTATGTGCCTGAAATGCTAACAGACTGCGAATGCAGTCATACCATGTCCTTCTTCAAGATCCAACCACGCACATAATCTCTCTCTGCTTAGTGCCCTGGAACCTCAGTGGGCCTGTACTTCCATTCTGAACAACCCAGTGATTAAATCTGTTGTTTTTTTTCCCCTGCACCAGCCAGTACTCAGATGTGCCGAACACTTTGGGTAGCAGAGAAAATATCGGCAATGTGGACGTTAGACAACCGATTTGTAAAAAGATGATGTTGAAAATGTGTTGTTATGCTTTTTACTCTTTACTGCAGAGTGCTTGATATTCATTATAAAATCCACCATCCAGCCAAGTTGTCAGGATTCTGGCTGCTAGTGTGCAGTTCCAGACTATACAGCTGGCATTATTATCATTATCATTATTATTATTATTATTATGCCCTCCTCTCTACTCTCTCCTGCACTCCGGTACATTCACCAAGTACTTGGAATCATTATAGCAGTTTTTATATGCTGATCTGAATAACAGCAAGTGCCAAATTACTAAATGTAAATAATAATATTTTGTTTATCGCATACAATTGAGGACTGTTCATTTGGTTGCTTTGTCAGGTTGGTTATACTTAGTTGTCCATGACCAGGGTCTTCCAAACACCACTGTTGGCCGAGTTAAACCACACTGATGCGATACATTTTATAGCACTGCACATGCCTACACAATGCAACATACTTCAGTCTACTCCTTATAAATTGCCCAGCTGAACAGTCAACCAGTGACCAAGCCTGAGACAGCCGTACTGCTTTTACTACTCAGTTAAAAGTGTTTCTTAAATGTGTATCCATGACTTATGTAATCCTGAGGGATTATATTCAGCACAGACAAGTAGAATGTATAGTTAAAATCATGCAAGCCTCATATAACATCTTACTATGAAGCCAACCATTGCTTGAAGTCGGTTTCCAACACTACTTTTTTTTAATTAAAAAATTGACCTGGGCCATCTTGCATCTTCTACAACAGCAGAAAGCAATTGGGCTTTACAGAATATTTGCAAATTCATTTAATGAAATTACTTTCTGTTACAGCCGGCAAATATATTCTTCAAAGACGCCTTTATTGCTTTAGGCATAGAGTCTCAATTCTCAAATCTTACGTATCTGGATCACACAGCATTTATACAGTCCCATACCGCTGGCATGCTGCGTCTGGGAGAAGCCGGACTTGTCAGTCATACTAGGGTTATCTACAATGAGATGTTTTTCAGTTACAATGGACCGTTTTCCAATTAAAACCATCTCATTGCTGAGACCTGCAGTGTTGTTAGGATTTGCAGCATGATAGGTAAAAGCCAGTTTGATTCAGTATAGCTCTCGGGGATCGAAATCAACTCATAAGCCAGTCATCGTCATACCGTCATACGTAAATCAGCTGATCTCTTAATTCTACCGTTTGCTATATTAACAGTTTTAATTGTCATTCAATTTTGACATAACTTTAATTTTGACATAGTGCTTTAAAAATCTTAATAATCACACAAATTAAGTAGTTCAGCAGAAGAATTACTAGATTTCCACAGGCCATGAAACAGAACAGACATTATATAATAAAAGAATTATGTTAAGTTTTCCAGTTCTAATACTTTGCAGCAAATTTATGAGAAGTTTGTATTAGGTCATGCATGTCAAGTTTATGCAACATTTTTGTGCTTTATACATCATCTATATGTATGCACCATCTATATGTAAAGCCCCGGATATTTAATTCCCTGTCTTCAATAAAGACAAAGCAAAGATATTTATCTAGGCTGGCTACCTGGGGAGTGTCATGTCCAGTGATTTATCACTTCTATCTGCACACCAGATCGAGTTTCATGACATCCACTAAATTGATTTAGCTCCTGACTCATGTCAGGTGTTTCCTTTCATTTGTCCCAGTGCGTTTTGTTTATTTCATGTCAATCAGTCTAACGCCTAAAATGTGTTTCCTAGATAAACCTTGGATTCACACTGAACAGCAGTTTTAAGAATTAGATGAGCAACAAACTGAAGATCCAAAGGGGAAAAAAAATGATCAATCAGTACCTTGTTCCATGTGAAAGAGGATTAGCCTGGCCAAGGTGACTTTCAGAATAGACTCGCCATGACCAGTGCAGGACACCGCACCACTCCTATTGTCTGCATATCCACCTGATCCTTATCACACACACACACACACACACACACACACACACACACACACACATACAAGACAGCAAAAAAAAATACCAAGGTTTAATGAAGAGGACCTCATGATCGGGGCGCCGTACTGGGGGGAAGTCAGGACGATTCTAAAGGCCTGTGACTGACAGGAAATATTATTCACTTCAAGTTAAGACAAATTTTCCTTCAAGAATTTTAACGGTAAAAGATGGTCTTTAGCACACTTCTTATAGAGCTGATATCCTCCATCGTATGCAAAACATTGCATGCACGTCTGCACGGCTGCAGCAGGAACGTGTTCTAATGATCAGCTCACCAATGAAAGAAGAATCTCCAACTCTTCCCTCCATTTTATTCCTGATTCCTCCTGTCGAAGTTGCACACGCAACATTCCCAAAGGCATCCAGAGCCACTGCTCCAACTGTGTCATGACCACTGCAAAATCAGACAAGTTTGATCAAGTAGCTGTCTTTTTTTTCTTTCTCTTTTTCAGATTCAATTATGCACTGGTATGTCATTTACAACAAGTGCACCTTGTGCAAGAGAGTGAATTATTAATATCTTTAACTCAAATCATCTTCTTTGAAGTTCTCCGACATTTTCCCATGTCCTGCCAAGTATGGTCTATTAATAATCCAAAGGGGGAAAAAAAAGATTATTTCCCAAACTGTGAGGAAATCTTTGAACATCATCTCTTATTTTGAAAGGTGTAGCCCAAGAGAGCACACTCTGATAATGTTAGAGTACGATAGAAGTAAGAGACGGAATCTCACGCAAATAGCCTCATCAAAAATATCGGAAAATAATTTTCTACTTACCTGCAGACCTTTCCAATCCTCCTGTGTCTTACTGTTAATTTTTTTGTTTTAAATGAATCTATATACCAAACTGAACAATACATCATATAACTGTAGCAGGGTTAGATGGACACTTGCATACAAAATGAACATCTGCTAGACAAGGACAAGGAAAAAGACTCCAGGTGTAGGTCATATGGAAATCATGTAAACCATACAAGAATTATGGACATTTTTTAGAGGTAACTTTGCCATTTATGAATACCAAATATAATACAAATTACATTATCGGAATAATGGTTATAGTCTTAAGTCTATAATCCACAGACATTCACATTCACATTCTCTGCTAGACTCATAATAAAGCCACTTTCAGTTCCTGCCTGTTTTCATGATTTATTTTGTTATTAGTCATGGCTTCAGGGAAAAATTTCAAATCCAGCGTGCTAGATCACACAGCGAATCAAAATCACACCGATCATTTCAATTATTTTTGGCACTACAAAGCAGAGCTTCCAGTTTCACGTCATTGCTCTGCTACAAGGTGAAACACAATCGACCGCACTGTGAGGCGTGAGGTTGAACCTGAGCAGTTGAGATGCTTCTGTACAATTCAGAATTCATCCTAACATAATCCTCAGGAAAGACGAGAGATCCAGTTCCAATGGCAGCTGTAACATGTCAAATGCACCGTGTCTCACTGACGAGGTGAGATTTTTTTTCCACTTTAGCACTTTAGCCACAGGTTAGTCTTCAGATCCGTCATGGAAATTAGCAGGTTTTTAATTTATTTCAGAAAGTTAATTAAGACACAGACCCCAGGCTGCTCTCAGAGACCAGGAAGCATACACTTTTATTATAAAGAATATTTGTCTCTTCCAGCTGGCAAGGAATCGTGAGGCATCAATCACATTTGACACAAATCTGATTATACTTTAAATCGCCAGCAATAGCTGGATTAAGCTTAGAGGCTTTGAGGAAAAACTGCATTTAAAAGCAGTCTAATGGTGGACTGTAATAATCCACATTCAGTATATAATTATAAAAATAGGTGGCAAATCTTTTCAAACAGGCTAATAAACAGTATAGTAGGGAATGAAACATTTCAGTTTGAAAGCTGTTCCTCAGCTGTCCTGAAGCACAGGTGGTGGAATTCAGTTTCTCTCTCAGTGCATAAGAGAAATATCTGAAGTTAGAAATCTATGGATGCATGATTTACTACATATATGAAATGTATACTGTATTACATCAGTGACTGATGTCTGTGAACAAAGCTGACAATTTCCATACAGCAATAATAGCATATATGATATTGCACATAATAACAGTTACACTTGTTTTATCTAATCTGTCTGAGTGCTGATTAATTTCCTATAACAGTATGGCTCTGATGATAGTTCCAGCTGTAAGTCAAATGATATTTTTATATTAATTTGCTTCTTCTAACATGTTACTGTTTCTATAGTGACAGCTCATTCACAGCGACTTGTATGGCGGATGGTCTACATGATTTAAGGCTAAAAATGTGCAGATGTAAAACTGCGTTAAGACATTAAAACTTATAAAAGATGATATGGAGAAATTTTCTGTGAGGAGAGTCTCGAGTGTCAGTGCATTGCAATAGTCAGTATCCTTTCTGCCACAGGAAAGCTGTGCTTGAAATGTATGCCTTTTTAAAAATCTTATTCATTTTTAAGAGAGAGGAAAAAAGCGAGGCTGGTGAAGGAACAACTGTTATAGCTATTAGTAGATATAACTGTATGTAAATGAAAGTGATAATGTACACCATTAAAGGTCTAATGTGTAGGATTCGATTAGCAGAAACTTAGTATACATTCCATAATATACTTAGGGAATTCATAAGTATGTTTTCATTAGTATATATCTATCTGTAACTATGGATTGTATTGTTTTTGTAAGCTTAGAATGAGCCCTTTATATCTACATAGAGAGCGGGTACACCCTACGGAGCTGCCATGTTGTGCCGCTACAGTAGCAGAGAACGAACAAACCTCTAGCTCGTTTCATGTTTTTTCAAGTGGCAGCATGAATCAGGAAGGAAGCACTGGAAGGAAGACAAAGAAGAAGAAAGATGAATCAGTGTTTACTGGTGCTGGCTAACAAGTTTGAGAACCCAAATTTAGAAAAATGGAGGATCATTATAGTTAGCACAAAAAAATGCAAATGTGTGTGAATGTAAATGTAATGTAATTCCTAACTTGGAAGTACACTACAGGCACCTGACGGCCACCGTACCCTCTAATATGCTCTTGGAAAGGGAGGGGTAAGGGAAGGATTCAGTAGGTTGAATCCTGCATAGTGGACCTTTAGCAACTATGCTATAAGTTAAAAAGAACAATGAAACACTCATTAATAAATAAAACAATGTAACTGTTGGCATAATGCTGTGGTATAAGACGAATAAAACCCTTCTGTGTCACGTTGGCTTTGTTCACGCCGCAAGTCTCATTGCCCAGTTCTGATTTTTTGCTCAGATCGGATTTGCCCATCATGACGGTTCATATACATAATTACAAGTGACCTGTATCTGACTTCAATGAGAATGCGCCTGTCCTCCGAAATGGCATACATGCGCAGAGTGATACGATTTTGCACGAGTCCTGTCTCACCAACAACAAAAACGTATTTGTGAGACGGCTCATGGTATTAAAACCGACAAAAAGGACTCGCTAGTAGATAATGTATGCATTGCATTTTGCACTGGAGGGAAAACAGCTCATCAGCTGTATTTCTCCTCCAGTATTGTTTTTGCTGCACTGCTGGTGTTCTGATGAGTTATGCTAGCTTGGCAAAAATGCTACCGTAGCGTGAAGAAATGCTGCCGATAGTGGAGAATAAAGTTGACTTTAACCAAACCCTAACCTTAACCCTAACAGTTAAAGCTTAAAATTAACACTAAAACCTTAACTTTAAACCTAACATGCAACCGCTAAGTAGTATATTTCAATAGGTAGCACAAATCGCCAGAACACTGTGCTGGCTGATGACACTATCAGAGCTCAGTGCATGGGCACAGGCAAAATTCCGCATGAATTCCCGATCTGAGCGTTCTCATTCAGGTCGCATGGCCGTAAATCGGATATGTATCGGATTTAGGAGAACGTATGAAAGTGAATCAAATCTGATTTGAAATGGACAGGTCTGCGTGTCTACACATCCCTGAAATGATCAGATCTGTGTCACATTAAGGCAAAAAATAAGATTTGAATCACTTCAACATGGCAGTGTGATGGTAGCCATTGGGTCATATCACACCACTCTATTTTCCTATAACATCACACCCGCTTGTGTTTCATTCATTCTTTCTATGAACACCCTCATAGAAAGATATGCAATTATTCATTTTCACTTCCTCAAATAAATGAAAGCTATAATAAGAAGCTTCAATAAAAATACACTATGCTTCATTCACCATTTTTTGACCTCCAGAACAACAAAGCTATGATCGCTGCATTTAAACCTGCTCTGCGTGCCATCACACTGGGCCTGATGTAACTAACTTATGAGCAGGGTCAGGCAGTATGGGCAGCAGGTTGCTGCATAATCACCCTAAATGAAGGCACAGGATAATTGTGTTCCAAGGGCTGTTTAATACAGAGCCCAGTGACAGCACTGTGGCTGAGTGCAGGGAGGGCATCAATAATGGAGGTGCGGTGAGGAGGGATGAAAGGTTGTAGCTCAGCCAGCTGTCACTTAACACCCCCTCGGCACTATTTTTACTGGCTCCCAGTGGGTCTGGGGTTACACTCCGCCATGACCGAGCCTCCTCTACCTCACCTCACCAGGTGACAGGAACTGTACTCCCTCCTCCAGTTGCACTGCCTTGACCCTCATGTTCTGGTCAAATGTCCTGCTGACAATAATGCTTCTGATTCTGCAACAAAACTACTCAAATTTCATTTAAAACTGATTTAAAAATATGGATGCATGACAAATAATAATAAGAATATTAGAAAATGCCTCTGTTATGGGTGGGGTCTCTTCCAGGATGACTCCGCCCCATCCACACAGAACAAAGACTCACTGAATGATATGATGAACATGAAAATGATAAAAATCATGCGCTATGGCCTTCATAGTTACCAGATCTCAAACCCAAACCTACTGGAGATTTTGAACTGACGTGTTATACAGCAATCTGCACCATCATCAATAAAACACCAATTGATAGAATATCTTTTGGAAGAATGGTGTTGATCCAGTTCAGTTCCAAGGACTTCTGGAATGGGTTCTGGCAGCTCGTGCTGGCCTAACAACGTATTAAGTCACTTTATATTGCTTTTTCCTCCCATTTCATTTGTCAGCCTTCTCTAAATTATACCATTGTTGATATCTCATTCATTAGCATTATACACTAAATTTATGGTTACAATGCCAGATATACGTTCCTCACTCTTATCATGATAACAATCTGCTATGCCAGGTGTCAGGTGTGATTTATGGAATGCAGCAGGGACACAAATTGTTGTTTTGCTTCATTTATAAAAGTCTTTTTTTTTTTTTTTTATATATATTTACATTCTGCTGTGTTTCTTTTGGGAATGTAACAATTAATCTATTTCATGATTCGATTCAATTCATGATATTGGGTTCACAACTCGATTTTACATTATATTTTTGAAAAAAATAAAAGTAAAAAATTTATTACCAAAAAAATGCA
The DNA here is from genome assembly GCA_030068235.1 of Notoglanidium macrostoma. Lineage (NCBI taxonomy): Eukaryota > Metazoa > Chordata > Actinopteri > Siluriformes > Auchenoglanididae > Notoglanidium > Notoglanidium macrostoma. Next base: position 7,915,292 of record JAQQZR010000038.1, read on the forward strand.
ACATTTACTTCCCTACTCTTTATCAATCATATTCCTTTTGTTAACTAATAATAAAAAAAAAACCTCCTTTCATTTTCTTAATAACCCACAATAATTATTTACAAACATTTGTAAAGGTTGGAGTCAAATATAATAACCCATTTACTAAAATATTCCTTTTATTAAAAATGAAAAACGTTAATAACAAATAGGCCTTTCTTAATAAACATTTATAAACATTTGTGAAGGCTGAAGTCAGGCTTAAACATAAACAACCATCCATTTTCCTCCATTTGCTTCTCTTTAGCTTTTGGAAGTCTGTAAAAACATAGCTCAGAGTTCTTGTTGGATCTGTCAGTCAATCGCACAAAAGCTCTTTCCCACTTTAGATCTGATTTTCGTGAGTGTGTTTTTGAGGCATTTGAAATGTGTCACTTCTGCCTATGGTGACATCGCATCCATTCCCTTATACTAATAACAGATTATGCAGCATAATAATAATTTCTTTATTATTATTTAAAAAAGTTCTTTTTTATCCCTTCTATTTGAATTGCCATTTGAATTGTCATCACTTGGAGAATACTAAAACAAGCCCATGAAGTCTTAAGGAAAGACTAATTTCGCGATGTTCTGGTTTTGGTAAAATAAAAATTTAATTGACTAACTCTTCATTTGACTAAACATAAAACATAGGCGTTATGAAGATTCAGAAGCAGCAAAGCAAAATCAGCCCATTCACACCTGAACTACAGACCTCCTATCAATTTGAAATGACACATTGAGACATCTTAATGACAGGTAAAATAAGTAAATAATTCCTATATTTAAAAAAACCCCACAGAAACACACACTTACCCTCTAACAAGAGAAATAATAGATGCTTCGTTTAATAAATTGACCTGTCAGTAGGATGACCTTTCCTGCTTACTAAATGCACTGCAAATTAAACTTGGAAGAAAGCAGTATTATTTTTCACTATGTGTTTATTATGAGCTCCTGAAAAAAATGTAATAATGGGTGAATACAAACTACAAACTAGAGACCTGCAAATCTGAAAGCCAACTCAGTATTCAAATGCCTAAAGAAAGAAATCTGTTAGGAAAGACACATTACACCTTTCCTCACAAAGGTGTCTTACAGAACATAATAAAAGCTTCTTTTGATGTCCTGAAACACTGTGTTTTATGTGCACAGCAAATTCCTATCATCAGACTACCACCACCATAATCACAAAAACGGTGCTGTTAAGCTCAACAACAGCCAGCATTGATGGCCCTTCAAATCTGACATTTAAAAAACTGTCTCTAGTAAAGCATAAAGTGTAAATTATAACTTTTTCAGCAACTTTACAATCATTACTTCCTCTAATAGAGTCCATTATATTTTCATTAGTTCAATTCATCAGGTATAATTCCACCCACTACTCAGCTACTTTTATTGATGTATTTTCGCTTCTTGGTTTCACTGAAATGAACAGTTATTAACTCTAGCCCTGATACTTGACTCAGTCACAAACATGCTCTCGAATGGAGAGCTACTTACCAGTGCGAGTTAAAAAGCTCTTTGACACCAACGCTGTACTTCTTGTAGTGCTGCCACTCTTTCCACTCCTGCTCCGTCACCAAATCCTGTGTTGGGACTGTAGGAACACCGATGCTCTCTGCAAATAGGTTCGCTCCTTGGCCCGTCAGCATGATGTGCTCGGTCTGGAAAACCCAAAATAGAAAAAACAAGAAAAGACATATGTTGTTAATTATTTTTAGGCAAAATGATGCACCAAAACATGACAATTATCTGACACAATTAAGCACACAGCTTTTAACAATACTGTGTTAAAGACCTAACTGAATTTCAACTGAATATGAAATGTTTGTGTTAGCACAAACTACACCACCTGCATGTGTCACACTAGCAACAGGCACACACTCGTGTACAGTTATTGTTGTAATTCAAGGGAAAGATTCTTTGTGTAAACAACTCCAGAGCTCTGGATGTGAGATAAAGTGTGTCCAAACAGCTTTAGCATTGTATGCTGCTCTGTATGGTATTAAGCCTTTAATCTAGTAGGGCTGGCAAAATGGTGCAGTAGGTAGCTTTGCTACCTCATAGCTCCAAGGTCCGCAGCTCGAGCCTGAGCTCAGGATACCATCTTGTGGAGGTTTGCACGGGTTTCCTCCACTTTTCCAAAAACATGCCACAGAGGGTATATTCCCACATCATCCCCAGTGTTCCTAGGATATGCCCACAATCAAGTACAACACTGACCAGGACAAAGTGGTTACTGAAGATAAAGACTTATCACTTGTTACAGAAACTGAAAACATTATCATTAAAGTTGGTCTGTATGATGAAATGATCCAAACTGCAGTAAGTTCATAAAATTCATCATAGGCCATGTGATGAACACCACTGAGGAGCTCAGAGGAACACATGGATTTAAAGGTCCACTATGTAGGATTGCAACCAATGGAGTGCCCCTCGAATCCCCCTCCCCTTACAAGCATGTATTAGAAGAGCATACTCCCAAGTACGGGTGGTGTGGTGATAAGCGCGGTCACCTCACAGCAAGAAGGTCCTGGGTTCGATCCCCGGGTCACCCAGGGTGCCGTTCTGTGCGGAGTTTGCATGTTCTCCCCGTGCATGCGTGGGTTTCCTCCGGAAGCTCCAGTTTCCTCCCACAGTCCAAATTAGGTCAACTGGCTACTCTAAATTGTCCATAGGTATGAATGTGAGCGTATGTGGTTGTTTGTCTGTGTTGGCCCTATGGTGGACTGGCGACCTGCCCAGGGTGTACCAGGGTGTCTCTAGAGGTTTCCATTCTAGACTACTCTTCCAACACAACATGGCGGCTCCATAGAGGTGGACCCACTCTGTATATAGATATAAAGGGCTTGTTCTGTGTTTACAAAAACACAAAGCTTTGTTGTTACAGGTAATTATTCACTAATGAAGCCATACTTGCCATACTTAAGAACACTAAGCATTTCTGCTAATAGATCCCTTTAAATCCTACACAGTAGACCTTTAAAGAGATCTCCTCTGGGTTGCAGTGGCTAAAAATGCTGATACAAGCACAGGTAAGAACACAGATCAAGACTGAGCAAAAACCCAAAACCTGATCATTTCAATGGTAAAAGTCATCATAGGCCATGTGATGATGGTCTAGCTTTGGCATTTAAGATTTCTGACTCCTTGTTACAGCAATACAGTAACAACACTTCAAAACTGCTTTTCTGCTTTCACAGATAAAACAGCATTCATTCAAAATGACAGTAAACTCAATTCACTGAAGGGGAAAGGACTTGAGACGTGAAAGACAAAAAGCACATTTGTGTCTGTTAGAGGTTACTTTCCCTTCGGCCCAGCTTTATCTACCTTCAAACAATAAATTTTCAAGCCTCAGACTTGTGAACCAAAAGAAATAAGAAAAAAATGGAGCTGCTAATTAAGTAGAGGAAAGACCTTGCTGTTTTCTCACTGTTGCTAGGCACACACAAAACAGTCTGCCATCTTATTCCCTGACATACACTAGGGTGTTTGTGGTAAAACTCTGTTTCATAGTTATCTCTGCCTGAGAGGATTTTCTTGTTAACAATGATGGCATCTCTGACATTTGAACCTTCTGTCTACTCTCGCTGTCTGTTAAACTGAAGGTCACTGTGTATACCCTACTAAAAGATTTTTTTTATTTCACTCCGCTGCTCCCCAATTTTCAATGATGAATATTTATAGCAAATAACGAAAAACCTGCACAATGTAAATCCTCTGTGGCACCAAGCAACTTAAAATAACAGTTAAACTATGCATGAATGTGAATTTCCTCTCACTGTCTATTTGTTTCTAAATTGGTACAATACCGTCTTCAAAATATATGGCAACAAGAGCAAAACTGACACAGAACTGCTCTATTTTTTCCTCTCCATTTGAAATAAAACTGAGATGCAACATCATTCCAGCTTGGGAAACTTTTAAATATTAAAGTGGTTATTAATGTCATTTTTCTCTGTCATGTATAGTGTAGTGTAGATCACAGGCAGGAGCATGAGCTCAGTGAAGCTCGATCGCTGCATTGATCACATACTGATGAATTTTTAATATGGCCTATTAAACAGTGCCGCCAATCCCCGGTAAGGCCAAGGTCTTTCGGGGCAGTCAACACAGGTGCTGCATCTAATCAATTCTCTTGTAAGACGGGCTTCTTGTTTCCCTTGTGTCTGCTGCAATGGAAGGTGAACTTTGTGTATCAGAGGTGTGAAAGCAAGTTAATACAGGCTGTTTATTTTGTCCTGTGGGTGAATATCTCAACTGCAGTATCGTAGGCAGCATAAAAAGAGGTTGCAAGGAAAAATATTACAAATTCAAGCATAGGAGGTGTAGACCACATGCTCTGAATGCATAGTCTAATAAATTTGGTTCTAATATTATATTTCTGACTAACACAAAACCATAAACAAAATTTGGTGCTAAATATCTGCCTGCTGAAACATACATAAATTTGCTAGCTTCATAAAGTGTTGGTGAAATGAATAAATAAAATAAATGCTACTGCAGTATGAGCTCTGAGCTGTATTGTCTGCACTTTATGATAACATAATGAACCTCAATTTTTTTTACAATTTAATTTTTCACTGACACTACAAGATCATCCCAGAAAGGTAGAAATGAGTCACAATAGGCTTGCTTTGAAGACACGTTTCTCTCACAAAGCTGCACTACAAAAGCGAAAAGAGCTGCTCACTTGATCTGTCAAGCCTTTGTGCTCTGTGTATACCAAATTCGTATTATAAGACTTCCATTTTCAGCATTACAAAGAGTGCTGATTGAAATCAATCTGAAAATCAGCCAGCACTGGCCTCCCTTTGACTTCGTCATCTCAGAGCTTCAGAGGAAATAACATGTTAAGTCTTAAGGAGTCAGAATAAAATCTAAAAAATCTTAATGCCATCGATTTTTTTTTTATCAGGAATATAATTTACAAAAGAAAAAAAAAACATTCATGTATTATCAAGAAATATAATTCGCTCCAAAGAATCATAGAAGCTGAACAGAATTTTGGAAGAGTGATTTCCATTATAGGTGGCTAGTGAGGGTAGGGAGCAAATGCTGCTTCTTACCATTTTTCCATTTTCAAGGTGAGCTTCACTTGGCAAATCAGGCTAAACAAATTGTATCAAACAGAGGGCTTAGAGAAGTGTGGCTAAAATGGAACACTGTTAAAAAAAACCATCTTGCCATGTAAAAATATCTTGAACATAGACAAATTTATCTAATATTTTTTCATGTAAGAAAAAAACCCAACAAGAAGCAGTCCTGTTAAAGGAACATGCAACATCTGGCAAAAAAAATGGAATCGCTACTCTTGGATGATGTCCAATCAGCTGTTTTACTTTGTAGCAAATAAAACAATTCACAAATATGACACAAAACTATTTTACTTAAGAGCTGAATATTCTGGCTTTGAAAAACATACCTCAGAAAAATGTAATAAAATTGTTGTAATTATTAGCACTTTTTCCCCCTCAAGTAGAGGAGGAAAAAATCATGGAATTGTGAACCGTAAAAAAATAAATAAATAAAAAAATCACAATTATTACTCTGTTACACGTCCTCTGGCTTTCATGCCAGCTTGGATTTGAGGCTGGACTTCACTAATGGAAAAACAATATTCTTCATCTTCAGTCAATTCCACCATACATTTTCAATTGGATTGAGATCCGGATTGTTTGCTGACCATGCCATTGAGTTGTTATGCCTTTCCTGAAGAAAAGTTTTAATGCTCTTTGCTTTGTGGCAAGAGGCATTATCATCCTGAAAAATTACTTCATCACCACCAAACCTACTTTCAATTGACGGGATAAGAAAATTGTCCAAAATTTCAATGTACACCTGTGCATTTACTGCAGAGGTAATGCCTGCCATCTCCGCTCATCCTTTATCTGACATGCAACCCCACATCATCAATGACTGTGGAAATTTGCTTGTTTTCTTCAGGCAGTCATCTTTATATGTTTCATTGGAACGGCACCAAACAAAAATTCCAGCATCATCTCCTGGGTCAATGCAGATTTGTCATTCATCAATGAATATCACCATCCATAGTCCATGCCTTCTACTCTTTAGCCCACTGTAACCTTGTTCTCTACTGGTTAGGTATTAATGATGGTTTACGTTTGGCTTTTCTTTATGTAAATCCCATCTCCTTCAGCTGATTACTTACAGTTCAGTCAGAAACATTGGCTTCTGTTTCTGCCCATTTGTTTTTCATTTCTTTTACTGTGCATTTTCTATTTTCAAGGTATACTGATTTGAGTTTTCGGTCCTGACACTTTGAAGTCTTCCTTGGTCTACCTGTATGTTCCCCTTTTACAACCTTCCCATTTTGTTTGTTCTTGCTCCAAATTTTAGTCACAGCTAACTGGGAATAACCAAAATCTTGAATTACCTTCTTGAAGGAGTTTTATAATCCTTTCCATTGTTTCAACTGACAGCTCTCTTGTTGGACAGCTCTCTTGCTATCTAATTGAGTGATTTCATAAGTTTTTCCTCTACTTGATCTGTAAAAAAATGTGCCATTAATTATAACAATTTCATTAAATTGAGGTATGTCTTACAAAGCCAGCGTGTTCAGCTGTTAAATAAATTAGTTTTGTGTCATATCTCCGATTTGATTTTATGCCCTGCCCACCATGTTTGGAAAACTTAGACACAGCTTTACCTTTGACTGTTACAAAACACTAACACTGGAGACTCCTTTCAGAAATGCTAACTAAACATCTCACAAAAAAAAAATTCAACATATCAAAGGTCATTTAAGCTTTCATCAGCTTTTCATTTAAGCTATTATTATTTCTTACACTCACAGTTCATGTTATGAGGAACACTTACACGTTCATGCAGTTATCTAACAACCATGTGACAGAGGTACAATACAAAAAAGCCTGCAGGTGCAGGTCAAGAGCTTCACACCCAACATAAGAATGAAGAAAAAGTGTGATCTCCGTGACTTGGTGACCATGGTATGGATGTTGGTGCCAGATGGGCTGGTTTAAATATTTCAGACACTGCTGATCTCATCGGAATTTCACTAACAACAGTCTCTAGAGTTCATACATTTTCATGCATTGTGCTGCTGCCACATGACTGGCTAATTAGATGACTGCATGGATGTGCAGGTGTACTGGTGTTCCTAATAAAGTGGAGCATAGATGATAACGTGATGTCTTCCATACAAGTCCCTATAAGTACAAATATACATATATGTCCATAGAAACAAGCACAAACCTGCGAAATGCATTTCAGCTAGCACTACCATCATAGCTGCTGCTATATATACTATGACATTATTATACAAGAAATAAAATTATTAGAAGACTTTTACTCATTTCTAGTTTGAAATTTGATTGGCAGATCGTTTTTCTTTTATGTTTTTTATTTGTCAATTATGAGAAACATTGGATACATTTGTCTATATTCAAGGGCTTTTCACTTTTTTTTTTTTTTGCAGTGAAAAACTGAAGTGCAGAACTGGAATTTCAATCATGGCACCACAGGTCGATGCAGAAGAACACGGCCAATAGAGAAGGGAGCATGAAGAATTAAATAGAATTTAAACAGTAATTTCCATTTTGAAGTTCATTTTCCCAAAAGAAAGAGAAACAAAATGGTGAAAAGTGCACCTTTTCCATCACAGCACGTGCAAGGCTAACAGGGTTAGGAATGTTTTTCACTGAAGAAACAGCACCAGCGCCCAGCGTCTTTCCCTCCATGATGATGGCGTCCAGCTCCACTTCTCCATCGGTATTCAGCACAGCGCCATGACCTACAGCAAGATAGCAACACTGCCACACGAGTTTGTTACACCATCACTCGGAGGAGAATGACTGCTCACTTCACCACCCACACCACCACACCTGTGCTTTCAGCAGGCTCGAGCTCAGTTCCTCCTCTGGCTAAACATTTTCTCTTGATGGGAAGAAAAGAGGAGAAATGAACTCTAACCTTTAGGTTTGGACTTCCTTACACACTCAGTGTTCAAGTGGGATGTACTCAGTCAATTGAAGCCTGCTGGGAAAGAAGAATGTAACTACTATTATCCGAGCAGGCTCTCAGCGGACGTTTCGACTTGTACTGAAATACCCCTATTTCCGAACTGTGCACGGAAGCGTAGGGTGAGGAGGTGTTTGCTTCAGGAGCACTTATGCCTCCACTGTTTGCATCTGAGTATAAAGACTGTGGCAAAATGGATGCAGTATCATACTTTAACTAGAACGGCACTTGGAGAGCACAGACCTCCACCAAGGACAATAGTCAACTCTTCTATGTTATGCAAATCTGCAACTAGAACGACTTTATATGTCTGGATATATTTTCAATAAAGTTATCATATTTCTACATTGTCTATGTTTGTTTCTATTGTACATCACTATTAAATTTTACTGCCACCTATTGGATTTTAAGATGTATGGCATTGTTGAGCGCAGATTTCTGCAAAGCCCAAATGCCGTATCTGGCAGCATTAAAGAAAGAGTAATTACTTTCATGGAGCGTCCCCATGACTCGAATCCACTCCAAAATTGAATGGGTTTCTGCTTTTCCCACGCTACACCCTTCCGCCAAATTTCATGGAAATCGGTTCAGTAGGTCTTGCACAATCCTGCTTACAGTCAGACAAACAAACAGAAAAAGAAACTGCACCAAAACCATAACCTCCTTGACAGAAGTACTTAGTCAGTGAATTCAAGTTAATTTACCTGATTTAATAAAACACATTTTATAAAGTTTAGGGTGACTTTACAGAATGTGAATACCTCACAGAGAACGCTATTCATAAACTAAGGCTAGAAGCAAAACTGATTCAAATGTTCTAGTCATTTATTAATATATTATAATTTAGTCAAATTATTGAATTGCTCTTATGCAACCTTGTTATAATCATATTTAAAGTTAAAATGTCAGCATATACCAAAATGGTGGGTTTTCATCTGGTGTGATCTGAATCCGAACACTTCAGGATCCACTCTCCCATGGCATAAGCCTGATAATCATAGCCAAAAAGAAAGGTTTTCACATCTTTTCTCTCTTTCACATTTACAGAAAGAACTTAATCTAATCACTGGCTGAGAATGGGAGTCGATTATGAGGACCAGTGGACTGAGTAGCATTTTCACCTCACAGTTCTAGGGATCTGGTTCGATCAGTGGTAATTCTGTGCATGTTTTCCCTGTGTGAGTGTGGGTTTGCTCGGGTTTCTTGTAAAATCAGCTATGCTACGTTGTCATTAGGTGTGATGTGTATGTGCTTGGTGTCCTGTAGACTGGCGTTCCATCCCACCTTATGCTGTGGTACCCTACCACTTTCACCTTTTCCACCAAGTTTGGAGGCATCCTTGTTTTCCTTAAACACTGCATACCAAAACTGTGATATTAGGTTGTTACTGTCAAATCTATTTTGAATCCTGCAGCCAGAGAATCACAAAAGCAACAGCAACTCAGTCCTTAACTACACTATATGTACATTCACCATGCTCTGAAAAGCCAGAATGTCTCCTTGGAACATGATGATGTGCTCCACTCATTTACACCTTCCTGTGTGTCTCCCCTCTAAGCATCAATAGATTACATTAGTCATCTATTGATCAGCATTTTATACAGTGAAGTAGAGTCTGCTACTCCGGTGTATTAACTGATCCCCCTGGTGAAGTGCTGATTTTGCTCTTCTATGAAGAGGTTCGGCTGATTCAACCTATGGTGGCAGTTCACAATCACAAATGAGATAGACCCTGACAGACAGGTTGCGTTAATGAAGTATCTTATTTGCTCCCTGCTGGCTCACAGGAATCTGATGAATACTTGAGGACCTCTCTTCCTGCTCTCAGGATAATCATTAACAACAAATTGGCAGTGAAACATGGTCCAGGTTCCAGCTTTAGGGGAGGCCAGCATAGTTTTAAAGGCTACTCTTCAGTTTGTGAAGAAAAACTCATTCAAAGTTAAGCAAACAGAAAAATGGTATTAGTTCAAACATATCCAATTTGTGAAAGACAGTTTGATCTATTATTTGTTTGGGTCAGTTGCTTTCAGTAACATAAAATTCTCTTTATAAAATATATTTACAGCAGAGATTATGTTAGGACATTTTGACCTGTTGAAATTACCTTTTCTAACTCAAAATTTGGCTTTACTTCCTGCAACACTGCCTCCATGTCTTTTTGTTATACAAGGACCTAATCATATAAATAGCATTTGTGTGTTTATCTCCATACATATTCATTACATTGCTATAATGACTAAGATTATGGTTAGACATGAATATAAGATACAGTATATTGGTGTTTGAATGCATTATACAACTGCACTGCTATACAATCTAAATGGATGGCACGTTGATAAATAATGAACAGAAAATGCTTGGGGAAAATCTGTTAGGGAACATTCATTTTAGATGATGACTGGCACTGACCTGCATCAAAAACCGGATTATCCTCCATAACTCTCACGGCCACTTCAACAGCATCCAGTGCACACCCCTCCCTCTTCAGAATAACACTCCCTGCCTGAGCAGCAGCTTTTACCCCAGCCACCGATGCCTCAGCCAATACATCGGGTACGGCCCACGCACCGCCATGCACCACCAGCACAGTCTTCATCATCACGTTTCAGCAGATAAATAAACAAACAGCCCACACTGTCAGGGGAGAAGAGAAATTACTGCTAGGTTCCACTTTCCCATGCATTGCCCTTGGACTGCAATGTGCCATGTAACACGGCCTATTATTCAGATGAGCACTGACAGATTTCTTGCAGCTCAGCTCAGTGGAACGGATTGTTTACAGGAAGTTGGCTGTCAGCCTCGCTGTCATGTTTATGCCTGATCCATTATTATGAGGGCCTGTTCATTTGCCCTGCCTGGTGCACTCTCCATCCACACTTTTATATAATCAGAATTATGGCCTTGCATGCAGTAACAAAATACATACGGATTTCATTGTGCTCTATCTCTTCAGTACAGACAATGTGGAAAGCACTGTCTATAATTAAGATCATTCTCATATTCACAAATGTAAGCTGCTCCCATCTGACCAAAGTTTTAAGGCTGTCATAATGTCTTTACAGCATTATTCTATGTTCCCAAGACGTCCTAGCATCCATTACCTAAAAAGGTTTGACTGTGGGGCGTTACGTTTTTATGCATTTTATGCAAGATGACTGCCAATACCTTGTTTTCAATTAAAAGAAAAATAATGACGAATATTTGATGGCTATCAAAGATCATGTTTACACTTGGTTTTAAAATGAGTCTTAAGCAATCGGATCACAAGTGGACAGCGTTAAAGAAAACTATAAATGATCACCAAGACGCATTCATGACGCATTCACTCACAACACGTGCTTAGGTGGTCTGGAACGAATTTGAACACATATCTTTTTTTTTTTTTTAGTGTAAACGCTAATGCATCCTGATGAGTACCCAACATGGACATAACAGGAAAAATACATCATTAACGCAGGATGTGGTGGTTGCTTTGGTGACAGTATGCCAACTCCTGAAAAAATGGAGAGGAGCACTCATGTATGTGTATACAGTACATGTGTATGTACTGATGAAGGTAGGGTGCAGGTTCAACGTTTTTAACAGAACATTAAAACATTAACATTTCACCTTCTAGCCGAGATAACGTAATGAAATCTGAACACAAGTGGTCAGCTAGACACCTTACACACTTGATGCATGATAGACACAGGTGTAAACAGCGATGTGTCTTGGCTGTCCACTTGTGACCCAATCGCACAAGAAACATTTTAAAACCAAGTTTAAACAGGGTCAGAAAAGTCTTTGTGAATGCAACATTGCAGTAGGCTGTGCAGCTTTCTTAAAATTATTCCAAAAAAAAAAAAAATTTTTAATTAAAAAAAAAAGAAAATGTGTACAAAATATATTTTTGTATACATCAATAATTTGTAGCATGTTTCAAGTTGACACTAATAGTCTGCATGAATCTACAGTCTGGGCTAGAAAGAAATCAGCCCCAGGCATGCTTCTTCATAACATATGCATTTTTCTCACCATCAATTATGGTGCTAATATTGGTTACACAAAAGTCCAAAACAATCTGCTTTAAGACATTTGTTAGAAGTTAATAATCTGATGTGCATGCCAAAAACCTTATACTGATATCTTCTTAATTTTGAAACTCATGTAAGTGTAAGTGCATTGAATCGAAGGTTCTGCACATATCATTACAGATGCACTAATCTTTAATTAGAATGAAATTTAACACTAAAAGTTTCTTTAATAAAATAGTCTCCAGACTCTCTCCGTACTGTACACACTGAAGCTGTTCACGATTCACTGCTCCACCTCTATTAAGCTTTAAAATAGCGCATACTCGATTTTTATACCCTTTCAGCAGTTTCCATTATAAATCCAAAACGGTATTGCCATTTTCTTCGTGGAGCTGTAGTGACCGAAATTAGACTTCTGCAGAGGATTCAACAGTGTGATTATCTCACAAAAAAGGTACTTACTTGGACCCTAAATTAGTTGAGAAGTGAATACGCTTAAAAATAACTCTTAATTTTTAACTCTTAATTCTGTTAAAGGCGATAAAATAAGCTTACCAATAATCACGCAAGTTTCGAGTCGTAGGAGCTCCTTTTAGTAAACAAAGCTTCAGTCCCCGCCCATTTCCGCACTCTCCACCAATCACAATGCAGTCTCTAGTGTAAGGCTCGATTGTATGTGGCAATGGGACAGCCACGCCCACCCTGCGTGATCATTTCAGTATAGATGCATTACTTTGTTTATGGCTAGAGAGAAAGTGAGACGGAGGGAGAGGGTGCAGTGGTTAGCACTGTCATCTCACAGCAAGAAGGTTCTGGGTTTGAACCTCATGGCCAACTGGGGCCTTTCTGTGTGGAGTTTGCATGTTCTCCCCATGCCTAAATTACCCATAGGTGTGAATGGTTGGGATCTAAATGAACTATCTAAATATTTGGCACACTATTTTAAATATGTACAGTACACTTTTTAGCCTTGAAGTTTTTATCAACACATTTTTAACTGAGGTTTTTTATAGACAGGTTTCTGTACAACGCCATCATGCACATTGCATGTGCAACAAGGGGGCAGAAAGCAGCAATCTTCACATAAAGCAGAGATGACATGGAGTTGTCCCAAAAAAAATATAGTTGGAAAATGTTTAATATTTTGAGTGGAACACGTGCCTTTCAAAAGAACCGCAAAAGATTACGGATCCAGGGCATACAATTTTTTTTACGTAATATTATGTTAATGTACAAAACGAAAAAAGAAAAACCAAACAGAACCAACTCTGAAATGGCATTTTATTATTGAGTCAACAAGAATTTAAAAACAATGTGAACCCCTGGCTATGTTTCAGAGACCTCCATTCATCCATCCATCCATTATCTATTCCGCTTTATCCGTCTGGGTCGCGGAGGAAGCTGGAACCAATCCCAGCAGTCATTTCGGGCGAGAGGCGGGGTATACCCTGGGCAGGTCGCCAGTCCACCACAGGGCCATTCAGAGACCTTACTTTGAGAATTACTGAATTTTGTACATAAACACAGCCAAATGATAATTTGCATATATTACTTATAAAAATAAACTTTACATATCCTATACATCCAAATGTATGTGAATATTTTACTATTGAGAATCCCATTCCAAAACTATGGGCATTAATATTGAGTTGTTTCCCCTTTACTGCTGTAACACCCTCCACTCTTCTGGGAAGGCTTTCCACTACATTCTGGAGTCTGGCTGTGGGGATTTGTGCCCATTGATTAACAAGAGGTCAGGCAATGATGTTGGGCAAGATTCCCTTTTGCACAGTTGGAGCTTCAATTCATTACATAGCTGTTTAATGGAGTTGAGTTCAGTGTTCTGTGCAGGTCACTTGTGATCTTTCACACATACCTTGACAAACTATGTCTTTATGCATCTCTGTTTGTGCATGCATAAATAAAAAAAGACTTTTTAGCCATCATCATGTTCAGCCAAAAAGAGCGGTATTTTCATACGAAAAAAAAAAATACCTCTTTACATGTCAGACATGCTGGTAGATCATTAAAGCTTTCAGGCTGTTTTGTGGCTAATGGTTAAGGGACTCGTGAAATACAAGGTTGTTTAATCCCAAACCTACTTGTCAGTGCTGAGATGTTAAAACTTGGCTGTAGATAGATCTTTTACTAAGATAATGACCTCATGTCTCACATGTCATGTATAATATAATGCACGTTGAACAATTATTGTGATTGATGTTTTTTGTCAAAATGTATTGCGTTGTTGGACTTATTCAGAATATGCTGAAATGGAGTGTGTATATATCCAGATTCATTACTTTGCCATGTGCAGAATTGTTTAAAACTTTAGTTGATGTACATGAGGTGCTTTTCTCACAGATCCTGTCACTGAATATTTCCTGTGCAAAACACTTTGTTAAACTGTCGCTCTACTTCCAAAGAACACAATTGGTTTTTGGAGTGAAAAGAAAGTGCAAGAAAAGCACTTCTAGGAATGAAGTATCCCAAGAACAATCACTCTCAGTGGAGTGATGATGAATTATAGCATTGTGTTTCTGTTCATGGGCCTTGTTCATTGATTGGACTATTCCATGTGCCTTTAAGCTGGAGAGTGGGGGAACCTTAGCTTTGGGACTGTTTATTTAGATGTGGTGTTAGACTAATGAATTTGGTAACACAAGCTTCCATCTGTCCCTGAGAAAAGCAGCAAATGCATTTCCTTTGCAGGAAAAAACTAGGGCTCGAACCTCCCACTGACTTGCTGTATCCTAACACCAGGGTGATGTATGGAGAGCTATACCCCATGATGTATTGGAAAGTATATGCAGTATGATGTATTGCGCTGCTCACACCGACTCATTTGCACACTAGTACCATTTGTCCAACAGGATCAATGGCACATATTCCAACAACTTCTTGTATGTTGTGCATTTGTGGCAATTTAAATTTATTGGACCCCCATCCCTCTCTGCCATGGAAGGAGAAAAATGGCCAGCAGTAACAGTGAATAGCTGATATACCATTGATTTAAGCAGAAAGGAGAAGTAGTATCGATCATTTTCAATGTTGAAAATGGGAGTGTGTGTGTGTGTGTATATACACATATGTTGTTATATACACATTTGTATACACACATCCAGCTTCTCTAGAAATGATTTGCATTATGCTTACTTTTAATTCTAAATATAATATGGGGTAACCCACATCGGGTTCCTCTCCTGTTAGCTAAGAACATGAGTCTGAGGCTACAGTGAGTACAGGTTCATCAAAACTGGATTGCTGAATATAGTTATTTAAAAGATAGACAGATAAAAAGCAAGTAAGGTTTTTCCAATCTTCAACTGTCAAATTTTGGTGAATGCTGCCACCATTATTACTAAAGTGCAGCTACTTCCTGTATTTTTATGTATGTAAGGTGAAGTTGGAGATCTATGGAATATTCTTTTGTATGGTTTTAGTTTATATGCCAGTCATCATTGCATTAAAATACCCATATCACAATCATTTATCTCATGTTGATATTAATTCATCAGCAGTTAAGCAGCCAATAAATCTTATCTTTAAAGGTACCCATATTGGTTTTTCTAATGACATCAAAGCTTACGCCTTTAAAAAACATCATGAATGCCCTATACACCAACACTGTTACCATGTTTTGATAAACCATTGTATTTTTTTGCATTATGGAGCTCTTAAACTTCAAGTGGTATACTAGAAAATACAGGAAATAAAGAAATCTAATTTGTTTCCTTGCCTCTAGACATAATTGCTTTTTTAAGCATGAACAAAGTACCTGAAGCAATCTGGCTCACTCCATTTAAATAGCATCATGAATAAACTACTGAATTGTGACTCTAATTTGTCAATTGTGCGCTGAAAATCTGCATCTCACACATGCAGGGGCTACAAAATGGGTTAGGATTATTCAATTTTTGATTTTGTTTTGCACATACATTTTGACCAGGAGAAATCCGACCTTGAACTCGAAAGTCAGATGAAAGAGCAATCTTACCTCCCTCATATTCAAGAAAATGGAAATTGAGTGTTCACTGTGGAGCAGGTTACTAGCTACAGGATTCACTGTTACATAGGATCCTCCAATGGTCAGCTTGTTTATAACACAAAGAAACAGCATGTTCATTATATTTATGCATGCTTCTAACCTGCAACACCAAGTTAACCCAGAATGTGATCATGTCAAACTGAACAAGCAAATTATTCACTCAGTTCTCAAAAGACAAGACACTATCAGTATAACATGTACACAGCTCGAGGGTGATACAACAATAAAAGAATTAAAATTAATTTTGCATAGGAAATCAATCTCAGAAAAATGAGGTAGACTATAATAACTGCTGATATTCAAAGCCCCCCAAAAGAGGAATTTCTTTTTACCAGAGGCAGTGATTAAACTTTCTTCTACTGGTTTGCTCTCTGTAGAGATAATTGTGAGTGACAGAGTATTGGCTTATCTGAATACTGCAAGGCCACATTCAAGCAGAGAAGGTTGCTTAGACAGTGTAGGCCAGAAGTAATGGCAAGCCCTATCTGACCAAGGCTTTGTCACAGCAGCATTAATTTAGATGTTCAATTCTAGCATGGACAGAGTAAATGTATTTTCCTGGTTACCCCTAAGTAACAATCGAGCCCACACACTGACAACGCATTGACTAAAAACGCAAAAGACTTGGCTAGAATTAAAAACAATGATCCACATTTACAGTAGAAGATGCCACTACTGTAAATGTTAAAAAGACATTGCTCTTGACCTGTATAGGTATGATTTTGTGCATTATGCTCCTACCACACGATTGGCTGATTGGATAATTGTATGAATGAGCAGGTGTTACTGTAAGTGGTTAGTGAATGTTTGTACATTAATTTACGTTAGAAACAAAGGATTCTTCTAGGTCAGGGTGTATTTATCTGTAAGGTGCAAGTGTGCTAGCATGTTTTCATTCCAGCCAAACAGGAGCTATACATGATTGATGGCCAAGATGAACTAATTAGACAGATGAAATCATGTATGGCTCCTGCTTGGTTGGAATAAAAAAGCCTGCAGCCACATTGGCCCTTTGCAAAAAAAAAAGGACACTCTTGTTCTAGGTTCATATATCCTTCCATCCATCCATCAATTATCTATACCACTTATCCTCCAGGGTTTCAGGGAAGCTAGAGCCAATCCCAGGTGACTTCGAGGGAGAGACGGGGTACACCCTGGGCAGGTCGCCAATCTCTCTCAGGACTAAAACAGAGATGAACAATCATACACACTTCCATTTACTCCTATGGGCAATTTAGAGTACCAAGTTGACCTAATCTGCATGTCTATGGACTCTGGGAGGAAACCAGAACACCCAGAGGAAACTCATGCAGGAACAGGGAGAACATGCAAACTCCACACAGGAAGACTACAGTCGGCCAGCAGGATCGAACACAGAACCTTCCTGCTGTTTCAGATCATTCCTTTTGCAATGGCTTCTGAAAGAGAAGCCTTCTGTTACAGGTTTTCACCATTAAGCACTGCTCGTATGGGTGCAAGAAGAAACCTTTTCCTTCCAAGTGTAAGTGTATATACTTATCAAAAGGACAAATAATTTCAACAATTTCAAATTTCATCTCAGTGATTACAATAAAAATCGAGTAAAACTAAACCTGATTAAAAATGACATTAATGTTATTTAATGTCATGAATGTCATTACAACTAAACCTGAAAAAAAAAAGATATTAATCTATTCTTTTTATTTTATTTACAGTATGTTTTTGGTGTTGGGAGAAAACTGATGTATCCAGGGGAAACCCAGGGGGAAAAGAGGTGACTACACAACAGAGGCTAGAACTGCAAATGCAAACTTTCTTCAGTTTATCAGATGTTATGGAAATGCATTTTTTCCATTAAACTAGTGTAAGACCTTACTGTCAAGTTCATTTCCATACCACATCCCCTGTTTTTAAATGAAGAGCTCCACTGGTGCATTCTCAGTACAGAGACTGATGGTGTGAGAATACCTACATTTTTTTAACATAGTTCACACATGTCATCTTCAATGAGTGCAACTGTGACATCAAATTTGATGTATGATCATATCACTTCTTCTCCTGATTTCTTTGCTGCAGATTTTGTGCTCACACCTCTGAGCTGCACTTAACAGCATCAGTGAGGACCTACCTCTCTTGGCATGCTGTGATCACCATCACTTTCATCTCACTTTCACATTATTTGCAAGTGCTAAGCCAAGGCTTTGGGTAATTTAATCGTTGCAGGGTCATGTTCTGATTTCTCAGAGGGTTACCTTTACCCTGAGGCAGAACATGAGCTCTCATGCAGATATATAATTTGGGATGTCGCACAGAGACGTGCTTTTTGTGGTTTGGGGAAATCTATGCTAATTTACGTACATTTGTCAGTGTTGATAATGAGCAGGTTAATTTTCAACATTGCTGTCTGAAACGATAAAATTTTAAGTTGTCAGTTTCTGGATTATCATCTCTCCACTTTCATGTCTATTATCAGTGGCAGGGCAGATGTAGATGCAGTACGAAGCTAATGTACCATATTAACCTATTAATACCAAAATATCACTGCAATGCTGATAGGACTGCCTCAGTAGTCCACAGAACTTATTAGTGAGGAAAGATGCAGCAAAGGAAACCCCTGCAGAGTGAAACAGTAGGTTAATGAGACTTCAGGGTCTTAGACTTAGGGCCATTAGTTCCCAAAGTGAGCAGGTTTTAATATCCTCTTTCCCCCTCTCTCTCCTTGTCCCGTTCTCATACTGTTTAATAATTCACACAGAGGAGTATTGCCTTCTGCATCCTGGAGATGGATCTGAAACTTATCACCAATAAACATTCATCAGTCTCCATCAATCACTGATTTTAAATAAGCTTTAAAAAACCCTTTTCACATTAGCATTTTAGTATCTATCCATCCATCTATTATCTGTACCACTTAACGGTTAAGAGTTGTAGGGAAGCTGGAGCCAATCCCAGCTGACTTCACGTGGTCACCAATCTACCACAGGGCTAACACAGAGACAAACAACCATTTACACTCGCTTTCAATTCAGAGCAGCCAGTTGACCTAATCTGCATGTCTTTGGGAGGAAACCGACACACTCCCAAGGAGAACATGCAAACTTCACATAGAAAGGCCCCAGCTGGCCACCAGGTTCAAACTCAGAAGCTTCTTGCTGTGAGGGGACAGTGCTAACAGCCGCACCACCATGCCGCCCAACGTTTCTTTGAAAGGCAACTTTTTTTTTGCCTTACTTTTACTTGCACTTCACCTATATTCTTTGCACTTCCTAAATATCACACACTTCTTTTTTATTATATAACTTTCTATTTCATATTGTTAGTATTTTCTTCTTTCCAGCACTGCTGTTATCTATTGCATTATTATGATTAACCTATTTTATTATTTTATTTGATATGACTTTTGTTACTTTACTTCTCTGTTTTTTATTTCACTCTGTAAAACTACTACTACTACTACTACTACCAATAAAAATAATTTTAATAACAAGAATAATAATAACGCAGGCGGCACGGTGGTGCAGTGGTTAGCACTGTCACCTCACACTGTTGCTTCACAGCACCCAGGGTGCCTTTCTGTGTGGAGTTTGCATGTTCTCCCCGTGCATGCGTGGGTTTCCTCCGGGAGCTCCGGTTTCCTCCCAC
>JAQQZR010000038.1:7938919-7952677 GCA_030068235.1 Notoglanidium macrostoma
GCCTCACAGCAAGAAGGTCCTGGGTTCGATCCCCGGGTCACCCAGGGTGCCTTTCCGTGCGGAGTTTGCATGTTCTCTCCGTGCATGAGTGGGTATCCTCTGGGTGCTCCGGTTTCCTCCCACAGACCAAAGACATGCAGATTAGGTCAACTGGCTACTCTAAAAATCATAGGTGTGAATGCGAGCGTGTGTTGCTGTTTGTCTGTGTTGGCCCTGTGGTGGACTGGCGACCTGCCCTTCGCCTCTCGCCCGAAGATGCTGGGATTGGCTCCAGGTTCCTCACGACCCAGACGGATAAAGTGGTATAGATAATGGATGGCTGGATGGATGTTTTGATATTACAAAAAAGTATATTACACCATCTACCTTGCCATGAAGGTATTTGTTATGGTCTACAACAATAAATTGCACTAATTACACTGTTGAATAATTATGTAATGATTAAACAGAGCTGTCACTAATAGGATAATGCTCGTGTTATATTAATGTCTACGCCTGTTCTGTACTATTTGACATGCACTGATGATGGTCTAGTCAGATGATTTCCATAAACATTTTTAATTTCTTATTTGGATAAATTTTTCTCCACTTTTTGCCAGTGCACAAAGCTGATAACCGTTTGCTCTCACCCAGAGAAGCATTTAGCATTTATCAAGTTCACTGCAAGTGTGGGATTTCACACAGCTTCTTACCTTTTACCTCACGTTCCCCATTTATTCATTTATTTATAAATCAATATATGTGTTCTGATCTCATTTGCGAATCTTCCCCCCCCACACACTCTATTCAACCGGAATTGTAAAGTACATAACCCTATTAAGTTGCCTGGATGTCTCAGCTCCATTTTCCTCCATTGAGATGTTGAGGTTCTTGTTGAAAGGCAAATTGTATGAATATGGATGAATAAGATTCATGGGAGGTTAAAGCCAAAACGTTTGTGGCTTTTTCAGAGCTGTTAAGGGCAGTGTGTTTAATGAAGTAAATTAATAAGATGGACAAAGCGGAATCAATGGAGTACGACTAACATTAGAATAAGGATCATAAATTCAAATGAGCTCCCAGAACAAAAAGCCAAAGCTGGGTTTTTTTTGCTTGTGGTTTAGTGTATATTCATGATATTATTATTTTTACTGACAGAAAACTGCAAACACATTTTCACTGTTCCAGCTAAATTAGAAAAGAATCAATATGACTACCAGAGATGGATTTCATAAACATTGTTCATCATGTGGAATTACATAGTGTTCACATTTTCTCACTTGGGATGTCTATTTTACACTTTTCAATATGCAACAAAAGAAATAAATGAAAGCAAACAACTAAGAAACTTCAAAGGGTACCGCTGAGCAAAAAAGCAGAAAAGTACCATTTCACCATATATTTCAGAGTGGTGTTGAATTACAGCTGGGTTTTAGTGGGAGGATGTGTTATAAAATCTGACACTGGGTGTACAGATGTTTGCCAACAACATCTTAATCAATTCAGTCATTAATTAGGCAAGCTCGTCTTTTCAATCTTCCTTGTATCTCTCCATCCCCTGCTCATATTTGTGTGTATGCATGTTAGTGCATGTTTTCCCTCTATAGACTGACTGTCACACATGCCTAATCAATCTTGGCAAACTGAGGCAACACAACAAAGCAACTGATTAGTATTCACGGACGCAACAAATCGAGCTGACCTTGTACCCTGCTATGAATATGGAACACGTGTCTTCCTTAAGACAGATCACGTTTTCAATTGCTTACCTTTGTTTCTTTTCCCTCCACACAACTGCACTGCTATCACTGTTAAATCATGATAAAATTCATTTAGCCATAATTTAAAACACACTGTTCAATAGATGTTGTGCACTGAAACAATAACCAGGGGCACCAATACTCATTTTGGCCTCTTCATGGCTATCCCTCCATTATGGACAATTTTCATCTTTTGCATTCATTCATCTTCAGTAATCACTTCATTCAAGCACAGGGAATTATCCTGAGCTTATCCTGGGAATACTGAGCCCAAGGCGGATGAGACACCCTGGATTGGACCGTGCACATACTGTACACACTTTCGCACAATTGTTCAGACCTATGGGCAATGTAGCATGTTTTTGGGAGATGGAAGAAACGAAAGAACCTGGATGAAACCCACATGGACCCAGAGAGAACACGCAAAACTCCACATAGACAGTATCCTGACTCAGGATCAGACT
Source organism: Notoglanidium macrostoma (assembly GCA_030068235.1). Classification (NCBI taxonomy): domain Eukaryota; kingdom Metazoa; phylum Chordata; class Actinopteri; order Siluriformes; family Auchenoglanididae; genus Notoglanidium; species Notoglanidium macrostoma. The sequence continues at coordinate 7,941,123 of JAQQZR010000038.1, forward strand.
GAGGATCCTGGAGCTGTGAGGTGGTAACACTGTGCACTCCTGAAATCATGTAGCATACAGTACACTCTTAGAAAAAAGGGGTATAAAATTGTACTTTTCCTTGTCACATCTAAAGGTTGTATTTCTCCTTGAAATGTGGATATAGTGTACCTTTAAAAAAGATTTAAGACATAATTTGGACCATATTACCTTTCAGTTGGGCTGGTTATGAGTCGCATTGGTCTTGTTAAATATGGTCCAGGTTCTGACTGAGAATTCATTCTTTCTTTTCAAAGCTACAACCTAATCTTTGGAGCAATGGATGAATGAAGCTAACTAATTGGAGTAAAGGCTTGGCCTCCAAAAGGAACTGGATGGTTTTCGGTCATGATATTCACACTGTCTCACTTTCATTTGGAGTTGATCTTGTGTTAACCTCCACCTCATTAAGACTCGTCTTGGCTAGTTCTGGTTTTGGATTTGACATATCATGTCATGACAATATCGTGGCACGGTCATGACTTCAAATGTCCTCCTTCGTAAAGTAAAGCTTTAAAGGTACACTGCACTGGCTTTTCTAGACACACACACAAACAAAACTCACTAAGGGTACAAAAGGTGTACACCAACCCAGAGACAAGAAAGGTACAGTTTAGTACTTTTCTCCGAGAGTGAATTACTGACTACATGAATACATGTTAAATGTAGTTCAAGGCCGGCCCGACGCATAAGCATACTAAATGAATGCTTAGGATCCCTGTGGCCGCCAGAGGGCCCCCAAGAGCACTTGTAATGTCCCACAAGAGCGCTTGAAATGGTTTTAGCGATATATTAATGTCAATGGTAATCATACAGAAACGCAATATTATGTCAACAGGGTGGCTGGCTAATACTACTGGTTTAATCAATCCCTGCTGCCTCTGTCAGAGCCGGTGTCACATTCCTGCGTATGCGCACTCTGACGGTGTTAACTGCATTTCGCAGACTAACGTTAGGCTACTGTCCTCTCCACTGCGTTCTTGGAAAAAGAAAATGAAAAAATGTCCCAAAAAAAGGACACGTGCCTCTGGAGCAGAGAAAAGAAAGAAGAAGAAAACAGAAGATGAGAAAAAACAGCAAGATAAAGCTATGTTTGCGTGACTAATTACAGTATTTTGCCATAAACATTCAATGGCTAGATAGATAAGCCTTTAGTTTCAGCTAGCACTAGCCAATGATCAAACATTGCAAAACAAACATTGTAAAACAACGTAGCGTTGGCAGTGCCGAGGCAGCGGGGCCCCAAATCTAATTCTGCTTAGGGCCCCATAAAGGCTTGGGTGGTCCCTGGTCTAGGTTATATACATACAGTATAAACATTATTACATCCAGGGTCACAGTTACACATGTCGGACTCCCTGACAGGTTGAAGCACTACTCTCCTTTTAGGGCCCCTGTCTAACTAGGCTACAGAAGAGTGAAGTTATTGGACTACAGGCTCATGTACAGAAGATGAGATAGCCTAATCCCAAATAGCTTCCTAAAAAATATTAAGTGCACTACGTAGGATATGGAGGCATCATTCTACACCATACGCAGTGCACTTGTCTTGTAGAGGACGTAAGCATCCTTTTGGATGGTTTCGTCAGCGCTGGGGACTGTTGCCAGGAGTCACTTGTGTCCTCCGAGGCAGCCAATCAGGCGCGGCGGGGGCGTGGCTACAGCGCGGAGTCTCCGGCGGAGGAGGGAGGGATCATCCGCGGCGTCTCGCGTTTAAACCGAGCGCGAGGACATGGGTGCGCAGCCGTGAATGATTCCAATCCACATCGCGTTTCCCCGAGCTCGCGCGCACATCGACTGTCAGCTGCTGTCACTTAGCAGACAGTTATTTCTTTTAAATAATAATAATAATAATAATAAAAAATATTATTCCTTAGCACTTGTGTGTCGTCTTACCTGCACTTTGCCGTGTTCGGGACTGAGGTGAATAATGGACCAGGACAAGTACCTGCCTGAGCTGCTGGCCGAGAAGGAAAGCTTGGATCCGTCGTTTGTGCACGCGATGCGCCTTCTGGCCGAAGGTAACGGAATTTCCTCATCCATCCTCTCCTCTCACTGGGCATCACGCTATCAGGCATGCAGCACTTGGAATTGATCATGCGTTTATATCACGAAATTGTTCTTGATGAGATCATCATTTTATAAGCGTTCTTGCAGCCGTGTATACAGTAAGCTGCGTTTGGAGCCCCAGCTAAATGATTCGTGCCCGAGTGCATGCAGGTGCCTTCCCCCGCCATTAGAAGTCAGAGAGCTGGTCCTCAGGTGTGTAAAGCACTGAATCTCTCAAGTAGTGAATGCAGATGGCTTGAGATTTGTCTAGAGGTTGTGTCCCTCCTTAACCTTTCATGTGTGATTGTTTGCAATTGTTCAACCTGTCATTAAATAGAGTGCAGTGTTCTCCCTCCCAGAGTGTCACCCCGACTGACCCAGAGACCCATCTGATGCCTTTCACATCCAATTCAAGTGCTCATCAGATGCCCATTTCATCCCTCAGCAGATAAGGCGAGAGCACGGATTGAAACAAATTTTCACGTTTTGCTTTTCGCAGCTCGGCTGCTGTTTTTTAGCATGCACACCTGACATCCCCAGGTAGCAGCTTATTAACCCCTATAGGCTCCTCCTGGACTTATATAAAAGCTGTGTAGGTGTAGGTGTGAATACAAGTCTGGGGATTTCTTTTCAAGAGGAGATACGCTATAGTATTACCCAGCATTAGTCATATCCTTATTTTAGTTCGTGCAAGAATTGTATAACGGGGAGAATAGATTTTTTTCAGTTTTGCATTCTGTATATTTATTCATTTAGACTGAATCATATCTAACTCAGCCGCAGCCAGGAAAACATGCACAGTGTATTGCTTTATTGTTATTTGTGCAAGAAACACTGATAAAAACTGCTGCTTTGTTCAAATGCTTCTCTCTCGTTATTGATATATTCCTCGAACTCTCAATTAAGCACTGTTATTCAATTAACATGAGATCTCTGGCTTTGGTAATTAGTGATGATAAATGATATTTCTGTATTCCATTAACACAAAGATTCATTCATACTGCAGATTATTTCTGGCTCTGAAAGGCTGCAAATGCATTGTTATTTCTATAGAAAATAAAGCCAACTCCTTGAAACAGTTAATGAGATTACTGTGTACTTACAGGGTAGTGAAGTTAATTCATTATGGCTATGTTGGTTTAAATGATAGGATTTAAACAACACATCACCACATAATTAGAGCAATTAAAAATAATTACAAACAATAAGGTGGGTTTTTTTTTTTTTTTTACATATTAGGAAAGATGTCATCATGATCACCTATTCTTTATTTGTACTACCTATTCGTTATTTTTTATAATGCCAACACAATTGCACACAAGTAACACCTTTATTTCTTAAATTGTGTGTCAGACACATAATTGGTGTTTAATACCGTGCTGAACTGCAGTTATATAAGCTACTACATTGGTCAGATAATAAATACATAAATAATTCTGCACATTACTGTTACAGTCAAGAAGTTGATTATTTTCCAATAAATGCACACTTCGGAGTGTTTTATTCCTCTTGTACCATAGCAATTTGCCAATTATTATTGCCAATTATTTATTTATTAAACATCTCTCAGGTTTGATCCATTTCTAGGTACGGTGAATGCCGTGGAACACGTCAGTCCCTGTTATCACTTACGTTACAGCAAATATAACCAATCGGTCCATTAACTGCTTCATTTTCCCGCTCTGTATTGAAGTAGATAGCACAGACATATGTAGCTTCTCATGTTACTGAAAAATCATAAAGCCCTCCACCCTGAAGACTTTCCTGTGTTAACTTGAAGGAACACTATTACAAAGTGAGTCCTTTAAAGATGCTGGCATGATATGGTGATACGGCCAATATGGTGATGCTCCTCCATAAAAAAAACCAAAACAAAAAAACCCCCCAAAACCTAGACATCATTTTTTAAACTTTGTTTATGTGGAGCGTCCGCTATTCAAGTCCCATGACATATTCAAACAAGTGCATTAATACAATATAAACTTATTTTCAAGGTGGCTGTTATACACAACCTCACATGCAATATGAATAACGGCTTTATTAAAGGTATAAACTGTTAGGTATTTAGAGCTGTTTACTGATAATTCTGCTATTGTGATCGTAGATAATTTAATGGTTGAAAAAGCTTCACATGTGATTCGGTTGATCCTGCTTTAGAACCTGCTCCTTATGAAGTGTTGATCTCTGGGTTCAGGCTGTGTGTGTGTGTGTGTGTGTGTGTGTGTGTGTGTGTGTGTGTGTGTGTGTGTGTCAGGGAGCGCTTCATTCACTTCACAAGGCTAAAAGGGGAATCTCAGAAAGCCTGTCGCACCCAGAGGGAGGTACAGCCTCCGTGTCATGACACACATGACAGCTGGGGATTTTTGCTTCTCTCCGGCAGACAGGGATGATAAATGTGTTTGCTAGTGCGGTGCAGCTGAAGTTAAGAGATGTTAATGTGCTGAAAGACATGCAGCGCTGGCCTTGTTTCACACAGTCACTTGATCTCGTGACACTGAATATAGAAGATCCATGATCCATTTTAAAAATTCTCAGTGTGTTTTAGTCAGTGATGAAATTAAATGCCATAATATTATTTTGTAAATACTGGCTTGCCATAGGCAAGTGCAGGAGAACTGGGAGATGATTTATGAAGCAACTGATTTATATCTCCTTGTTCAATCTCCTTCCACAGAGCTGGTGAATCCATGAATTGTATTGGTCAGACAGTGTTGCTTAATTTTTATAACTGTAGCTCTGACAGCATTTCTGGCTGCAAAGCAAATCACATGTTTATATTCCTGCACTCGTTCTGATGGGTTATCGTTTCTGTAGTAACACCTTATTTGGGTGTTACTACAGAAAATCCCCTAAATAGAGATGTGTAGTGGACGCTAACAATAATATTAAATTAAGTGAACAATAAATGTATTAAAACTAATTAGTAAATTTATTTAAAACATGTTTAACAAATAAAGATGGATAATTGGTAATATAATTGGTGTTTTCTGTAAATAAACATTTAGTTAACATTTATGGAAGGAGTTTCACATGTCAGCGCTTTACAGTGGCCAGTAAATGTCTTCAGGACTTTGGAAATTCCAGTAGAGCTGGGCGATATTGCAAATAAATAAATAAATAAATAAATAAATAAATAAATAGCTTTGCAAATTTATGAATGAGTCTCAATTATAACTTTTTTATTCGAATGGACTTTGTAAAATGTATTTGTGCAAAATCATTTATATATTACAAAAATTGTATATGCAATTTTTAAATTAATATAATATGTTGTATATATTAATATGAATATACTGTAGTGTATATCAGTATGTAATATATTAATACAAAGGGCGGCATGGTGGTGCAGTGGTTAACACTGTTTGCAGGATCACCTGTGCCTGTGTGGGTTTCCTCCGGTAGCTCCAGTTTTCTCCCACGGTCCAAAGCTATGCGGTTTAGGTCAGCTGGCTACTCTAAATTTGCCGTAGGTGTGAATGTGAGTGTGAGTTCTGTTCATTTCCATGTTAGCCCTGCAATGGATTGGCAACCTGCCCAGGGTGAACCCCGCCTATCGCACAAAGTCAGCTGGGATTACAGACAAGCGGTATAGATAATGGATGGACGGACATTAATACATACTTAATAGTGTAATTATATAGTAATTAATAAACACATAATAAATTAATATGTAATCATGTACATTCTAGCTTAGAACCTTTTGAAAATCTCATTAACTACTCTGAAAATTGCCCAGCACTACTTGCAGTTTCTCTCTAACATGACAATCTGCCATTATCATCTTATTGCCTTACAGATAGAGAAAACAGAAAAGCTGGTGATGGAATGACTGTTTATTGCTGCTAGCCATAATAACAGAAACCATCCGGTTCTCTGGACATTCCTCAACATTAAATTTAACTATACAATGTGTAAAAATATGACATGCACAAAAATCGGCAAAGTGTCGTTGCTGAAGAGGTATAAAACACTCCGGGACATGCCGTTATGCACCGCCCACCATCCTGTCACGGAATTGTTTTATTCCATACTTAATTTGCAACTCATTATATTTAAGGATTAATTGAACATCTTTTTTCAGTAAATAGCTAGCAATTAATTTGCATGCTATTAGCTGTAATTGGTGGAAAATATGGTAATCAGTGTCCTTCGACACATACAGTACGCATATTTCTATTGCTTAATTTCAATCAGCGAGACTATAACAAACAAAATATTAAGAACATTAGTGTATTATTGTATAAAAGCCAGCCAAGGATGTCTTCACTGTGTGTTGTTTAATAACATGCTAATGTGGACAGCTGGAATAAAAAAGCAACACAATGCACCGCTATCTTTATTTCACAAAAATACAATATTTTTCAACCAGATATTTGGACAGTCGTATAAACGTATTGCCCATGCAAGACCTCCAAGTCTGTTTGATTTTACCTGCGTAGTGGACTTGAAGCACAAGCAGGACTTTGCATGCTGCTTGCATTCTAAGGTACATTTGTATGAGAAAAATCTATCAGCTGTGTTGTTCCCCCTAAAAAGCAGATAGTCTATAACGTACTGCATTAAGAGTAAATTTCTGTGTATAGAAGAGTCTGAAGATGGATCTCCGTAACTACTCATTTTCAGCACAGAGATGAAAGGAAATGCACGGGAAGATGAGGTGTCTCCTCAAGGACGAGCCTGGACTAGTGTTTATACACAGTATTACTATCGTGAACACATCAGCATCAGAGGGGATGTATGTTTATATGATTATTTGTTTAATTGCATTTAGAGTTAATTGGAACCCTTAGGCCAAAAGGAATAAGAAATGTAATCTATGGGAAATGCTTATTATTTATTAATATTTATACTCATTTATGCTGTTATCTACTCAGCCAGTCATGTGACAGCAGCGCAATGCATAAAATCATGCAGATACACGTCAAGAGCTGCAGTTAATGTTCACCTCAAACATCAGGATGGGGAAAAGTGTGATCTCTGTGACTTTAGCCATGGCATGGTCAGTGGTGCCAGATGGGCTGGGTTGAGTATTTGAGAAACTGCTGATCTCTTGTGATTTTCACACACCACAGTCTAAGTCTCTTTAACAGAACATTTTGGACAAAAGTCCTTAGGGCCTGTGTCAACCAAATGTGTTTTTGTGCACTGACAGCTTCTATTTTTTTTTTATACAAATCCTATGAAGTTCAGTGTTGACAGCGGTCAGCGTCCTCGGCGCATAAAAAGCCCTCAGCGTTCAGCTTTTGGAACACTGCCGAGCTTGTCAATGTCACGTCTCTCTCACCAACCAATTAAAATCAAGAAGGGGTGGGACATACAGTAGCAGCACTGTCCACCATGGCAGAGGAGAAACTGATCCTGGCTGTCAACCCAGATATTCATGATCAATATTTGAAATCAGTGTGATTTCTTTCCTTCATTTTAGCTAACCTTTCTAAAGTAAACAGAACAAAGGAATGCGGAAGTTCTAGAAGATGTTTTTGTAACCTAACAACAATAAGCACTTGAGAAAAGTGTGGGCACTGCCAGAACAAACACCACATCTGGAGGACACAGGCTCTTAATCAGCTGTGTAAGCAAAGTGCTGTTGAGGCTGTAGTAAAACCAGTGGGTATTGAAAATGTTTGATGAAATAATAACTGTAGCCAAAACATAACATTCATTTTTGAGGGGCTCTAAATTTCCAAGAGTGTAGATGAGCTCCTTCTCTTTATGCTTGCTCACTTCACAACAACTGGAGTTGCAAATAGAGATGTCATTAATGTTATGTCTATCACTGTTGAAATGTCTTGCCACTGGAAGGAAAGATTCCTCCATTCTGATGGTACGAAGTTGGTCGACCGGATGATCGGCCAGTCTCCTCTTGGTTTCTCCACTGTACAATTGATTACATCTTTTACATGAAAGACAATGAACAACTCCTGCGGTGATGCACAAGGATTGTTTGGTAATAAAAAATGCTCCTTTAGGGTCCGTGATTGTAGTGGTTGTGTTAATGAATTTGCATGTGGAACAACTTGAAAGGTTGCATGCAAATGTGCCACTGATTGTATTAACCTGATCTTTTAATTCACTCCCGATAAGCTTTTGTCCTGTCTGTAGGAAATGAATGGAGGCTTCTTAAACAGGGAAGCTGTCTAAGGCTTGTCCAGGAGAACACACAGTACTGGGCACACATAGTATATTTAATTTCATTTTTAACTTCCTGTATTTGTTTAGTCAAATAGTGGTTCATTTAATTTTTTCCATTCAGAAACCATGGGGATGCAAACTTTTGCATGTGACTGTATAGATGTGTGGTTTTTGCTGATGTTAAAACTTGCAAATCATTCTGATTAGTTTCTCTACTGGAAACAGCTTTTTGGTCGAACAGAGTCAATTTTATTTCTTCATTTACTTCTTACTGTGCCTTACATGTGCACATTTGAACTTTTTTAAATACAATGTCATAATGTCTGTCATAAAATGCGGCAGTTATCCTGATATAAAAATACTTAGGGGTGGCAAATAAATTGCTTTCCTACCCATCCCTTCAGACACCAGATACCAGATTAATCCTCTCAAAAGTGCCAGTTTATATATAAAATCTTGTCAAGTGAAGATGCTAGAGTAAGTCTGAAACCCCCAAAGTGACAATTTGAACAGCTACATATTGTTTAATATAGACACCATTTGGACATGGTTAAAAGTGATGCTAAAACGGAGCGTTCTTTACTTGTGTTGTTGAAATAGAGCCCTGGAGTAAACAGCTGTTCAGCTGGAGCTAACGTTTAGGCAGCGCCTTATTGGTTTGTTTGAATGTCATCTTGAGACACTGGCTCTTGGCCAGCCAGCTTTTATTTATCCAACCATATTACTCAGCCATGTTTTATTTAATACCTCAGAAATCCCCTCGCTGATTGGCAGCTCTGTTAGCAGGGCATGTACCGTGACCAGCACCTTGACCCACACTGAAGTGACTCCAGCCCATTCTCACAGCACTTTGGCTCACCTAAATCTGTCTTCTCCTTTTAGGATCAGAGGCCGAATGCTTTTGTTCCTGATACAGCCGTGCTCAGAGAGTCGGCACTGGATGTCCTTAGAAATCTCGAGAAAAAGAGATAAGAGAGGTTCCTACCTGACAAACAGAAAGTCTGAATGGGGCAAAGTAATAGCTAATGACATAATGAACAGCTGTAATGACTTATAACCCCACCCTTGCACTTACAGTGTTGCAAATTAAATGAGTAGCAGATAAGCAGCTTCACATGTCCCATGATTGATTTTCTATGTAAAGCAGGTGAATGATGAAGGCTGGGGCTAAGGTTCAATTTATCAGGACCTATTTATATCTGAATAAAATCCAAAGCGACAGGCATTGCTCATTGAAAACGTTTCTAAGTGTTTAAGGAATGAAGTTATATAGGCAGTTATATACCTTCCTTGATCTTCACAATGAAATGAATTCTTAGAAAGTCCCATATTTACTCACCTGAATTCTGTGATTCTTGACTATGTGATGCCCTGACATGCCATCCAGGATATATATCCCTGTCTCCCATGGCAGGTACCAGGGTAGGCTCCAGATCCGCTGTGAGCCTGACCATGATAAAGCATCTACTGAAGCTAAGGTGCCAACATTGCTAACAAGACAATCCTAGCAGACAGAAAGAAAAATCATTATTTTACCTGAAACACCCTAGTGTATGTTGGTGGACTGGATGAATTCATGATAATAGCATAAATCAAACACAGCACATTCGATCCTTGCACTTTTACCAACCAGTGCCTGCAGCCTAACCTTCTTGTTCTATATTTTGGTTTGTTTTGTGAATTCACTGGCCAAAGTTCGCCTAGATAAAGTCAGGACAAAGCAAAAGCAACTGCGTTTATTCGTCTTTTTCCCTTCAGTGAATTGGTTGTTCCATTGGTTATGGCAAAAAAGCCAAGTTTGCAGGTGTCTTCTGCATCACTATAGACGTTTGCAGCTCTTCTGAACATGAATGAATGTCTGAGACCTGAATGTAATTCATTTCAAACAGTGACAGTATAATAAACAAGAAATTAAGTGAGCAAGAGCAAGCCCGGGATCTGTTCTCTCCATGTGGATCTCTGTGTGTTCAGGATGCTGCAAGTTAATCCTTAATTTGATTAAATTCCCAACGAGCAAAGCAATCCAATGCACCACTTTTCATTTATAAAATATTATAATATATTTCAACCAAATATAGGCTATATTTTAGCTCAAAAGCTGGAAAGTCAAATTGTCCATACCAGACAACCAAGTCGGATTCATTTTATCCGCATAGTGGGACAAGGCAGGGTTTAGCATGCTGCTTGCATTCACATCAGATTTGATTCTCTAAGGTACATTTAGTGTGAAAAAAAAATTGTGCAGCTCTGTTGTTCCATTAAAAAGCAGCTCCACTATCCAGAAGAGACTGCTTCATTATGAGATCATGTTGTCTGTCCTATAATTTCGCGATACAGAAGATCATCGATCAATTATTGATTAATACTCTGTAATAACAGGGGACAATAATTATCTTCATTCATTGACTTTCACATGGGAAACAAATTTTGACAGTTTGACAGTCACTCATCTCAGTTACTCATCCCACAGTATGTTTGCACTTTATGTAGTTTTGCGTACTATTGCAACATGGTCCTGGTAAAATGGCGTTCTCCGTGTTCCAGTGTATACAAGCTACATAGCGGAAAGACAATAAAAGCCCATTTGACTTGATTTTATTCACTTTATTTCTTGTGCATGTAGCCTCATAAGGATTTACATTTACAAGATTCCTTTGGATGATTTGATGCACCACCACACATTAAGGCACATTGATGGTGTTGGTATGCGAAAGTGTAGTGTCAGATCTATATTAAGTTCATTTTTCATTTACCTGAAGTTGGTGTCACTATGATGTACAGTGGATATAAAATGTCTACACAAGTCTCCTGGTAAAATTGCAGGTTTTTGATTTTGTGTTGAAAAATGAAGCCAAGATAAATCATGTCAGATCTTTTTCCACGTTTCACGTTTCATGCAACAAAATTCAAACCAACAAAATTCAAGTGAAAAACAAATATAAATGTTGTGTAAATGCTTCAGCAGCTGGATAAAACCAAGAAGATGTGGAGAAAACATCTGATCTTTATTTAGGGTTAATCAGAATCATGTCATCGATGACAGCTATATGATAATTTCTCATTGATTCACATGAGATTGAATGTGACTGATTTCAAATGAATTCTGAGCATAGTCACATGCATCATTACAAAAGGGTGTGCATACTTATGCAACCAGGTTACTAAGTTTTCCTTTTTCTTTTTTCCCCCTGAAACCTTTCTTTTCACATTAAAGCTGGAAAATGATCTGACACAAATCTTGCTTTCGTTTATTTTTAATATTGCAAAACAGGGGCGGTGGTGGGTTTCTTCCGGGTGCTCCGGTTTCCTCCCACAGTCCAAAGACATGCAGATTAGGTCAACTGGCTACTCTAAAT
>JAQQZR010000038.1:7962491-7997122 GCA_030068235.1 Notoglanidium macrostoma
AAATAAACCTTTGAATATTTACCACACAGCTGGCCACCTTGGTCAATAGTCCCCACACACACACACACACACACACACACACACACACACACACACACACACACACACACAGAGCCCTGTACTGGAATAAAATGCCCCAGGCAAAGGTTCAATTAAGGAAGCTTATTACGATAGTGAGAGCCATTACTCTTTAAGAGTAGAAAGAGATCTAAAGCGAGAGAATGTGATACATGGCCATTTTTGATTTATATAGAAAAATCCACACATTACCACTAGCTTCTAAATTCTTTAGTTACATATGAGCACTAGCATATTTTCCTAACTACAAGCAGAAATTCAGATCTCTTGACTTAATTAGCATCACTCTGTGCTGTAACTTTGTTACAGCTCGCCGAAAGCTGCAAGAACCCACTGAGATGACATCTGTCCACCAACAGCCTTAAAGCTCCACTGCTTTTCCGCTGTGTCTCCAGAGCAGACCGGAGGAGTTGTACTGGCTGTGGCGGCAGAGATTTATTCTAATTGCAGCGAGAACGATGAGACGTCCTTTTCTTATTTGGAGGTCAAACTGCAACGTTCCGCGAGCCTTGTTTCTCCTTGGAGTAACTGCTCAGCCAGGACTCATTAGTGTCTACAAAAAATCTAGCACCAGAGCATGAATATAGAATGTCTGAACACTATAAACTAACATATGCTTCAAAAAGCGTGTTAGGAAGGTCTTAGTTTGCTTAGGAAGAAAGCAGGTAATCAGCTCACATTCAGGATACCATCAGAAGTGGAGTTTTAATACCAATAATACCAATCCCTTTGGGGACAGTTAGGTTGATTTAGGAATGTGCATCAAGCTGATGTGTAGCCGGAAAAAAGAAATAAAATGAAAAAATGGGGTAAAACGAGGAAGCTTTAATTGGCAAAACATAGCTTGGGAAGATGGAACACCTTTAATATGCTTTAAATGAGCTGATCTCTTTCTTTATTAGCTACCTAAAACTAATATTAGCTCCTCTATGCAGGTTTATGGTCTTTAAAAGTAAAGCGACTCTTGGACATCTTGGAGAGTAAGCATTCCTGTGGAGTTTAGTAGCGTGCTGCATTTGTATTCTATGCCCATAACCTGGAAAACGCTATTTAGGTACTGCTGATATGTGCTTTTGTTCTAAATGAACATGATTGCTAAAAATGGTAAATTATACCGCTTAAGCACAGAAGTACTTCCTCACGTATCATCAACTGTTTCACATGCTTGCCGTAAGCTAGTGCTTGTTTGTCTTCTAAAACACTTAAGATGAGTTATTTGTTTGGAGGATGAAGGTTATGGTAATTGACCATTAATATTGCTGAAAAAAACTTGAACGCATGCAGCTTGATTCAAATTTGTCGCATAAAACAAATTTTAACTTTTCAATTATTGCTCATTTTTTGCTATCCTCATGTTTTTAGCAATCTTAAAGCGCATCAAATACAAACCTAAAATCTGTTTAGAAGTTCCTAACACGCCACTATTTCTTGCTTTTCATGAAATGATGATGACAGCATCAGGGAGAAATTTAGTCTCACTACGGGCTAGTGAGAAAGTCTAGCGACTTTTCGAGTGGGAATTACAAGCTGTTCAAACTGATTATTTCTAGTCAGAGATCCTTTCAGGTTCCCGTTTGGTCGTGACTGCAGAATCAGCCCCTTTTAAAAGAGCTGCAATCGGAGTTGGGGGGGAAATGATGGATGAACATAACAGATAAGTACATTGTAATACTGTGAAAGTCTATAGACACTTTGGTTGTATTCAGAAGGTTGAAGTTTTCATGTCCATTGTGGCAACATTCAATTACATTTAGTAGTTGTAATAAATTAGACATTGCCTCAGGGAGATAAGGTTAGTGTGGCTTTGTTGGCCGGCTATTCGACCGGGATAATATTCTTTACTGCCCTTGACAACATACTTTATGACCTGCCTAAGTGCCTGAGCTGAGAGTAGATAATGGAATTGTGTTTAGAGTATCTCCATTTCTCTCCTGTTTAACCCAAGAGAAATGCCACAAAGCCTTTCCATGTAATGATAGCGGAACACACCTGGCAGGTCTGAGTCGGCAAAGGCCTCTCGGTAAATATAGCATGAAGGTAAAAGCCATAAAGATGTGAAATTGTTAACGTGGGCTAAACAAACCTTTGATGATTATAGCAATTTTCATTCATTAGCAGCCTAGATCGGAGCTGGAATGTGTATTTGTACATTTGTACCTACTAGAATTCATTTACCTCCATTTAAAAAGAATTAAATAAAAGCATTCTCATTGCTCTGTTTCTGTAGAATTTGCACCAGGTTTTCTTTTTGAAATATTATGGTATAATACAATGCCCTCCACAATTATTGACACCCCTTGTGAAGATTAGTAAAAGGGTTAGAAAAAACCTACCTCTTCAGTTTTCAGTTTCAAACTGCAAAAAAAAAGAGAAAAATCCAACCTTTAATTGAAATGTATTCAGAGAAGAACAAATCCCTCATCAAGAAATAATTATTTAAAAAAAAAAGAAAAGAAAACATGGGTCACAATTATTGGCACACCTGGAAATTATTATGAACACAATGTAACTGAAGCATGTTTCCCATTTAAATTGTACGTTTTTGAGTTGATTGGAGTGTAGGAAAGTAGGAACTTTCAAGCTGTAATCCATGACTTCCTGATTAACTGGGGTACAAAGATGTATCAAATATGACACAGAGGCCAGATTCCCTCAGTCATCCATCGACAGGGGAAAGATAAGAAAATGCACAAAACAAATGAGGGAGAAGTCAGTTGACCTTCATAAGTCAGGGAATGGTTATTAAAAAAATAAAATTAAAAATAGTTACTTGCTTGAAAACACCTATTTCTACCATTAGGGCAATAAGAAAAAGTGGACATCAACTAGAACTGTTACAAACTTGCCTGGAAGAGGACCCAAGTTTATTTTTCCCCATGCACAGTGTTGTTAAGAGAGGCAAAAAAATAAATAAATAAAAATCCCCAGGATCACTTTTAGTGAATTACAAGAAAAAGTAAAATCTTTTGATCCCAACCATAAAATGGTCAGGCTGTTTTTCCTCCAAAGGCCCTGGAAACCTTGTTAGGGTACGTGGGATCATGGACTCCATGAAATACCAGGCTATTTTAAATTAAAATCCGGCTGCCTCTGCTCTTAAAGGAAGTGCAAACTCCTCTGTCTTAAAGACCTTATGTTACAAAATGCTGACACAGGAGCCTGCATCCAAAAATGCTTGTGTAAATTGTTAACTGAAAACGTATTAGAATGGGCGTATTAATGAGCGTATTAATCCTTGTGGGTTTGCGCTATTGTCAGAGCTGCTGCTATGGACAGCTAACCAAAAACTTCTGGCCAATCAGAACTGACAATCAACAGTGCTGCAGTATAACAGGTGTGTTTTATCATGGTCCGATGCTCCAACTGGTTGCAGACGTTCTTGAATGAAATGCTCACCTTGCTGCATTGTCAGCTCCGAGTCACCAAGTGTCTCTCATTTTCAGCTCAGTTTAACGTCTTTTGTGTCTTTCGTAGAGGGAGAATGAAAGGAGGAGTGAGTGGAGTGTGTTCTAATCCGGACTACCTCTTCATGGTGTGTGACAGAATAAAAGAGCCCCTGTCACATCTGGAAGAGCCATCCAGTCGACCTGAACATAAATTGTCACCATGTGTACGAATGAAGCATGTCAACGAGTCTGCTGTGTTTTCACACAGTTGTTGGAATTTACTGGTGTCAGAAAGACTCGTAATTAAAGCTTTGTGATGCTGCATATAATGTCAGAAAAGCGGGGACACATGATGTATTGCGTATTAATCTAACAAGATTTAACATGCAATACATGATATTTTAACATGCAATAAAATAAAATGCAATTAACATGCAATAAAATGATATTTTATTGATGACTGGTAACTGAAAAAGTAGATTTCAGGGCTAAGATCTCTTAATGACTCGAGAAACTATTAGGATTGATAAATGCATCATAGCACAGTTGGCAGAATATGTGTGATACGGAGCAAACCCACAGTTATTGGCATCCCTTGTAAAGATTAGTGAAAAGGACTAGAAAAAAATGGTGAAGTAACTACATCTCACACTGAAAAAAATAAGACAAATGAGCTGTAACCATTCATATCAAATGAGACATCACTAAACTTAAGGTTTTTGTTGAGGGTTCTTTTGTGTTTGTATTTTGACCGGACAATACATGCTTAGTCTTCTATTACTTTACAATTACAATGACTTTTTCTCTCCTCCATAGGTGAAAAAAAGGGATGATAAGTAATTCTCTTTGTTATATGTTTTTTACATCTGTAACTGTTGAGTAGCATCAAAACGGATATGCTACAATCTCAGCTAGAAAGAAATAAGCCCCAGCTTCGCATCTTCATTCACCACTGTGTAATTTTCTTATGAGAATCGGTTGTGGTGCCGCGCATGGTTCCACAAAAATCCATTTGTTAACAACAAATAATCTGATAGGGAGGCCAAAAATGAAATAGTATATTGATATATTTTTATCTTTGAAAAATTGGGGGCTTAGCCCTGCTAGCCGATTTATTCCAGTCTCCCCTGTACTATTTGATTCTCCAAAGCTCTTTTTGATTATATTAAATGATACAGCATGAAGCTATTTGAGTTCCTGTGCTTATACCTGCATGATAAGATCTCTAATAAATGCAAAGTGCAAAGCGCTGTAAACATATAAATAGTTGAGCTTGTTTTCTTGCCGTTATTTGCTTTCACTTGGTTAAGGTCATTCCCTGAATAACCCTCCACTAATAAATTCGCTCTGCCTGCAGAAACAGACGGCAGTAATAAAGGAACCCCATAGAGACTGTGGTTTATAGTAACTACACATGTGGACAAAAAAGCCGCCTTAGAGCTGCAGGCAGCCGGGATATTGTTCCGATAATGCCTCACAGAGGTGAGCGCGTCTTTTCCGAGGGCTGGGAAAACAAAAAAAGGCAACTAGGTGGAGTCGAAAGCAGCGGGAGGCTCTTCTGCATACAGCCCTACTGCATGCACAAGTGAGAATGGATGAATGTGATTTGGGGCAGGTATAAGAAGCTGAGCATGTTGCTGCAGAGGTGAGAAATAATGAGCTCGTCCTGCTGAGTTCCTCTCTCTCTCTCTCTCGCTCTCTCTTTCTTGAACTGCTCCTTCTTCCCAGACTGAGGTCTCTGCTGTATTGTTCTACAAGAGTGGCGCAGGTTCATAATTCTTAATTCTGTCGAGCATTAATTTATCTGTGATGGCTGGGGGAATCCCTCAAGGAAACCTTGTGACAGCTTCATTCGTGGCCTCCTTAATGCCGTGTGTCTGCTCTGTCTCTGCCTCGATCCTCAAAAGCGCCATAAAATTCCTCAAGCAAGACATATTACAGTGTTGCGAGGTGAGTTTTTTCAATTCGGGCCTCTCTTGCTAACAAGTGTTTAGTGGACCTAATGAGCCGAGTGACACGTACAACACGGTGTTAACATTCGGACACTGTTAACATTGGGTGATCCATACGCTTAATAAAGCACGCTGTGTCTCTCTGGTGTCCGATTTGGTTTTCTGCTCACCAAATGTATGTTGCAGTAAAAAAAAGAAAGTAAAATATGGGAGTGAGAGAGAGAGAGAGATCCCTGAAAAGGCATCTCAGCTGCATTGTTTTGTTCTGCACGTCTCACTGTGCTAGGAGGCAAGTAAAGAGAAAAGCTCTTTGACCCATACTCTGAATACATCTCACTGCTCATTGTTTATTCTGTCGCAGAAATCGAAAAGTACGAAGGGGACGAGCTTAGGAAAGACGGCGAGGTGAAGAAATACCTGGATGTCATCAGCAACAAAAACATTAAGCTGTCGGAGAGAGTGCTTATTCCTGTGCAGCAGTACCCGAAGGTAACATCCATGTCCCACAGTGCTCTGTTTTGGGGATAATTACTTGAGTAATGACTAATGATGTGACACCTAAATCAAATGTACGCTCATAAGGATGCTAGCTTGAAAGTAGAATTTTTTTATAGTCCCGGGTTGTTCTTTTCTTTCCTAATTGCCGGTTCTTAATTGCTATATAATCTCTATATCATACCTGCTGTCTTTATAATCACTACATATTTCACATGCTTCATCTCAGTTCTCAGTACTTTGATGAAAGACGGCTCCATTCCGGTTTCCCCCGTGTGCATCCTGTTATTACTAGAAAATTATGTTTTTCATTAAGCCCCTTTTTTTGCCAGCTAGCTCCCTTTACACTTGCTCGGATATGGCAGCTTCTCTGCACCCTTGCGGCTGTACATTAAATTATTTTTGCCGGGAGCTAAAGAGGCAGGAAATCATTTTATCTACCAACACTATCAATTTTGTGTCCTGTTACTGTTTGTGTGTGAGCGGAGAAACTGGCAGAATACCCCCCACCCCTCCCCGGTCCCCCCATGTGGCTCGGTGTCTCGCTCTATAACATCTCAACCTCTTTTATACACATGCAGCAGCTGAGCTCTTGAAATCCGTTATCAAACATAACAGTTTGGGTGCTGGAGGGATTCTGTTTTATAAACTCGTCAATAGCTGCAATATTAGAGGAAGATGTATGAAATAAATTCCGCCTTATTTGAATCATCTGCAATTGTATTGCAGCATTAAGTATTACATGACTGACACTCAGAGGAAAATATGGCTTTGTGTAAATATGTTCTTTCGCCTATATTCCAGTCCGCACTCCAGCTGAGCCGCTAAAGTCCCTGAGAAGGCCATAATCTGTGTTTTTATGCTTGGACAAGGCAGCAAGGCAGGTTTTATGTACAATGTGTAAAGCGGAGATATGGGGTGCTTTCGAATTGCTGTGATGAGTGGTGTTAGTGTACACCACACGGATGGCAAAGTGATACAGATAACCATGCTGAGACCTTACAAAGGTGAGATTTATAGGTATTAATATTTATACATGAGCAGAAATACAATGTTAAGATCCGTATCAGCAATTGTGTTTTAGAAAGAAGCTACTATCTGAGGAATAAGTGAAAAAGAGTAAGCAAAACATATGTTACAGTCTGAGAAAAAAAATTGCACATGAACAGAAATCCTGCGTCTTCTTTCAAATCGAATCATCACATCCTGACATTAAAGAACACGCTGATTCAACTAAAACTGTACATAAAGGTCAAAATGGATATGCAACTAATGTGACTGAATTTCACCCGGATGAAACCCACTCATGCACAGGGAGAACATGCAAACTCCACACAGAAAGGTGACCCGGGGATCGAACCCAGGACCTTCTTGCTGTGAGGCGACAGTGCTGACCACCACACCACCATGAAAATATTTATAAAAACATAAAAAATAAAAAAAATAAAATATATACCTTTTCTGGCCCTGCAGCTAGACTCTAGCCTGATGAGCTGCCTTCAGCTAAACAATTTACGTAACTCATGTGACTGAATAAACATGGAAGATCTGCTACAGAAGCTGTGACAGCTTCATTTTTAGAAAATTGGAGTAGCTTATCTATGTTTTCTTTTTTTGCATACGTTTATCGTCTCTGCTAAAACATTTCTTTTTTGTTCGATCCATGGTAAAACTTTCCTGGATCCATGATCCTCCAGTTTACAGCCCCTACTATAATAGAATGATATAGAAAAAGAAAAAAAAAATGCCCAGACAGTTGTTTTTAATAACTAAAACATCCAAACTAAATTATCTAACACTGAGTCCAAAGTTGTTCTGGCCATTCCGTAATGATTTGTCTGATATTGCTTTCACTATAGTGAATGAATACATATAGTGCATTATTAGGAACTGTCCTAAAGGCTAAGCAAATAATTTCACTGTTACAAGCCAAAGAAGTGTGTGTACCCTTTGCCTACTCTGATAGGGAGCGTATGCAGCAAAATAAATGATATAACGGCCTGCAGTGTTATTAGATCCCATTTTTCTCCACCTGCTCTCCGTCTATTCGTGGAACTACATTCATAGTCAGCTCTCAGCCTAGGTCTGTTTTAGCCCCCTAATATTTATAGAGCACTTCCAGATAAGAAGCCATGAACACTTATCACATAAAGGGATCCGTGAGAATCCTCGGCCTGTTAAACATATGCTCACGCTCTGGCCTACTTCTTCACTGTAAATTAAAATACAACATAGTATTCCATTCAGACATGCTCTGGATCTCTGGCTGGATTTGTAGATTCACAGAAAAACACACACCTAGAAAAGCTTGAAATCGGAACTGTAGCTTAAGAGAAATCAGGATTATCCATAGACTTGTTTTGGAAATAAAATACAGATATGCTTTCCAGATATGTTAGCTATGGACATATGTATTGTACTATAGCAGATCTATTAAATGCAAGACGTGGTCAATCTACAACAATAATATTAGCTACATTTCATCAGGTCCCTGTAAATAGCAGTAAGTATAATTATGTATATAATTACTGGTAATTTGCCAGTTATTTTTCCTCCATACCTTTAGAGGTAATAGACCTGCATATTTTCCAGATGTGGCAGATGAACACAGATTTTATGATTGAGGTAACAGGGTTGTGCTTTCAATTTGACCTCATCAGTCAATATCACAATGTCATTGAAAGCAAACAGAAAGCATTGTTCTTCCCATGATCTCCAGGAAATTCGGATGACGCAACTTCCTGTTGAACACGTGAGTTTTTGAATATTCCAGAGAGAAGTGAATGGATGTCTGGTCTGGTTTTGAGCGGTTGTGGAGGGTTAAGAGTTTCATTTCAGGGGACGGCTCCAGCACATAGCAGCAGATGTCAAAGGAAGAGTGAGGGATCAGACAGGACGCACAAGAGTGACAATCAAATGTCTGTCACTGCTCTGAAAAATGGCCGTGTCTGGTTTTTTTTTTAACTAGAGGTCTAATGTAGGTCATTTTGTTGCTGGTTAAAAACTCAGTTTCAGTTTGCTAACTGTTTGGCCCTGTTTACACTTGGTTTTAAAAAATGCGTCTTGAGCATTCAGATCACAAATGCTGAGACACATCGCCGGTTACACCTGCGTTTATCATGTGTCTCCAAGGTGTCCAGCTGACCACTTTTGCTGAAATTTCATTAATGCCTACATAACTTCCGCTAGAAGGTCAAAGGTCCCCGCGCAAAATTATATTAAAACATTAAACCTGCAACATACCTTCCTTGCACTCCAACCACGTACATCGGGACTCCTCTCCATTTGTTTCTAGCGTGTCATGCTGTTCTGTTACAAAAACCTCCTCTGTCACCAAAACCTTCATTAATGACATCATTTCCTGTTACGTCCCCATCTGGGAGCATTGGGACGCATAGCGTTTACACTATAGAAGGTTTGAGTGAATGCGTCTTTGAGGTCGCTTACACTTGTATTTAGAGCTGTCCAGTTGTGATCAGATTGCCCAAGACACATTTTAAAACCAAGTGTAAACGCAGTCATTGACCTGGTTGCTAGATTTGTCAACTTTTTAGACCCGTTTAGCAAGAAAGGCTACGTTTTATTGTATTACGTATTATCACAAAGCTGAAGTGATTCAAATCTGATTTTTTTCACCTTAATGTGACAGATCTAATTTTTTCAAATCAGAATCAAGTCTCTTTAATATGCGGTCCTAAATCTGATATGCATCTAATTCATGGTCATGCGACATGAATGAGAACGCTCAGATTGGAAATCATGTGTTTTTTGCCTACATGCATGCTCTGAGCATGTCGTCATCAGCCAGCACGGTTTTCTATTTGTGCTACCTATTGAGATATGCTACGTAACAGTTGGGTGTTAGTTTTAAAGCTGCAGTCTGTAGAATTTGGGGTTAACTTTAACCTTTAAGTTTTAGGATTTAGGTTTCATTTTAAGTTTTAAGGCTTAGGGCTAAGGTTTGGGTTAAGTTTAGGACTACAGCTAATTCTCTGTTATCGATTCTCACGCTATGGTAGCATTTTTCATCAAGGTAGCACAAATCGTCAGGACACTGGCAGCCCGGCATAACAACAGTGGAGGAGAGTTACAGCTGACGAACTGTTTGCTGTCCTCCAGAGCAAAATCTGATGTATACATTCGCTAGTTTTATCTTTTTGTCAGTTTTAATACCATGAGTCGTCTCATAAAAAAATTTTTGTTGTTGGTGATGCAGATGACTCGTGCAAAAATATATCAATGTGCACGTGCAGGCCGTTTCGGGAGGACGGGTGCATTCACATTACACGGGTGACTTATGTATGTGAACCATCAAGACAGGCAAATCCGATCTGAGAAAAAAATCGGAATTGAACAGTGAGGCTTGTAATGTGAACGTAGCCATAGATAGACTTAGCATAGAACATAGCCAACAACTTTTTCGAGCGGAAGTAAGCAAATGTCCTGCACTCCAAGCATGACCAATTACCGCTCACTGATGTTTCTCTCAGACACTGTTTGTTTTAAACTCTCTTGGCTATGTTTGCATGTAATAAACACAAGCTATTCAATTCGATCTTTTGCCCATTTCCCGCCTACTCTCTACCACTGTTTCAATTTGTATGCATTTGCTATAGAAATTATTGCATTTCGTATATGTAAATACATAAATAGCTAGTTTGTGGTGCCATGGACATTTAGTTTCTATAATAAATAATTTTTAATATATTATTTCCCATTCTATTCTATTCTAAGTGTCTTCAGAAAATCTTTCTTCTCCGTGTAAACATTTTTCTGTGCAGATGATCCAGGAAAAATATGCTAATTAGTCTGTGACATCATCTGGTGACTTCTAGCGACTTTCCCCTGAAAAGAGTTGGCACTGCTGGCCAGTTGGAGGCTTAGTGCAGAAGAGCATTGAGAGTATAGCGGTAGGAATGCCCGGTTAGAGCAGCTCACTGTCTCATAGAGGGTTTTATCTGCTAGAACGTAATTAATCCTTTTCGGAGGCTTGTTTCCTGTCTGTCTGAGTTGGTGCTAAATGAGACAGTCTCTCAGGAAGCGCATCTGAGCTATGTCAGGGTTGCAGTTGATCTGAGGTTCTTTGATGTTTTTATTAAAGTAGGTTGACTTAAATTTTCCTTTTTGCATGAAAGAGTTGAGCCTGTTACATTCCTGTTTACTCAGTTTACCGTGTACAGGTCCTGTTTGTGATCAGAACGTAGTCGAGTTTTTTTTAAACAGAAAAACTGTTAGTCTCATTTTGCAAACTGATGCTGGAAATGGCTGGGAATGAGTTCATTGTTAAATATCTGTGAAAAGGTAATCAATATATGCCAAGAATAGTTTCATTAGCTTCATGGCAAAATGACATATGAGTGAGTGTAATTACAGAGGCTGTGGCGTCAGGTTTTGTGCTAATGAACATAAGCCGTGGCAGTCAAACCCTCAGGCTTCTGGATGCGAGGAGGATGGGGGCGTTGAAAATCGCTCCCTTTGTGTAGACATGTTTAGCATGCTTTTCCAGAATTGATAGCAGCATGTTCTCTGCCTCTTTAGTTTTCCTGACTGTATTATTCAGCATCATTTTTCAAATGACAAGAAATTGGATGTTTTTATCAAAAACGGCAGAGTGTTTTGTGCATGATCACTTTAATGGTATGGGGTTTTAGCATGTTTGGTGCAAATATGTGTGTAAACAAGTCTAGTATTTTTTGTAACTGCTTATTTTTAAATCATCATTCTGCCAATGCATTATTTCACATACAAAATAAATGCCTGATGTGTCCAGCAAAACAGTAACGCTATGCATGCTATTGTAAAAGCACATCGTTGTTCTTGCTTTGTGTTAGCTGCATGTTAATGAACAGTCCAGTGTATGAGTTTATGATATGCCATAACTGGGCTGGTGAGGCACAGCCAGTGCTCTAGGAGAAATATGGTCCCTGCTGACACAATGGGAGGAAAGAGATTTGTAGGGAATAGGGTGTGTGTGTGTGTGTGTGTGTGTATGTGTGTGTGTGTGTGGGGGGCACCTGCAAGCACAGATCCAAACCATGAGAGTGTTTCATACAATGAAGGAAAGCGGGGTGATGGGGGTGTCTGCTTTGCTATATAGTAATATGAAGATACAGTCGCCATGGCAACCACTGTATTAAGATTTTAGACAAGGGATTTGGGCAATCCATCAAAGCGCAGTTTTTTTTTGTACCTCTGAGTGTTTCAGCAAAATTGTTTTATGACCCACCCGTGGTCTTTCAGCCAATAGGCAATGGATGATGTGCTGATCACAGATTTTTGGAAAAAAGGATACTTGGGGAAATTGAGATCCACAAACTCAGCTGGGGATCTGAAACCAACTGACAAGCTGGTTTGAATTTGACAAGGAATTCAAATATGAAATGAGCTAATTTCAGGAGTTTCGTCTAGCTGTGGAATACAGTCTTCACACAGTACCAATGTAGAGCATCCAAATGATCCAGAGCACTGCAGGGATTTAGCAGGGAGAGGAAAAAAAGCACACAATCGCTCACATTGGCCCACAGGGATAGAGTGTAAAACTGACAACAGGTGTCCGGAGGAGAGCGAAACATGCATCATCAGCACCTGGATCAAGGCGCTTGCTGCACTGCAGAAATTTGAAGGTTCTTTCTCGCTTGTCAGAGGCTGCTAGCTCAACACGCATCAAATTTCTATTCACAGAGATCCTCCTCCTTATGAAGGGATCTAGAACCTCGAGGGAGAGATTTAGAGCCTCAAGAGGGGGATTTAAGTTTGAACAAACTGCACAAGTCCACATGAGCCTTGATCATAATATGGATCTGAAGATGACTCATAGCTTATGAAAAGACACAAGTGGGAGGTGTTCATTATATGACATAATGAAAAGTCAGATCCTCAGCTATAACACATTGTTTGACGTACAGAATATGATGACAGTTCTGTCATGCCTATTTGGTCTTCCTGTGTAAGTGATAATGATTCTGAAACGATGCAATACTCAGAGGATCATTTATCAATGTATCTACGAATCTATGTATGTCGATCTATCTGTCTGTCTGTCTGCCTGTCTGTCTGTTTATCTATCTATCTATCTATCTATCTGACTGTCTATCTGTCTCTATGTTGATCTGTCTGTCTGTCTATGTACCCCATCTTTTACATTACATTACACATTACACTCTGGTCTAACTAGATAATGTGGTCTGTCTGTCTGCTTGTCCCTATGTTTGTCTGTCTGTCTCTATGTTTGTCTGTCTGTCTCTATGTTTGTCTGTCTGTTTATCCCATCTTAGGGTACATCACACCCTGCTGTAACCGGATAATGCGGCTTATTTACATGTTTAGAGAAAAATGAAATACTGGGTAGTGTCCATTTTCATCAGTTCCCCACAGATGATGATCTGAATTTCACAGATTACCCCAAAAAACATCACAATAACTGTTTTTGTGCTAACTAAGCCTCCTCTAACCCTTTTAACATGTTTCAGTGATTTCAACACAAATGCATTTTTAGCTACACTATCATGGGAATTTTTTTTTTCTGTAGCACTTTTTTTTCTGCAGAAACACAATTAATCAAAAACACAATAGCGTCTGCGCTTGTTGTCTCTACAGAGCCTGGTCTTATCAGTTTTCTGTTATTGTGACCTTAACGCAGAGGTTTCGGTAAGCCCTGTGTACCAGAATAATCCTCTCGTGGCCTCTCTGTAGAAATCCCAGCACCCCAACAGAGGGCCAAGCTGGTAAAGGTGTTTAACATAGATAAGGCTTCGAGTGGAGCCCAGCAACATGCCAAAACCAAGACACAGTGTTTAAGCAGTTGTAACTCCTTTATGATTTAGAGTGCAGCTGAAGCAAGAGCCTACTACACTGTTCTCAAAAACTGTTTATAAAAACAGAAACACAAGCTCAGACAATGTCTACTAGTAACAAGTACAGATGTAACAATTATATGTTGTTATATAATGTTACAATCATTTATGTTTTATTAGTAAGGCAGGAAGGTGGGAGGAAACTGAAAAACGGCAGAGGAAACCCATGTGGGCAACATGCACATAAATTCCACACAGACACACATCTGAGCTCAGAATTGAAGGTGTAAACATCAATTCCACCTGCTGCGCTGCCATGTTGCCTACAAGTAAAACAGTTTTAAATCCAATATATCATAATGTGAACATTATAAATTACACAGCTTTAACACAAACTGCCTTAAAATCAAAAGAGTACTGTGGATTTCTACCACTATGCATGAATAATCAGTAGTGTAATTTATTCCCCATGACTGTTCATTCAGCTGCTGGACTACAGGCAGCCAGACATTCTAAAGTCTGTAATTAGAGGCTATTGACTAAGAAAACCTACAACATTGGCTAACACTGTAAAACAGCACAATGCTGCAGTGGCACTAACCATCCCTTCCTAATTAGCTCCAATTACCTCCAACCCTAATTATCTCCAATTTTTCCCCATTGATGGAAAAATTCATGACCTAATCCGGCTCCTCCTACTGCCACTGCGGCAAACAAATTAGGACCCATGTTTTGAAGTCTGTTGCTCACGCTGTCAACATAGATGTGGCTGTAGATACAATGTGTTTTATAAGGCTACATTCATATCCACAGCCAGTGACACATCTTTTCCTATTAAAAAACCTGTACTGATATGTTTTCCTCCAAAACATTCCCATTTAAAATAGGAATGGCTGATTTCACTGTCACTTCCTAATTATGCTGGCAGCTAAACGGGGACATAAGGCCTTCTTTGAGCCCTAACTAATGGGCTGGCTAGCTTGGCTGTATCTGTGTAGATTTTGCACTTTCAGCATGTTAAATATTTCCTTTTTGGATATTGCAGATATTTAATTTAATTTGTGAATAAAAATAAAAACGAGCTATATATTACAGATGTGTAAGATTTTTGATTTCTGGAACTGTCTGGTCTTCTCTGAAACCCTAGGACAGGAACATGGCCTATGACTAAACATTAAAAATTGCCTGGATGACAAAAAACCTACACATACAAGCTCAGTTAATATACCTCTCACGTTGCGGCAAGTTTAGGAGAGGAGTAAAGAGCAAAATACAGCAATTTGATTCAGCTGACCAGACTGCAGTGGCTATAATGCACCCAGGATGGTGATATTAGTTCTGGATGGCTTCGTGTACTGCAAAAAACAAACAAAAAAAAAACCATGTGAAAAATATAGGCATTCTGGGATATCTTTTTCTGCCCTGTGTGAATAAGGGTCTCTTAAGGTGACGGCCTCCTGATGGGGAGATGGTCTTAATGTGCTGTTTGTTTACCCAACATCTGTGCTGCCAGCCTCAGCGTTCCAGAGCTCAGTGTGGGTCATGAAATGCGGAGGATTTTTCGACACAAAGCTACATCTCCCATAATACATCTCACTAAATATCAGCCTAAAACCTTATGTAATTCTCTAATGTCACTGTTATTATCGAATAGCTTTTTGAAACCAAAATACTTTCCATTTGCTTTACTGACTTGGCTCTGGCCTTGAGGAATCTAACGGTAGTTATCAGAAAGAAGGAATGTGTTTGTGTATACATTTATTCTTTATAGTAAATTTTTAAAAATGAATAATATTCCCAAGAAAATAAAAGCAGCTCTGTCTACGTTTCACTTTCTTTAACTTGAGTGTCATATTGTCTGGCCAAGCTACAGTGATTTTGAAACATTTCAGTTTATTCATAATGCATGAGGGCATTTTCAACAGAGCTGCACTAATGAGACGAATTTGTCATCTGTGTTCACTTTTGACCGTAATTCAGGCGCGTAGAAAACAGCAATTCATAATCCAGTTTTGCAAGTAATCATCTTCCTCAAAGCTCTTAAGGTCCCTTTGAAGTTCACTCGGAGATATGGAGAGTGTTGTTGGAGTGCTCTATCTTTTTGTCCCTTCCTCGCATCCTTGCTTTCTTTCTATTCCTCTCAGTATCTTTCTTTTTCTGCTTTGCCATCCCTTACTTTATTCTCTGCTCTTTTTTTTTTAATTCCACATCCTAACGCTTTATTTAGCAATCCACAAAACCTCTACAGACTGACATGAACCAGTCGATCAGCTGATTTTCATATTTACTCAATAAAGTCAACATTTGCTTTTACATGAGTAAGAAATAAATTATATTACCATCAACTAAGTGAGAAGAGATGCTGGCTCCCAGCTCCCGAGTCTGCAATGTCTAGTTCTCCAGATTTCTCCCCAGTCCCTATAACATGCCAGTAGGTATATTTGCTACTTTAAATCAGGGGGTTTTCTAGGTGAGGGACTGGAATGGGATTTACAAAAAAAAAAAATTCTCAAATTTTAGTTTTCATGGACAGCCCTCATACCTAATTCAGTGCCACTCATGGGCCCCATTCTAAAATTGCTCTGGACACACTACTGCTCTAAATTACCCCTAGGTGTGAATGAGTGTGAATGTGTGTGCATAGCGCCATGTGATGGACTGGCATCCCATCAAGTGTATATTCCTGCCTCGTACTTTGGATAGACTCTGGATCCACCATCACCCTGACCGAGATAAAGTAGTTACTGAGAAATGAATGAGTCTATGTCTGTGCAATCACTTTGTACTGTCAATCAGCTTCTACTAGATGTTACACAAACTACCAGTTCATAGTCTATAGCTCAAACAGCCTAAAGTGAAGTGCTCAAGTAAAGCAAAATCCACATATTAATTACTATCAGCCAATGTAAAGTCTTGTTATGATGTTGTTATGATGTTGTAATCAGTTGAGAGGGTCATAACAGACTGAGATGGCAGACTAGATAAATCCTTATCTAATGCTTGCAATATTTATCTCCTATCTTTTCTTTCTGTTTTTCAGTCTTAGTTTTTGATGGTATGATAACAACTATCTAAGTACTAGACCCAACACCTACAGTACTGTGCAAAGCTCTCAGAAATGCTGTAAAGTAAAGATGACCTCAATAACAGTGAAATAAAATCTTTCTGGCTAAAAGAAAACTACTACAACATGCAGTAAACATTAATAAAGTAAACAAAGACAATATTTGATGTGATGACCCTTTTCTTTTTTTCTTAAATAGTAGTCCCAGGTACAATGCGTAGAGTTTGATATGGAAATGAGATGGTAAGTTTTACTGAGCGTCTTGGAGAATCTGCCACAGCTCTTCTGGAGACTTTGACTGTCACACTTGCTTCTTTTTTATAGCAAAATCCAGAAGGCTTCGTTATGTTTTTTGACTGATAAATGGTCTCTTACGTAACATGTTGCTTTCTTTACTAACATACAAACATGTTTTAAATACAAATGATATTTTGGAAAAGTAACGTTTGGGAATCTAAAATGTTTTTTGTACTGACTCAATAATGCAGAATTCATAAAATAAATATCTATAACAAAATTTGTGCCAAAATGGGGGTGTCTAAGACTTTTGCACAGTACTGTATATAATAGTAACTTCCTCTTCGTAACCAAGCTGACTCTCTGCAAGTTTCAGTTGCCAGGTCTGTATACTTCTGCCTGCAGTCTCTTTATGCATGAATGCCATATACATATGTAGGGTACATATATGCATCTTTCTCTCTTTTTTTCCTTTTCCATGTTGCGCTCTCACACTTTTTCTCTGTCTCTGTCTTTCTCCCCATTAAAAGAAAAACTCAAACTGACTATTTATCCCACTTTCTGTCTGTCCTCTGTTTTCTCCTTCTCTTACTTGTCTCCTTTTTCCCCCTGTCTCTGTCATCCTTTCTTAGTTGTTCTCCCTTATTTTATCGGTCTTTTCTCTCTGTCTGTCTCTGTCTCTTTGAAATTGTTAGCCTTTCCCCAGTTTTGCGAGGACTACCCTCTGTGCAGTATCTTGTCATTGTCTAACCTCCTCAGTGCTAATACCTGTGTCCACACTCTCACTCCAGCTGAGTAGTGTCTCCTCTCAGTGCTATAACAGTCTCAGTCCTTGACTAAAATCCTGCTATGAGGAGTCCATCCCAGCAGTACAGCTGCTTCATCTGGCACTGCTCGCCTCAGTCTGGCTAGGGAACTTATCTGGAGCCATATATCTCGGCAGTGGGCTTTGCCCTCCAGCTCAAACAAAGGCAAAATGCCTAGTCACTGTTTTGGATGATACTCCAATATATTGTATGCCAAGTGTTATTGGCAAGTAGATACTGAGCTAGAAATGGACTTGTTTTGATGGTTTGACTTTGGATTTTTTTCATACCAGGTCAAAAAATGTGAACCAGCTCCTAGTTTTATTTTAGTCTTTCCCTAGTAAACACTCAGTAAAGCAAACTGCTGTCTTTTGACAGAAAACTTGCATGTAATGGTCTTTGGCATTTCACTTCCCACAACCGTGTACATCCATAGCTGTGCATGCAACACTGTGTGGTATGGCTGCTAAAGACAAATCAGAGCAAATAAGAATTCTCCCCTTTAACTTTCACATTTGGTATGATAGGAGCATAGCAATAGGAAATTTGATGATCCTGCTATCTTCTATTATTTGTGCTTATTCTTGTAAGCTATAATAGAATACACATGCAAAAAGGACAGGCAATGCTGTTGTTCCATGTCGAGAAATCCAAAGTTCTGCCATTTCTGCCATTTAGCCCTTATAACTTTCAACTTCTTTAAAAATAACCTTTATCTGGCAACAACCTCTGATTTTTCATAACATCACTTTGCTGAAAATAGCTGCCGTTCGCAGTCTTAAATTAGTAACATGGACAACAGTAACATGAGTTTTATATAACAGAATTTGTTAACAAGCATCCGTGTACATTTTTTCATAACCTGTAATGGCTGGCTCATGGAAACGAATGATTCAAGCATGAGATGTTATATTGATTCATGTATTAATGCTTAAAAATATACAATTTTGAAATATTTTTATGATTACATTTCAGAGTAAAATGTATTTATAGCATACAGAGCCCCGCTCTTGACACAAAAAGAAAAATCATACATATCGTGGCCATGTTTTACTAATTCTTTAACACAATATCTATATGGTCCCTCATTTTACTTAAATTGTGGTCGCGTCTTAATAATTTTCTCCCTCATTTTAGTTAAATCGTGGCCATGTTATAAAAATTCGATCCCTTGTTTTTGTTAAATCACGGCAATGATTTACTAATTCAGTCCCTTGTTAATTTGTTCCCTCGTTTTTAATAACATCATGGCCACGTTTTAATAATTTGTTCCCTCATTTAGTTAAATCATGGCCACGTTTTAATAATTCATTCCTTTGTTTTTGTTCAATCTCGGCCACGCTTTACTAATTGGTTCCATCGTTTATTGGTTCCATGTACGTATTACTGGCCATGTATTAATCCTTTCTTCTTTTCGTGTCTTGAGTGGTTCTCTGTAATAGTGGCCAGTGAAAAGCAAAAAAGCTGTCCAATGTACATAAGTTGCTGTGAAGAACACTATACTACAGTAAAATGTCTGTTAAGCATTTTTCCTGAATGTAATGGTATTAAATGTAATGTAATGGTAAAGTATTGGATAATGCTGAATACTGATTGGGTAAATGTCCATCACCAGTTCATTGGAAGAAAATCACAGGTGTAATGACGGCATGCTTTTATGTGCATGCGTTGTGTCAGGAACATCATGCCAGTTCAGGCATTACTGCAATAATTGATCAGACTGGAAAACATGTCAAATCTAATCCAACCAGAATTTTGGGGCAATATAATTTCAAGATACAAATACTCAGTGTCAGGTACAATACAATACAGTATTCCAAACAAGTATGCACAGATAAGTTTACTGATATTTAAGACTCTGTCAATATGCCAGTATGTCTCATCTGAGGGTCTCTAATTTGCTTTCCTTTCTAACGAATAAACTCTCACTGTACACTCTAATAGGAACACCTATACACTGGGCAGGATTTTTTTTTCTGTCTCCATCTATTCAGTGTCAGTGAGCCTGTGCCCACAGTAGCCTCAGAAAACTGTTCTTGGATGAGTCGAGTGGAAGCTATTGTGGTCTTCTGCTGTTGTAAACCACAGTTGTAAAGGGTGGTTATTTGAATTACCATAACCTTCCTGTCAGCTTGAACCTGTCTGGCTATTTTCCTCTGACCTCGCTCATCAACAAGATGTTTCCACCCAAAGAACTGCTGCTCCTTGGAGGTTTTTTGCTTTTTTGCACCATTCGGAGTAAACTCAAACACTGTTGTGCATAAAGATCAGCAGTTTCTGAAATACGTAAACCAGCCATTGGGGTACCAATAACCATGCTATAGTCAAAGTCAATGTGATCACAGTTTTTGATATGTGATGTGAACATTAACTGAGGCCTTTGACCCGTATCTGCATTATTCTATACTTTGCCCTGCCGCCACATGTCTAATTGGATAATTGCATGAATGAGCAGGGGTGTAGGTGTTCCTAAAAAAATGTTTGGCGATATATACACTATTTGCCTCGATCCTATCCAAGTAGAACATTTGGAATAGGATGAAGGAGTTTGTTATGCTATTTCTCATGCTTAAATGATTTTCAGACTTTATAGTGAACATATCAACTCAAAACAGGGGTCACTTATTTAGCTATTTTGGCTGCCAAGACTGGTAAAGTTCACAATATATGCAGCAGTCAGAGTAAGCTGATGGTAATGAACTAGACATTCCCTATTTCATTCTCATCCTTGATACCAATCCAGCCAAATCTCTGTGAAGCCTTGAGTGTCATACTTAATTAAGCACAAGGAAATATCCCTATTAGACAGACCACCATGCTGTTCTGGTGGCTGAATCTTGGTTGGCCAGGACTCTAATCTGACATAAATAAAAGTCTTTGTGTAGTGCAAAGATTCAGAGAACTGTTTTACCAAAAAAATATATTAATAATAATAATCAGAGATGATCTAGCTGAGCCCAGTCCAGGTGAAGGTCCCTGTCACAGAGCCTCATATAGGAAAACTCATTTGTTCAGAGCTCAGTCAAATACTGAACGATACGTTCACTTTGCTTAACAATAATAATAAATCAACACCATTGGCTATTTAATTGTGCTCTGATATCATCAGCACATATTGATGCTTGATTGGTTTGTAGTAATCATCCTCACACTGGAGATATCAGGTTCATCATTTCACTTGTGCCACTTTTATGTCAGTCTGTCCGTGCCCATCATTCATCGTCCTGCCAACATACCGCCGCTGGGGCGGCTTGCGTCTTTTCAAACCTCATTTAACACTGAACCATGGTCCCTAATAAAGCCCAAATTGCTCATCGCAGAGCCAGAGAGGGGCTCCAGACATTCATTAGCTTAATGAAAACAGGCCACTCGGCTGCCACCGCCCAGTGAGCATCTTCGGCCATCTGCTCAAGGGCTTCCTGCCAGCTGTGGAGTATTTCTGTCACATCCACCTCGCAGGAGGAGATGCAGGCGTTTCAAACACTCGGAAACAAATGAGCCTGTTGATGCTGTATGATAGGGAGCAGAAAAATCCTTCTGCTTACATTTAATCTGCATACCGCATGTATACTCAGGGAAGGGTAATTGCCAGGAACGCAACACCTACAACATTATTTGCTTGTTAAATATTCTTTCGCTAGAGATAGCCTTAAAGCTGTTTCATCTTCAGATTGAGTGTCATATTGTCTGGCCAAGCTACAGTGATTTTGAAGCATTTCAGCTTATTTATAAGGCATGAAGCCATTTCCAACCGAGCTGCACTAATGAGACGAATCTGTCTTCAACGTTCA
Source organism: Notoglanidium macrostoma (assembly GCA_030068235.1). Classification (NCBI taxonomy): domain Eukaryota; kingdom Metazoa; phylum Chordata; class Actinopteri; order Siluriformes; family Auchenoglanididae; genus Notoglanidium; species Notoglanidium macrostoma. The sequence continues at coordinate 7,984,094 of JAQQZR010000038.1, forward strand.
TTTTTTGGCTATAATTCAGGCATGTAGAAAATGCATAATCCAGTTTCTGTACTAATCATCTTCCTTAAAGCTCTTCAGGTTTATTCTAAATATAATCAGTGTGCTTTGTTTTTACATCCTTCCCTAAGTGACATAGATCTCTCAAATAATGCTGCACTCATTTCAACTGGAACTGGTTTTGAGAGTCTCCAGGCAGATATGGTGAGAATTTTCTACTCGATGCAGATTTCCAGACATGTGCCGAGCAAACGATGCCGAAATGCGTAAGAGCTGTCTATTTCATTCTGACCACTGCGTGCCAACTGACCTTTGAAAACGTTTGAAGGGCAGGTTCCCTTCCCTTAGCCAAATCTCTGATCACCAGAGCAGAAATTGGGTAAATAAACACAGACTGTGTCCTGGAGTAATAGAAGAATTAGATGTACGGAAAAATATGATGGTGATGAAACTAAAAATGCTCGCGTAATCTTTTTAAACGATTCATTATGTGTTCGATATTTAATATCCACGTTGGACATATTATTTCACCTAAAATATATATAGAAAAGGTGGGAAATCATGAAAGTTGTTCATTTAAAGCAGTGTCAGGGATGACAAATAATAAAATTAATCAGCTAGCCCATATGCGCTTAGTTAAAGCTCCATGTACATACCCAGAAATCTAATTGTATAGGCTAAAAGGTTGTTAGCCTGTAAAGTCCTTTAATTCAGATTATGGGAATCAAAGGAGGTAATGATTATTATCCTTTTCTAAGAAACTTGCTAATGTGTCCTCAACATGAAATCAGCATGTTATATGACATGGTCGTCTATCCTCACATCTCATGTTGAAGATATTATTCTTTTATTCTTTTCTATTATAATAGAAAAATTAGTAACTGCTAAACATATAATAAAGAAACAACATTGTGTTAAGTAATAAGATATGGGATTACTTGGCAAAATTAAGAGAAGTGTTGAAGAAACACAGAATTTCCACCTCGTTAGTTTCCTCTCTGGGGTGGAAACAAAATCATGTGATTACAGGCAGGTGTCAGGTGATTTTAATGGTAACATTAGCAAACTAGTTTGTATTCTTTCACAGATATGTTCCAAGCATAATTAAGAAAATAGCAAAGCAAAAGTCTGTTGTGACTGCTACTTAATAATTAACAGTCCCTCCATTTTGCTTTTTACAGCCATGCGTCTGTTTTGATTTGTTTTTATTGGGTTGGCTTATGAATTCACATATCAGTGGAATGTTTTTTTTTTTTTTACATTCCATGTAATCCCCACTTTAAAGTCTATATTTCACATAATTTTGCACAAAACAAGCATAAAATGTCATACTATATGTCTTATTTTGAATAAGTTTGCGTTGGTGATTGGTTTACAGATGGAGTTGAAGGAAAAAAGAGAGAGAAAAATATGAGTAAATGATCTGACTTTTAGTCCACTGTGAGTGTGAAATGTTAGTTGTTGCCCCAAGCCAATTCCTTGATAGCTCATCATCTACACTCTGTGACTAGAATCCCCATTAGAGCTAAATTCATTGGCCCTTATTCATCAAAGCAACATAGAAATGAGCACAGATCTGAGTGCCAAGAATTTCATACAAGCTACTGCATCTGAATTTTAAAAATTGTCATATTACATCACAACAAGCAGTCATTTGAGATTTACCTCTATTGTCCTTGTTAAATAAATAAGCAGTAAAATGATGTAACAAGGTTGGCTGCACGGATACAAGCCCTCGCTTTCTAATCCCTTAGCTACATGTCATATACATACAACAAACCACAATTAACCCTCATACGCATCTAATTTACATAGAACATGCATTAATTTATGCTAGTGTTGAGATAATGAGCCAATAAAAAAAACTCTAAGCACACTACAGTCAAGATCCATGGAAAAAAAGAAATCCGGACGGGGTGGGGGGTACTTTCTGTGAAGTTGATATTGCTTGTTGAAATACTGTGAAGTAGAGATACTTTTGCTTTGATTTAAAGGTCTTCAACCACCTGAATGCCCTTCTCTTACACCGCCGTTTCCAAGCGTGTATTAGAATGTACGGTGGCCGTCAGGTGCCTATAGCGTACTTCCAAGTACTTACATTCAAACTCCCTTGCTTTTTCTGTGCTAAATAATAAGTACGATCCTGCATGTTTAAAAATTTGGGTTCTCAAACTCGTTAGCCAGCACCAGCAAACACTGTTTCCCTTTTCTTTCTTCTTCCTTTCTTCTTCTTTGTCATCCCGCCGGTGCTTCTTTCCTGATTTGCACTGCCACTTGTAAAAATGTGAGACGTGGAAGGCGCTCTATAGAGGTTTGTCCGTTCTGTGCTACTGTAGCGGCACAACACGGCAGCTCTGTAGAGATGGACCTACGCCCTATGTAGATGTAAAAGGCTCATTCTAAGCTTAGGATCAACAGAATGATTCGTGATTACAGGTAAATTATACTTGAAGAAGACATACTTATGTATACTATGTTCCATTTTTGCTTATAGAGCCCCCTAAATCCTACATAGTGGACCTTTAATATCATAATTGATATTTGCGTAACATCACTGAAATAAACAAACTGAAATATTTGAAGTGCTTGCAGAAATACTTGAACAAAATTAATCAAACACCTAAAACAATTGATCACAATGAATAAAATCCACTTGTGCAGTTATGATTAGCAATCGTTTGCTATTTTATTGTTCTACTAAATTACTAACTATATGTAGAGAATATTGATGTTGTTTTGGATTATATTGCAAATCACTGAGAGTGATTAAGTGAGAATTGTTGCTGGAATTTGCGTATGTGTGATCGAGTAGATTAGAATATATGAAAAGTTTATGAATAATTATGTTATGCCTACTGCAAGCACAGACTTTAAGGGCATGCTGCAGATCTTTATTGGCATCTGAATATGTTCCAATATCACGTGAAAGCAACTGGGGTCTTTATTGACCTTGAACATTGATTAGCCAGGTGACAGACTGCATTCCCTAAAGTTAGAGGTTCATACTCTTAACATACATCTTATGAAGAAACGTAAACCTGCCTGATATTCATGCTTAAAAAAATAATTGATGGGCAAGTAAGAAACTGAGTAATGTTTTTTAATCAATTTTTCTTTTTCATTTAATATGTTTAGGGGTGTGACTGACTTTGTCTGTGATGGGGAAAAAACCTATAGATGTTTTTTATTGGCTTTGAAGTAAGAGAACTGTCAAGATGTGTGAGAGACCCACAGTATTGCTTTTTCTCTTCCCCATTACAGTTTAATTTTGTTGGGAAACTGCTGGGGCCCCGGGGCAATTCCATGAAAAGATTACAAGAGGAAACCGGAGCGAAGATGTCCATCCTTGGCAAGGGCTCAATGAGAGATAAAGACAAGGTAAGGTAACAGCATTCCGCTATTGCTTTTGATTTCCGTCTCTGAAATGCATCTGACATACAATATTCACTTAGAATTATCCCTAAACACATTAATAGGTAAATCAGTATTCGGAAACGTCGAACTGCTCGGTAGAAAATCTAATAGAATTAAACATATTAAAATATATTTATTTCATCCAATTTCAGAATATAGTTTATGTCATCACTCATAATACTGCATTGAAAGGAAAAGGCTGTACACAGCAATTCTGTTTTATCAGAGCTATTTATCCTTTACACTCTCAGTCCCCTGAAAGCTTGTCTATGTAAGTCTAAGCACAGCATCAGCAGCTACTGGCACTCAGGGAGAGGGGGAAATGTGAACTATACACTGTGTAGAAACACTATTAGAATTATAATTTTTTTTAAAAATCAGAGTCAAGATCAAATCCAGACCCAGACAAAAACCAATTTTCAATCGATTGAAAATTGGCTTCAACATTTTTAAATGACTCCCAAGTTAAAACTAATTTAATCTGATAATAAAGTGACCCCAAACAAATATGTTGCTCCGATATAACAATATTGCCTTTATGCTTTAGCAAAGCAAGACCGTTGAGACTGCAAGGTCGTAATGATAGCACTGCTTATAATATATGCATGTTATTTTATATGTAGGATATATATTATTCCAAGATTTCTTGGAGAAATACATTTGCAGTAAAAAATAAAAAAAATGTAGAGGTACGATACATCCCTTAGCTATGCACAGTCTTAAGAGGCATCATAAATAATGCTAAAATGTAGTGGCAGTGCTTTTATGCAACATATACAAAATATTATCTTAAAGGTTGGTGATAATTTTGAAACCAGTGTTTTACAGAAGGAAATTCTACAAAAAGTACTACATTTGTGTTCGAAAAAGATTCAGATATATTTATTTCATTATGGGTGCCAGTAATAGCAATTTATATGTGCCACCACTTTATTTCTGATTTCTGACAATGTCTGAAAATGCTGCTGCACAATTGAGTCATTGAATTTCCTGTTTACACGTGTCCGTACTGGCTCCTAGTGAATATTTAACCAGGAATACATTTAAATTTTAAATTAGCTTGTTGATTTAGAACAGCGTGTTTGGCTCTTGTTCTAGTCCTTCTGCATTTCACTTGGTTCCTGAAGCAGGTAGTTGTGGTGGACTGTAATGCTTATGATACCTGAAGACAGGTAGATGAATGATGGTTATCAATCAGCTGTACAGCATCACTCGAACCACACTGTCTGCACATTCAGCTGGCCAGGATTTAAACGTCCACTATGCAGAATTCAGTTGACTGTAACCACGTGAACACCTTGGTGAAATTAATAAAATGTCAAACATTAGTGTGGATAGTGTATTGTTTTCTCTTCATCTAGGCGTGTCTAGTGTGGGAATTAAGTTAGCTAGACTATTAACATTGAGCTTAAGCAATATTAGTTTCGAAACATTTTCCATGAAGTCATTAATATTCACTGCACTTCCCTCAAACTTGTCATTAAATTTGTGAGCAATTGAAATAAATCAGTGTCTTAAACCTGACAATTTAATTTGTGTATAAAATTGCAGTAAGGCCAATTATATGATTTGATGTTTACTTACTTACTGAGAAAATCTTTTCCTTTGAAGTGTTTGTTTTTTCTGAATATAAATATGATAGACCTCGTGTTTTTTTTTTTATGTACTCCAACTTCAGCATCACTAAATTCTGTGATACATTATCAAGTGTGCCTACATGATATTTTTGTCATGTTGTCTACCTCTAGGCAAAGGCATTTGAAGAGGCTTCTCAGTGATGGGCTGTAATTAAGTGGGCTGCTTGTTTGGCACTGCTTCATTCATTGTTTTTCTCTTGTTTCTCAGGGACTATGGCTTTGTGTTGGAAAGACAAAACATTTTATTATGCAGTCTGCTAGGTGTTAGTTAAAACCAGGCTGTATTATTATCCATGCATTATCTATATGGCTTATCCATTGTGGGACGTGGGGTAGCTGGAGCCAATCCCAGCTGGCTATGGGCGAAAGACGGGGTACACCCTGGACAGGTCGTCAATATATTGCAGGGTTAATGCCGAGACGAAAAGCCATTCACACTCACATTCACACCTATGAGCAATTTAGAGTAGCCAGTTGACCTAATCTCCGGAGGCATGAGGAGAACATGCAAACTCCGGACAGAAAGGCCCCAATCAGACGGCAGGTTTGAACCCAGAACTTTCTTGCTGTGAGGCAACATTGCAACACTGTGCCACCCTGTATTATAATTATTATTATTTTTTTTTCTTTAGCATTTATCTTATTTATTTAGATTTTTCTTCAATCGGAGTTTTGAAGCTGCCACAGAAATGACATTTTCATGCTTCTTCGGAATTAAAACCACTATCTTGGTTACCAGCATGATTTTTACTTATCCAGCAGCTAATTTTAGGTTAGGATATATCCATTTACTTTTAATATAGCTCAAAAACCAGATCGGGGCTTTAATAAGCTTTAAACAGCTTAAATATTGCTTTCTGCAGCATCACAGTTATCTTCTGTCTGTCAGTGAGAGTGACGCAGTCACACAGGAGCCAGAGCTGGCTCATTAACATCTGAGATGCAGTTTTTGCAATGGAAACAGATTTTTAGCCAAAATAAGATGCATAATTTATATGCAGAGTCAGAAGAGTGCAGTTTTACCTCCTGTGTTACTCTCTTTGTGAAGCAGCACAAGGACAGATTCACACACTTCTTTAGGATTTCTCTTGAAAGTTCCTCATTTTAATCAGGCATACCTGATCCACGCCATATCTTCTGTGGATCCAATTGAGGCTCTGAATGTTCAGGAGCGTGAACATTCAGGAAAGCTCGCTGAAAGGAGTATTTGACAGATCTTCTTATACCACCAGACAGAAACTAGGTTACAAATATGTCGCTGTCAGTATACCATGTACTCCTTTTTCACTAAGAATAAACATAAAAAAGGAAAGACTTGTCATTATGTCATATTTCTAGAGGGTTCTGGTGCACTTAGACTCGCTACAGTACCTTTTGAAACATACCCTGAAAGACAGCTTCAGCTTTTAAAACAATGAGCCCTGCTGCATTTGCTCTTGGCTTGACATAAAAGGAAATTTAAAGCTTTCAGACTTGAGACAGTGAAATGTAATCTCACTGAAAGTTCTTCTATCTTGAACAAGACAGGAAATAAAACAAATACTCAATTTGGGTTTCTTTTCTTCCTATCATTCACACTAGTGCTATAGCGTACTCACTCACACACACCCAACGAGGAAATCTGCAAACTTAAACATCAGAAAATGAGCGCAAAGTGAATGAATCAGAATATCAGGAGTGTTTTCTGACCTTCAGTCAAAGGTACATATGAAGTGATTGGGCCAGTGACATTGCACTGATGTTGCAGCAACTATTAGTTAGTCATAATCAGAAATGAAGAGTCTGCGTGACTGATCGAGTGTCTATGAATGCCTTCTCTAACAGAGCTCTTCAGACTTGGAGTATGAGCTACAGGCAAAAGTAATCAACAAGGGGTGGTAATGTAGGCTGCGGTAATTACAAGTTTTCTGAAGAATAGTTACTGATGACCTTCAGCAATCAAACGGAATCAGGGAACTGACAGCCTCTCAGATAAATCATCATTTTTTCCCCTGTCTTATAGTGGAAAATTAATCTGAGGGGTGGCTACATCAGTTTCTCTTGAACTGCTCTTGAACATATACATACACACACACACACACACACACATTACACTATAGAATTATTCAAATTATTCAACTCTCTCCATGTTAGTATGTGTGTGGTTATATACATGACATCTGTTCTCAATAGATGCCTCTGTGGTTAATCAGTTTAATCTCACATTTTAAAATGTTAGAAAAATCTCACATTTAAAACTGCAGTTGTAAGATTCAGAAGAGATTGGAAATACCCCCCCCCCCCCCATCCCCCCGCGCTCCAGCCCTGCCTCCAAAGCCCCTCCCTGTAGAGGAAGCTGCATGCATGCAAAGGAAAGCAACCATGGCAACTGAAAAGAGGCCAGATAAACAGCATGGAGCACACATGCTGAACTTCGAATGCAGTCTGTAAGCTGTTTATATAAAATTTTGAAGAAGCTGCACCCGGCGTGCGTTCCGAAAAGCCGCTGTGATTTTCACTGGATTGTTTTGCCATTTCACATTGCGAACTAGCTGCTTAGGCTAGACATTACCGTTGTGAAATGTTAACGATGCTGGCCAACAAACAAGCAGAATGAAATCTTTTCGACATGAAAAGTAATCCGCAGCAATATCTGTTCGACAAAAGGACTAGCACATACTTATTTCAGTGCTTAGATGTTGGTTTTATAACACAAACTGTCATGAACAGTGCTAAATAAGAAAGAATCCATTTATGAGAACAGATAGCTGTGAGAGCACAGGCAAACATAAATATCAGGACAGACACCAAACCTATATGACTACCTGGGCACTTCACAAAGATGTTTCCAGCAACCTGCAGATAAAACAACCCTAACCAGTAGCCTTAGCTTCGGAAACAAGCTAACCTAAGCCAGACCGTGTCACAGTAACATGAGATATGCGCTACGATTATGCATTAACCATCATCATCTAAACTTTGTGGTTCATTTTTTTCAAAAATTAAACATAAATCAAGCAGGGGTAACCTGTCAAGCAGAACTGTGGCTAACTTTGCATCAGATTTGAATCCTTTCACAGATATTGAGCTTGACTGAGTAAGAGCATGTGCAGGGGAGGGGGGTATGACAATTCTCCTGGCTCTGATTGGTGGTTTGATTTGGGCATGGTGGATTCTTGCAAATGACATTAGGAGTGGGGTGGTTAGGAGACAGAGGAGCCTGAGTATCTGTCTCATGTACTACTGTCAGGACATAGTGACAGTGTTAGCAAATATGACAGTTATTTTTTATACAGGTTACTTACTCCAGCTTTAATTGAAATAAATTTGATTTAAGGAAATAAAAAAAAATCCTTATCAAAAATATTTCAAAATAAAAGCACTGTCCTTGTATTGTCACTACTAGAAATTCTTATGAACACAATGTAACTGTAAGTGCAGTAGGTTCCCATTTATATATGTATATATTATATTTATATAATATAATACATAATTTATAATTTATATATATATATATATATATATTTTTTTTTTTTTTTTTTTTTTTTTTAAGTCCACTTGAGCATATGAGCACTCTTAATTGTTTGTCAATGACTTCCTGTTTCACTGAATGTGAGGTAACACAGAGTCAAATTCCCTTAGTCATTCATCAACATGCAATATGAAATATTACAGAATGCACAAGTGAAATGAGACAAAAGTGTGCTGATCTTCATAAACAGACAACTGCTATAAAAATTTGTGGAGTAAACCTCAGGCTTCCACACAATACAATACAATTTCAATTCTTAAGGCAACCATTCAATATTTGATGACAACACTGAATAGCTACATGTGATATGTTCTATGTTTAATAATTTGTACCTGCCCATGATATTTTCTAACAAATTTCATATCAAATTTACTTCATATTTAATTCGACCTTGATCGGGGACTCACTAAGGATGAAGGGATGAAGGTTGTAAATGCATCATGTTAATGAATGTGGTCTTTCTTTGTCCTGCGACCTTCAAATCTGACCACTCACTAGTGTCAGGATGAAATTAAAAACCTCCTGCTCACGTTTTTTTTTTTTTGCTTTGTTTTGTTTCCTTCGGGATCCCAGTCCTGATGTACACCTCTATGCCCTGTGAACCTGGCAAGCTTACTAAAAAATATTACACATTTTTATATGTGTTTGTATCTCTGTAAAGCATGTTACCTGTTCAAGCCGAATTGTGTTCATATTCATATTCGGTTACATCAATAATAGAGACCAGACAAAGCTAAACCTACTGAATTTCTCACTTGTAGGAAGAAGAGCTGAGGAAAAGCGGGGAGGCCAAATATGCTCATTTGAACAACGATCTCCATGTTTTAATTGAAGTCTTCGCACCTCCTGGAGAGGCGTATTCCCGCATGAGCCATGCCTTGGAGGAAATTAAGAAATTCCTGGTTCCTGTAAGTTCATTCAGCTTGGTTAATTTTCTTTTAACTCCTGAAGGGTAACTGCACTGTACATGAGCACCAGTTTTTCCCTCTGATTAACTCATCAGTTGTAGGTGAGACACTTCTTCCTTCCTGCTAATTAAAACAAAACGGCGTTTGATAGCTTAAGCATGTGACTAACAAGAACTACAGAAAATTCTGATGATGATAGATTATGATGGATTTTTCTTGAATATGGTGTATTACTCTGCAATATTGCTGTATTCTGGTGTTTCGGTACTGTCACATTATGGAAAGTATGCAATTTCTTGCTAAAACCGATGACAAATAATAACTGTTCCTATTACACTGAGGCTGCATATTTGCTTTGTAATATGTTTCCACAGTGCAGGAGTTAGGCACGGATTCAAAAGCTTCTCTCAGCATTTTTCAACCTACAGCTCCAGCTAGGAGCAGTATGAATCCCAACGTTAATAAGCTCAGCTATATAAGAGGGGAAAAAGCCCTGCTGTGTTTTTCCTCAAGCCTAAAGCATTTGCCAACCATTAATTAATGTTCCTGCTGTAATATACTGTATGTGCGGAGTCTACACTGTAGGACTGTGGCTGTGTGAGATGATGGCCTCAGGTAAGAGGCGTTTGAAGAGAGTGTCATGCTGCTTTACCCATCATGCCCAAAGCCACACCCTCAGCCTTTGGAGCATGGCTCTCTCTCATCAGAAGTAATGTGCTAGCCACAAGGCTTTGTCTGTTAATCTCATTTAGGTCCCTGTGTGGACTAGGCATAGATTTCAAAGAGATGGATGATTCTCTGAGGAATCAAGACTTGATAGGACAAAGACACTGAAGACCTTTTACAAAGTGTTTGTCTTTGTCATAATATCAAAGGAATCTACAAGCAGCTCCAGAAGTACTGGCACCCATTGTAAATATGGATTAAATTGTTCAATATATTAATTATCTTAATCTCACACTAATATATGAGAAATGAGAAAATATGAGAAACTAACCTGTAATGGAATCAAATTTATCCTGAGGGCGATTTAAGAAAAAACAAATCAAAAATGCTAAAATTATTGGCACCCCAACTATATGTTCCCATTTATATTTTTCTTATATTTAATTTAAAGAAGGAACTCTTATAGCAGTCATTCACGACTTCCTGTTTCATTGGGCTATAAATATGAGGTGGCCAACTTCCCTTAATCAAAAGACAAGACAAAAATGTGTCGACCTTCATAAATAAGACAATGCCTATGAAAAATTGCTACACACAGGAAATGCGCATATTCATTCTTATGGCACTAATTAAGTTTAAAACAACCTGTAATGAATCTGCCTAGATGTAAATTTATTCCCATGCACTGTGAGGAGGATGGTTAAAGAGGAAATTTTCCGCAAAGATTATTACAAGGTCACCATTTCTCCACATTTGCAATTAGATGCCATTCAACAAACTACATGGAAGATTTTAAGTGAAACCCTGGCTGTCTCTCTAAAAAAAGCTGCATCTGGGTCATGGTTGGGCTTTTCAAGTGGCACGGTGATCCAAAACATGTGTCCAAATTCACAAAATTTAAATTAGCACAGACATTTACACTTTACCCATCTTTACCAAGGGTGCCAATAGTTCTGGAGCAGACTGCGCACAATAATGTGATTTAGTGCCAGATTGAGCGCAGTCTTGTGCTAAATTAGCAAATGCAAGCGACTGATAAGCATCAAAATCAGAAAGCCTCTAGATTGTGGGTTGAAGGTTTAAAGACAAATGAGGTTGAATCTGTGTGCTCTCAGGCAGGACACAAGTGTTTGTGCTTGGTGTGAGGTTTATTACAGTGAAGTCCATAGCGAGTGGCAATACACAGGCTGACCGGGTTATTATCATGCAATCCATAATCTTAAACTAAGCCAATAGGTAAGGTTCAAAACACAAATGAAACCATGACCACAAGAAGACACATGAGAAATAAGGGAAATAAAAAATAAGAAATAAGAAATAAAGAAATATTAACTGCAAAACAGAACTTCAGAAAGGACCAAAGGAAAAAGCAGAGCATATGTACAGAAATTAGCCAGAGCATAATGAGACACAGGTGCACATAATAACAGACCAATAACATGATGGGGGCAGAGACAGGACCAAAACAAATTGGAAACAGAAGCACATGCCATTGTTGCCATGGGAGTTAAGGTGCAAAGAAGGACTGTGAAGTTTTTTAAATGTTATTAACTGCTCAGTTGAATCAACTGTCTGGAACATTAATTTAACATATTACAAGTACTACATTCTAGCAAGCTTAATAAAATCTACAGCAATAATGCAGTCTATTAGATACTGGACAGTTTATTGTATTTGACAGGAAGCAAGGGAGAACGCTTTAAGTATAAATTACCAAAGAACAGCACAGTAGAGCAAGAATTATTATACAATAACATGGATATGTGCGGGACAACAGCGAAGCTCCAAGGTCCCCGGTTTGACCCTGAGCTCGGCTTATTGCTTAGAGCTGTTTTCTCCCTGTGTTCATTTTGGATCCGCTTTTTCTCCCTATGTTCATTTGGATTGCTTCCCATTGTCCAAAAACTAAATTATGTGGATTGGTTAGGCTAAATTGCCCCTACATGCAGAGGTGTATGTGTGCGTGTGTGCATGGTGCGTTGCAATGGACTGGCGTCCCATCCAGTTGAATTCCGGCACTAGGAGTTCCCGAGATAGGTTCCTGACCAGGTTAAAGCAGTTAGAGTAGCTGAATCAATAATGTAGGTATTAAAGGTATCTAATAGTTAAAATAAATGGTAGTATAGATCTAGACTGCTTCATGCCATCTGGTTCGTTAGCTGTTTTTGATTTCTGATGAATGCACACAAGTTCTGCGCTTGATAGCTTAGTCAGTATCACCACAGGCAACAGTTGTTTACCACCTATAAGGCATCGGCAATGCACTGTACAGCCATCTGCTGCATTTCTATCAGGTGAGAGTCGTACACCACAGCAGCACTATAGACTGCGGGGCATTCATTAGTGAGGAGACGTGTAGAGATGTCAGGTGAGAAATAGACCATGAAAGTATAGTAATATTCTCTTATAGCATTGTTAGCACTGGTGGTAGACCTGTTTGTGCAGTCAAAATCTCACCTCTTCACCATAATATAATACTGGGAATTTTATAGAAAAAAGATTAAATGCATTGACTAATAAGTATATTGTAACAAGACAAGACTTATTAGCAATGTTTATTTTCAGTGTTACCAAAGGCAATATATTATTAATTTGGAATTCATTAATGTTGAAGTCTTTTTTCAGATTTGTCAGAAGGTGTTGATTAAATTTCTATAACAATTTTTATTTCTGTAATCTCTGACAGTAGTTCCAGCTACAAGGGAAATCGGATTTATATCAAAGCATTCATTCTGATATGTTATTGTTGCTATGGTAACAACTGACATAGGGACCTGTATGGCAGACTCTTCACATAAATGGATTAAAAACGTGTAATAGATACAGTTGTGCTTGAAAGTTTGTGAACCCTTTAGAATTTTCTATATTTCTGCATAAATATGACCTAAAACATCAT
>JAQQZR010000038.1:7997406-8009989 GCA_030068235.1 Notoglanidium macrostoma
TGCCATGATACACTTCCACAAACATGTGTTGTGAAGAGCAGACTTTGATAGATCCCTGTTCTTTAAATAAAACAGGGCGCCCACTCACACCTGATTGTCATCCCATTGATTGAAAACACCTGACTCTAATTTCACCTTCAAACTACCTGCTAATCCTAGAGGTTCACATACTTTTGCCACTCAGAAATATGCAATATTCTATCATTTTTGTGTTATATTTCACTTTTGTGAAAATCTCATGATGTTTTAGATCATATTTATGCAGAAATACAGAAAATTCTAAAGGGTTCACAAACTTTCAAGCACAACTGTATGGTGAGGTTTTGAGGAGACGGGTATGTGACATTTATGGAAGGAGTTTCCAGTGTCCGTGCTTTGTAACAAGTCAAAGGTAAAGCTGTAAGAAACTGGGATTTTCTGTAATATGACAAACTGCATTCCTTTGCCTTATGAACTTTAACAGAGAGACTGGTGAGACAGAGAGACCAAGAGAGACAGGCACTGCTTAGGGATAACTGTAACTATCCTGATTCATGGATATTCCACAACAATAAATAAATAAAGTGTTAAAAATGTTGTGGTATTAGACAAATACTGTACCGTTATAGGGAAATAATCGACTTAGTATTCAACAACATAATCAAGTCCGCTTCAGGTTGGGCTGCATCACACCACTGCATCTTTGATTATTTTTCCTATAACAGCTCACTCAAGTGTTTGATTCCTTCCTTAGATTAATATTTGCATGTTAAGGTTTTTTGTAAACACTGTCTAAGCTACATTTAAAAATTACTTGACATTTTCTGTATTATAGAAAGTAAAAAATAATTTCTATATGACCTGCTTTAACATCACTGAATTGCAGGGAATATCCTTTAGGTCTTTCCATGGAGTATTCTCTACTGAGAGACAACCTTTTTTTTCAAACAAAGATAAGACTGTGTAGTGCATACGTATATTCATTTCTGCTGTGAGGTGTGGGCAGGGACGATTCTGGGAATGGCTTTTCTTCTTGGCTTCAGAATATTGATGTGATTGGTGCTTCTTCGTATGCCTGCTTGGATGGAGAGCAGGGCTGAGAGCTGGGATTCGTGCCACTAGTTGGCAAATTTCAGGCAGACGTGCGAGTCTCTTCACAGGAGTGGATGTTCTGAGAATGTCAATGGCTTTTGAGTAGCTTGTTTAAGAAGCCAGCATGATACAGCAGGCAGTGTCTTTTTGCTCTAAGCCATTATTTCTATTACTCAGGCTGTTGCTTTATGGCAGCAGGTTCTAGACATTTGCTCTTTCCCAACTTACAAAACAGGGACAGAGCAAAAATGCACTGTATGGAAAAACAAGGAAATCAGAAGTACACTAAAAGGCCAGTAGTTTGTGGACACCTGACCCCCACATGTGCTTTTTGAACATCCCATTCAGCATTAACATTTCCCTTCACTCAAACCTAGGCCCAGACCTGTTCTAACAATGCTCCTGTACACAAAGCGAGGTCCATGAAGACATGGCAGACCTCGAGTGTCCTGCTCAGAGCCCTGACCTCAACCCCACTGAACATGTTTGGGATGAACTGGAACTCCAACTGACAGGACCTGCTCTCACTAATGCTCTTGTGGCTGAATGAGCACAAATCCCCACATCTGTGATTCAAAATCTAGTGGAAAGCCTTCTCAGAAGAGTAGAGGTTATTATTACAGCAAAGGTGGACTAAATCTGGAATGGGATGTTCAAAAAACACACAACCAAATATGGGTGTGATGGTCAGGTGTCTGCAAACATTTGGCCATACAGTGTACATTTAATGTTGTGGAATATCCTGGTATGTTATAGCAACTATGAACAATAACCTCTCTTTTTTATTTTTTATATTACTAAGACAAAAAAAAACCACACACAGTGTCCTCTGTCCTGAAGGCTTTTCCATGACAGACACCCTGAGACTCATCCCTAATACAAGTCTTCACCATATTAACAATTAAACATTTCCTTTGTTAAATACCAACACGTTTTTTCATCAGTTGATTATTAGCCGTAGGTTATGTGAAGCATCTGGCATACAGGTCTCTGTGAAAGAGTTGTTACTATAGAAACAATAATATATTATGAAAGATCGCATTATATAACCCTATCATTTGAATTGCAGCCAGATCTGCTGTCAGAGCCATGCTGTTTCAGAAAATTAATCAATACCCTTCAACAGCACTGTGGTATAATGAGTCACACAGTAATCTTACCATCATACTCTTCCCCTCTGTGATCTCATCCATGTCGGTTCCTTAATTCAGGTAAGAACTAATCTATCAGATTAAGCCACTGACCTTTCATTACAGTTCCTCAAACAATGTTGGTCTATCTTTAACTTCCTCAGCAGCGCCATGCAGTAATATGACAGAGCATCAGGGCAAAATATGTCTTTAACACCTACATATGTGTATACGTATAATAAGCATATTCTTCTAAATGCAGCAAGCAAATGCAGTATACATCAATAGGTCAAAAATGTCTTAGCCCTATAGATATACAGTATACTTTATCATTATGCAAGAGCATGCCTCATGGTTTACATTTGGCAGGTAATTATTCATCATAGATGCTTGGTGTATGATAAATAACTAGTCTCTAATGAGTTTACATGCCTTTAATCTGCAAGTAGCTGCACTGCTGTGACCCTGGGTTCCTTTGGATTCTCCACACAAGGCTGACTGTCAAAGCTTAAGCTTACATTTTTCACGTGCTCTTTCCATCAGAACATAATTAGCTCTTCCATCAGCTGTCCTCCATAAAGAATTTGACATTAAATATATTTGCATAAATAAAATTCCATCCATTGTGTGAAATGTCTCAAATGTAGGTGTTATAGTCTAAATATATTTTATTATAGACTAATATAGAATATATGATTCATGTCTGAATAAACAAATCCTCAACCAACATCATAGCAGCTTATACACCGATCAGCCATAACATTAAATCCACCTGCCTAATATTGTGTAAGTCCCGCCAGTGCCTCCAAAACAGCTCTGAAACATTGACTCCACGTGGACTCCACAAGACCTCGGAAGGTGGGCTGTGGTATCTGGCACCAAGACGTTAGCAGCAGATCCTTTAAGTCCTGTAAGTTGCAAGGTGGGGCCTCCATGGATTGGACTTGTTTGTCCAGCACAGATACTCGATCGGATTGAGATCTGAGGAATTTGGAGGCCAAGTCAACACTTTGAACTCTTTGTCATGTTTCTCAAACAATTCCTGAACAATTTTTGTGGTGTAGGGCACATTATTCTGCTGAAAGAGGCCACTGACATTAGGGAATACTGTTTCCATGGAGGAGTATAACAATGTTTAGGTAAGGGGTACATGTCAAAGTAACAAGAATACCAGGACCCAAGGTTTCCCAGCAGAACATTGCCCACAGCCTCACACTGCCTCCACCGGCTTGCCTACTTCCCATAGTGCATCCTGGTGCCATCTCTTCCCTAGGTAAGTGACGCACAAGCACCTGGTAGTCCACAAAAGAAAATGTGATTAATCAGACCAGGCCACCTTCTTCCATTGCTCCATGGTCCAGTTCTGTTGCTTACATGCCCATTGTAGGCATTTTTGGCAGTGGACACCCCTGTCACCAGCATGGGCACTCTGACCGGCCTGTGGCTACACAGCCACATAAGCAATTTGTGCTACAGCAGCTCTTATGTGGGATCAGACAAAACGAGCTAGCCTTCACTCGTCACTCACATCAATAATTTTTGGGCACCCATTACCCTGTTACTGGTTCACCGATTGCCCTTCCATGGACCACTTTTGGTAGGTACTAACCAGTGCATGCTGGTAACACCCCAGAAGTTTTGGAGACGCTTTGACATCTAGCCATCACAATTTGGCTCTTGTAAAAATCACTCAGATCCTTACGCTTGCCTGTTTTTCCTGCTTCCTACCCACTGACAGGTGCAATTGTAACGAGATAATCAATGTTACTCACGTCATGTCTCTGTGGTTTTAATGTTATGGCTAATCAGTATATACATTCAAACTTTCTGACAAATTCTAAGAATCCCAGAAATTTGTTTATATTACTGCGCAGTTAACTGTAACCTATTTGTATTTTAACACTGTCCTGTAAAATTCCCTCTTGTGCATATAGCAGCCAGGAAAATCTAATTAAGACAGGATTCCACAGTGCATTTACAAAAATACAAACAAAAGAAGCGATTAAAAAGAAAATGGGGTTTTGAGGACAGCATCTCAGTCCTGAGCAGCAGGCTCTTTATTGATTGTTGACTGGATCACGATGAAAAGGCCACACTTGTCTGCGTGCCATTTCTAATATTTTCCTGTGCCCAGCTGTTACAGCAAACAGGAAGGGGAATAAGTGGCTTGTGGAAATGAGGATCCATTTATCTGCCTGTGGCACTGACAAGATAATAAAATAAGAGCTATCCATGCTGTAATCGGCCTTGTGATTCAGGGCCCTGTCATGTTCAATCAGATGGGTGAGGGGGGACTTTATAAATGCAGGAAGTTCTGGTATTCTTTCACGACACAATACGCTGATAGCTGGTGTGAAGCTGAGCTAATAAGCCACGTTTCTGTTTCTCTTTTTCCTGTATTATTGTCCTTGAGTCTAAATAAAAGGTTCATGTTCATTTTTGTGTCATAGCGTACATGTGTTTTTACATCTGATCTCATTTTCATTCGAACTTTCTCAGGATTGTGTGCTGCGTCACACAATTATCATTGTTTTGCTCATGGCAGCAGGAAAATACTCATATCCAAAGCATTGCATAGTTTATAGTTTTTCACTTGTTGGAACAAGTACTGCATGGTAATTGATGAATTAAAAAAAATCATGATTTTTTTCCCCTTATTCTTACTATTCTCACCAATGATTCTTTGACTAGCAATGTATTTTATGAAATTCGTAGATTACTGTCATGGTAGCTACGTTTGTCTGGAGGATGTTTGTATGTGATGGATTGTCTATATTTTGAATTATTGATCTAGGGCACATTGGTACATCAGTAGCCGAAACCCTAAGCAAAAATATCTGCCATTTAGTATGTGAGGAATACAACACAACTTGGCATGTAGTTACAGGAGAACAATCTATTTAAAGTAGTGAAACATTGGCAAAAACTTTCCAGAACAACAACAACAAAAAACCCTCTGGAAGAACATTACACTACTTTTTGATATGCTTTGTTTTGTTTGGTTAAATATATAATTGTAGTGATTAGAGATGGCAAAATAGCACTTTTTCTTTTCCAATACTGATACTGAAACCACGAATATCAGTCAAAACCAAGACACATTTTCTCTTCTTTTATTTAAAAACAGCTAAGCTTGAGATCTACATTGTTTTTCACTGGTGTACTTCACAGTTAAACAGTTTCACACAAAATCACTTATATTGTAAATATAATGAAATATAATAAGGTATAATTTTAATAAAATCGATCCCAACAAAAGAAAAAAAAAAACAGTCAAGTCTCTTTATATGAAAATTTCCAGTTCCAAAAAATACATTTCTTTTCCAAATCCAATTTCAATTCCATTCTTTGCCGTTTGTTACAGGAGCCAATATCCGCTATGTTTTTTCCAATATCCAGTCCACCATTTTTTTTGCTGGTATCAGCCTGTTACTAGTACTGGGTGTCATATCAGTGCCATCTCCTATTGTACAGTTTCTGTTCTTCTGAGTTGCTGATAGCAATTTATAAGCCACTTGGCAGAAGTTCAGATTTTACTAGACCTTACTTGGCTAAGCTACATCATAACGTATATCATTTTCATGTGACTTTTACATGCCATAATCACACCACACTGAGCTACAAAGGTACTAATTGTGACAATGTGACTCAAAACTAACAAAAAGAATGTTGGAAGGAGCATTTCTTTATATCATGTATGCTCATGCATGCTCATGTCAGTTGTTATGAAGGGATTATGTACATGCTATCACCCATCACTATAAATAAAGTGTTACTGAAAATACGAAGCAGTGCAATAGCACACTCTTTATACTCAAGTCACACTTGGTCCTTTTGCTTCTTTAGATTTGCACTAGATCTGCAACGCAAATAGAGTAATGGACAAATTTAAGACTGCCATGACTTTTCCAGTATATCGATAGGCTCACGTGATATCTCTTCTAGAAGCTGTACTGATTAGGATTATTATCCTGGTGTAGTGTTCAATGTTCTGCATGCTGCTTTCTCTTCCTGCAGGATTACAATGATGAGATCAGGCAAGAGCAGCTGCGTGAGCTGTCCTACCTAAATGGCTCTGATGACCCAAGCAGGGGAAGGAGTGTTCGAGGACGTGGCATACGGCTCACCTCCACAGCTGCTGCACGGTATGGACAAATCCATCCTTTAAATCATGACTACTCCACCTCAGATGTAACACCTTTAGCATTCTGGAGATTGAAGTCATCATAAATAAGAGCTGAATGAATCTCATTTTGACCGAGTAGCTAAATAAAAAGAAATGCATACACGACTGAGACTCATTTTATTTATCCCCTAGGAGAAGCTCAGGAAACACTGAACTGTAAAACCAGTGAAGTAAAGCCAGCTTTCAGACTCAGACAGCTGTTGTGCATGGTTTTGATGTGCCTTAAGCACCTCTGGCTCAAAGTGACTCGATGAGGTTATCAGATGAAATTTTAATTGCCCCTCATCAAACACATCTTAGGCTTATTATAATACATTATTCATCCATCTCATATCTCAAATATGTTCTCTACTTTAATGTATATTTCATACGTTCTGCACTTGCCCTGGCTTGTAATAGTTTCAGGAGAAGCAGGATTCCCTTGACAGAGTGACAGCTTGCACAACCTCAGGTGGTAATGGATCCAAAATGCGGCTCTGTTGTTGGTAGACAGCTTTACCTTCCCTGTAGTATACGCGAGCCATTAGTCTGCTGTATAACCTGCTATTCTTCCATTCATACTGCTTATATATTAATGATATTTGTTTATATTCAGTATAAAGTATTTATACTTTATTATATTATTATATTATAAATACTTTATTTAAGGGAAGTATTTATAATATATTGTAGGTGCTAATTTCTTGGTTGGTGATATAAATGGTTTGTCTGCCATGCTGAAGTCACATGGGGTCATTGCTAGCAGAGTTATGATAGTGTTTATTAGGAGAAAAAATCTCAACAATCTTAAACATTAGTAGCTTCTTTTCGTGTATTAATGAGAAATCACATAATATCAGTTATGAAAACATACAAAATAAGTCCTGGATGCCATACAAGATTATGTTTACTTGTCTATACTGCTTATGCGTTGAAGGTCTCGGGGAAGCTGTAGCCAATCCCAGCTGACTTTGAATGAGAGGCAGGGTACACCCTGGGCAGCTCACCAATCTATCGCATGCTAACACAGAGACAAATAACCATTCCCACTGCCATTCACACCTATGGGCAATTTAGAGTAGCCAGTTGACCTAATCTGCATGCCTTTGGTCTGTGGGAAGAAACCAGAGCACCCAGAGGAAACCCACGCAGGCACGGGGAGAACAAGTAAACTCCACACAGAAAGGCTCCAGTCAGACGCAAGTTTCACCCCAGACCCCTTCTTACTGTGAAGCAACAGTGCCTCACAGCACACCACCGTCCCGTTAATTATAAATATTAATTTGCAAGTCATTCAGGTGGTGTTGGATGAGTGTTAAGTACATGCAAATTGTCACTCTCTCAAATCTGAAATGATTCTATGTCCTTTATTTCACTGTCAGTGCAACTCAAAGTGCAGGAGATCTTCATTGAGAAATAAGTACATGTACAGTACATTCACTTTTATTCCTTGGGCAGCTACATTTATGCAAGGATTTGATCTTTCACCTTCCTGAACAGAAGAACCATCGAGTCACCACAAAGTCCTACATGCAAAGTATTTTCACATTCTATTTTTTTAATCTTTGATCCATAATCCTATTACTATCATGTTACAGTACAAACACTACAGGTTTTTCCTTACTTATTACTATCCATAATAGCAGTCACATAGTAGGTAAATGAAAATATTATATAAAACATTACCAACAGTGAATCTTTCTACCATATTGGTTTCCTTTCCAGAAAGAGATCCTTCCCAGGTCTCGGTACAGAATGCATAAAGATACTCTGAAATGCCTGTTTATTAGATACATCTATCTAAAACCTGATAAACCGGCAACTCAGTGTAAATAACACAGAAATCTACGAAGAGTCCAGTTCATGGTCATAGTCTTAAATATGACATGGGAAAATTGTTTTCTGCTCAGTTGAGTCCTCAAATGTGAGTGTGTGCTCCAGGCTGCTGTTTGAGCACATAACCAGAGCAAATAAAGGTGGAATGGAAGCAGACAGATTCGATTTAAAAACTCTTATACACATTCATGATCAAAGAAGTTCAGAATGGCACACCTACTCAACTAGACTCAGTTGTATCTCAAGGTCAGTCCCTTATTCGAAGAGAAAATGCAACTTTTAAAACTTTTCAAAAACGGACGGTAATACACAAGGCAGTAATTGCAGGGAACAACCTTTCTTCACCTATTATAAAATAAGTAAAAAAACGAAAAGTTTAGTCTCAGAGCACAGTATACTTGTAAAAATGAAATGACCTGGAATCTTGTTGGGTCACTGTGAAAAATTTGTATCAGTGATTAAACGCAAAACTAGTATTTTCCAGACTCTGTATTTTGTAATGTATGGTGCCTCGCATAAGTATTAACCCCCATTGAATTTGTTCACATTTTGTAGTGTTATAACCTGGAACTGAAAGGCTTAACTGAGATTACATGAATTATTATGAATCTATATTATGCAGCCCATGATATTGAAGTGAGGGGAGGAAAAAAAAGATGAAAGTATTCACCCCCCATTGCTGTGAAATCACCAAATTAGTTTTGGTGCAACCAGTTGCTAACAGAAAACACACTGTCGAGTGAAGATGGCCAGTTGAACGAGGTTGACCTCTGGACAATTAAAGTGCCATGTGATCTCAATGTAAATACACATGGTCCTGGCGGACCACAGCGTTATGTTGGAAACAAAGACCATCAAAACCATAAAAACATGTCCGGGAAAAAGTCCTGGAAATGCAGAAATCAAAATCTTGGCTTCCAGCAGGACAACAAGCCTAAGCACATTGCCACAGCTACACCAGAGTGGTTTAAAACCTGGTTTAAGAACCTGACTGTGTTAGAATGCCCCAGTCAAAGCCAATTTGAGGATCTGTGGCAAGATTTGAAAATTGCTGTTCACCATCCTAAGAAAGCTTGAGCATTTCTACCAAGAAGAATGTATTGTTCATGATATTCGTGGAGATTGCATGTTAAACAACTTACAGAAAAACTTGGGGATTCTAAACACTTAAAGCAATTTTATTGTATTTTAATTCAGTCGTAAGAAAAGCTACACAGTTAATTCCTCACCATAAGGCATAATCATCAATAACTTACTAGACATGAGAATGCACATATATTTACAGTCATGAGATGTGTTAGTCTAAAATGAAAATGGAGGTTGAATGGCAATAGCTAAAGTCTAAAATCCTAAAATAAATTTTGAAGATATGTACCACGCCTCTTGCCCAAAATTGGTCTCCAGCTTCCCCGCCACCCATAACTGATAAGCGGTATAGATTATGATTATAGATTATGGATGGATGAATAGATTTTTTTCTTTAATAGAATTAAAATATAAAAGATTTTTGTCCCCTAATAATCATTGTTTATCAGATTTTGTTGATTCTGTCTTTGCTCTCACCATGATTTTTACCCAGATCAGTGTGTTTCCTCTGTCAAAGCAAGTCCAACTTTAACTAAAAATGAGATTTTTCTGATGTTAACAGACCTCTGAAGACTGATTTACCTTTTATTTAATCTTTGCTTTGCTTTTTGACGGTAATTTTACAAGTTAAAAGATTGCGTGGAAGACCAGATTTTTTCTCCTCACTTACTCCCTTATACAAGCTGATTATATTTCAGAATGTGTGCAATGTGAAAGCTGAGTGACCTTGCACTGTTACAGATAATCAGAACGGGGTTCTTTCCAGCCTAAATATCGCAGAAATATTTTTTACGCTTGACTGGAGAAAAGTTGGTCTCTTATAAAGGCGAGCTATTAAAAAGAGAGATGGAAATGGGTTTTCTGAATAAATGATGACGTAGGATGCACGAGTCACATGTTTCTCCACAGTATGTATATGTATCTAAAGGCAGGCATTCCCGCAGAGGACACTGTGTTCTTTGGATAGATGAAGAAACAAAAGTTATTCTTGATTTAATTAAGTAACATAAATGGCATCATGACCCTGACCAGCATAAAGCAGTTAAGAAGTTCAGCAGATGAATGAATAAATATTAAATATCACATTTCATTCTTTTAGCGAGGGAAAAACACGTGTACTTTTGCTCCTAATCACTTTTACATCATCTTTCAGGTTTAATTTGATGAATTCTTTCCTATTTCTTTTGCTGACTTTTCAGAAATGTGTTTGAAACATTTGAATGGAGACCTAGCTAGGGGCCTTTTCAAAACTGTTAAATGCTGTCTGTGAACCTCGTTGTAAGTTTGCTTCAACAGATCCTATGACTTTAAGGGTGTCCCATAGCAATATATGGCTATTGGGTCAGGGAGGCAGTGACAATGCTGACTGAATACAAGTTTTCTATGAGTAGCTCATGAAAGTTTTCATCCTTGAAAAGTAGCTGATGCTTCAGAAAAGGCCAGAGATGTCTGATTTAGTGGTTCCTTAACTGCAGTACTGACGCATCTATTTGACAAACTACTCAGTGTGTCACTGAGTTCTTTCCCATTTAATGTTTGACTGTTCCACTATCTGTGACCTCTATAAATGTTCCTGTTGGAAATGCTTCATCACATCATACCCAAAAATATTTCCTTTATATCCTTGAGCACACTTGCTCAGGACCTGCATTATTTCTATAGTGTTTTTAGCTGTAAGCGAGGATGTAGTGCAGCACTCAATTCATATTTCAACAGGGAAGCGTTTTAAAGCACTCAATGCCTTCAGAAGCCTTGATGTTAATACACCATCGTCAATCGATCTTTTTTTTTTTCATGAACATGCCATTACAGTTGTGTACCTTACAACATAAGTCTAAACATTTCCATTCCTACGTTTTACTTCACAGGGGTCGCGGCGGAGCAGTGCCACCTCCTCCGCCTGGCCGAGGAGCTGTAGTGCCCAGGGGAACTGTGGGTACACGTGCATCCCTGCCCACCACCATGCTAACTCGAGGTGTCTCAGCACCACGGGCCAGAGGAACAGCAGGCACTCCTGGATACCGAGCACCTCTGCTGCAGGCCGCACACAAAACCTACGATGACTACGTGAGTAAGACCAGTCTCTCCCTGAACATATTCTTCTTTTTTTTTTTTGTCTTACATTGGGTTTAATTCTCCAATAACACAATCTGACTTATTACATGTATCAGTATCACCATCAAATTGTTCATTTTCTAATAGAAGCACATACCATAGTGTTTTAATCTTTTTATACCACTTTAATTTGGAATTACAATGTTAATTACTTAAAGAATGTACTTGTTATTCTTTTAAACTTACATTAAATGTTGTGGAATGCCCACAAAACTAGTTAGTTCCTGTTAAAACGTATGTTTTGGCACCTGTAAACAGTCATTCCCTCAGCAGTCTTTGTTTTTCAGTTAAAAATACAGCTTCTCTGTAACTCTAGTTACAGCTTTACCTCTGTTACCAAATGCATTTACACTGGAGATTAAGTCACATGACAAATGCTAATGTAATTAAACATACGTATTGCCTAACTTTTTGACCAATCAGATTTGAGCCTTACCTCCATGCCAAAGGGGGCAGGAGAGGGTAGAATAGAGAGTGCAGATCTTCCAAATTAACCCTCACCCTTCTCTTGCTATTTTTTTTTTTTCATTCCTCTCCCTGTGCCTGTTCTTACTGATTGTGCCGAATTGACGGTTTCACTAGCTCTGCTACTTGTTGCTTCGGTTAACATTATGCTACACATTAGGGGTGTAATTGAGTGTGAATACATTATGCGATATGAACAGATAATATGTTGCACTCAGATAGAAACACAGATATGAATATGAATAGGAGGTATTTACAGCAATGCATTTGCATCATTCATCCTTAGTAACTGCCTGGTCAGGGCCATGGTGGTTTAATTTAGACTACTAGTTTGTTGATATTTTTGGGAACTGGAAACAACTTAATTTGACAGAAAAATATGTGGACATGTATAAACAAAAATAATAATTGTGTAAGTATGATTACTGAAAGAATTCCACATACATCCCTATTTATAAAAAAACCCACAAATGCCTAAATTTGAATACAGATACAAATATTTAGAGCACTAAATGGATACACATAAGTATTCCATTACACTCCTACTACACACGACACTGCTACAATGACACATCCATCCATCCATCCATTATCTATACCGCTTTATCCGTCTGGGTCGCGGGGGGAAGCTGGACTTCCCAATCTCAGCAGACTTCGGGCGAGAGGCGGGGTACACCCTGGGCAGGTCGCCAGTCCACCACAGGGCCAACACAGA
>JAQQZR010000038.1:8010089-8027600 GCA_030068235.1 Notoglanidium macrostoma
TGGGTGACCCGGGGATCGAACCCAGGACCTTCTTGCTGTGAGGCGACAGTGCTAACCACCGCGCCACCGTGCCGCCCCTACAATGACATATCAATTATTTTTAGATGTGGTGTTACCGTATGCAGATATCTACCAAAATCCGTGATATCGGGGTGTATGATTGTCACATAGTGAATTTAACATACAGTTACACTCCTAGTCCTATCTCATTACACAAAGTAATGCCATGCAATTTATCTTCATCGACATTCCCAGATGACCCACATTTCTAATTATTTCCTATGAGGACTGGTTAATTGAAGTGATGCAGTGTGGTGTTTGGAATTCTAATCTTTAGAGACATATTGAATGTTCTAGCTAAATTAGCGGTCTTTCTGAGACCAAATGAAAACATGAGAAGAATTTTCACAGGAGCTAAAGTCATGATAACTCAAATCCACACAGGTAAATGGAAAAAGTTGCCGAAGTGGCCTTTCTATTTACCAAAGGTTGAGTGAATCTGTGGTGCCAGAGCACATTCAGACGGACGGAAAACAGCGAGAAGCAAGCCATTTCACCTCTCACCTCACCTGGGTGCCATAGTTTATTCATACACTAAAAACACAGAACTGCACAGAAATATAAAGGACAACTATTGAAGATTGCAGTTATTACTGTTATCTACAGAGTAATAAGTCATGTCGTGCGGCATGAATCACATGCTATATTGAGTAAATAGTGCTAGTGCAGAATACACTTTCCCAAAGAAAGGAAAGAAGAACTCTAATAATCGCACGTTTCTTCTTTCTTTTGTATCCAGAGATGAAATTTGCAGCTCTTTGCTGTCATGGGTGCATGGTGCTAATTTGAAAAATTTCAGCCAAAGAAAAGAGCGAACTTCAGCTTAATGAAAAAAAAAGCAATAAATCATGGCATTGATCTCCAGAAAGCTTTAGCCTCATGCAAAGCGTCATGTGTGCTGTGCAGCGCAGATTGTGCTGTCTGTGGGAAATTGTACGAGTAAAGGCTCATTACCACAATGAATTGAGTTCTGCTGGGGCTCCTCTGTACTGCTGGATAGGCCAAAAGCGTGGATATTTTTCTGCCAGTAATTGGTGCTGGGGAAGGCAGGTACCAGTCCCTACAGATATCAGAGCATTAAGGAATGAGAGGTTTTCCCAGAACATATTTTTACAACACTCACCCCCTTTTCAAATCTTCCTGCTCATCCTTCTTCACTGTGCTCCATTTTCTTCAGGCAAAGTACTTTCTGCAATGTACTAATATGTTTCTTCATGAAATTGGGAGACATGGTTAGTATTTCACAGAGATTTCTTCATGCAGCTGAATCAAGTTTCAGTAGCTGCAACCAACAGATGCCAAATTATACTGGGGTAATATTAAAAGGAATTCAATGAGATTTAATCAGATAAATTAGATTAACTGACTGGTGTGTTACAATTACAATAGAGTAACATAAAATTTGTCCACCAACAAACTTTATTATATAAAAGTTTCAGTTTTACTCACTTGCTAGTTAACATTCAGGTATAAATAATATAAAATTGAAATGAATAATTTTAGCTGTGTTGTGCTGTTTGTTAGCAGCTATGACAGGTCATTGTAAAAGCTCTTGGCACAGGGAAGGAAGGTCTTTCACATTCATTTTCTCTTTTGACTATTGAAAAGGTTTAGTGTGCCCCAGAGTCTGTTTACACTTTAAATGTTATATATTAATAAGTATTATATATTTGTATGCAAGTTATTCTCGCTACCTTGAACTTTTTCCAGTGCTTGCTTTCCAATAATAATAATAACAATACTACTACTACTACTACTTCTAATAATAATAATAATAATAATAATAATAATAATAATTGTGACTAAGTTGCAGTTAAAAATCTCAAATTCCATTATGTAAATGTCAGATTTGCTCTTTCTTGTGTCTTCTTTGTAATTTAACTTTGTCCTTAATGAAAATGGGAAATACTCCTTCAGACACTGATCTGTGAAACACTGATCTTATGGTTGTTAAAGAGAGTGAGAGAATGTGTGATGTCTGTAACAAACTTGCGATTTCTCTGTTCAAACATTGGTTTTGTGTTATAGTAGAGATATCCATAAATATTGTGTTCATTTGTTCGTTCATTCATTCATTCACCTTTAGTAACTGCTTTGTCCTGCTCAGAGTTTCAGTGGACATAGAGCCAATCCAAGCAACACTGGCAGCGCACAGCTGTCTATATATGGTGCCCTCTAGAGCTACTGTCACCCTTCATCCACATACACATTGCACATAATAAAAATACAGATTTTTAACCCAAACCATAGAAGTGACTATTTTTCATTGTTCTAACACAGTCATTACAACTACTTTTTAAAATTGTAGTTTGCACTCGAAAATGTGCCAAGCCAAAATGATCAATACCCCAAAGGAATATTTAAATACATGCAAACATATCGCATTCTTAAGAAAATGATCTTTTTTTGATGTGCTCTCAGCCCCCAGGAACTCCAGGTTACAATTAACCATGCTCTGTTCTCATGGGGTGTAAATATATGGTTGCACACCTGCATAATAATGTTATCATCCATTACCATGGGGAAAAACACGAGCTTGTCAAGGGCATGAAATGTACCAGGGTTTGATATTGCTTAAGCCCATGTGCTGCTACAGGTGACGGTTGATTTTCTCTTGTTGCATCTTGCATCTGAGGAAAAGAAGCACAAGCAGCAATCAAAATTTAATTGTTTGGTGCAAATATGGTGGTTTAGCCTGGAGCAGAAAAGTAAGATTAAACTGCAAAAGCTTGTGCTTGAGGCACTAGAAATTGCTGTGACTCTTGTTGTTCAGTCCACTTCTGCTGCCTTACTTTCTGAAAATCCCCAGTGACTCCACACCCAGGCTTGAGCAAACATTTTAGACTAATGCTATTTTTATGAGAATCTGAATTTGACAACTGTTTCACTGAATTTCACTGCACTGCAGGTTCTGTTTTTATTGCTGCAGTGAGTGTACATGTTTGAGTAGTGAAAGCAAAAGAGATACGTTCTGCATCTGTTTGCTCTTAGTCTTAACTATGAGATACTAGATGCAAATTCATGAAGGGGAAAGGACTCAGGACATGAAAAAATCCAAACAAATTAGCTCTATTTAATATTTTCTTTCTGTATATAAGCTATCATACTTTTCATTTTTTTTGAGTAATGTAATAAAGTAAGTAATAAAGTTGTAAAGACCATTTTCTTTCTTCTGTACCGATGCTCAGATCTATATAATCTACAATTTACATAAACAATAAACAGTTTATTATTATCTACGGTATAATATGGATATGGATTTATGATTTAAATGAAAGTACAATACCAGTGAAAAGCACATGTACTTCATAGGTTTATCTTTATTTTGACTTTTTTCTACATTGTTGAACAACACCAAACACATCAAAACTATGAAATGGCATATTAAGGAATTATGTGTTAAGCAAAAAAATGTTAAAAAGCCAAAATATGTTACACATTTTATCTACTTCATAGTAGCCAGTGTTTATCTTGATGACAGCTTTGCACACTACTGGCATTATTTTAACCAGCTTCATGCTTGTCAATTAACAGGTGTGCCTTGTCAAAAGTTAAATAGTGGAATGTCTTGCCTTCTTAATGTGTTTGAGATCATCAGTCGTGTTGTGTTATCTGTGTTGTCTTGGTATACAGTAAAATCCCTGTTTGACAACTGTAGTAATCCATGTTATGTCAAGAAATGCTCAACTAAGTAAATTCTTTGAGCCGACAAACTGCTGTCTCTGAAATAGGAACCTGAAGCTGATTTTTTTTAAATGCTATATTATGTTTATATTTACTTTCCCTCAAGAATCAAAACTTATTTTTTTATTGTAAGAATTCTGAAAAATTTATCTGACAAGGACAGTTGGAAAATTTTTGTCCCGAAAAAATATTTCTTACACTTACATGCTTATGTGCATTGCTCTGTATATGAACAAGCAAAAGGTACATTTATCATTACAGACTCCTGTGCTGGAATTAATTCTCCTACTATTAAAGGCTTTTATAGTCAAACAGTTGCTGACCGTACAAGTTTGAAAAGTAAACAGAGCATTTAACTTGGGTTTGATTACAATGGTTTACTTGATGTAAGCATAGTTTCTATATCTGGCAGACCCGAAGCGCAAATACACTTTCATGCCTGACCATTACACCAACAGGGACTTTAGTGATATTGCATTCAATTACATAGACTTTAATATGGAGTTCGTTCCCTCTTTGCAGCTATAACAGCTTCCACTCTTCTTGGAATGCTATCCACAAGATCTGTGGGAATTTGTGCCCATTCATTCTGTACAGCATTTATGAGGTCAGGCACTGATGTTGGATGAGAAGGCCTGGCTCGCAATCTCCCTTCCAGTTCATCCCAATGGTGTGGGATGGGGTTGAGGTCAGGGTTCTGTGTGGGCCAGTCAAGTTCTTCCACACCGCACTCATCCAACCATGTCTTTATGGAGGTTGCTTTGCGCACTGGGGCACAGTCATAGAATAGAATAGAAAAGGGTCGTCCCCAAAGTTGCAAGCATAGCATTGTCCAAAATGGCTTGGTATGCTGAAGTATTAAGATTGCTCTTAACTGGAGGTAAGGGGCTCAAACCCTGAAAAACAGCCCCACATTATGATCCCTCCTCCACCAACCTTCACAGTTGGCAAAATGCAGTCAGGCAGGCAATGTTCTCCTGGCATCCGCTAAACCCAGACTCGCCAATCTGACTGACAAACAGAGAAACGTCACTCCATACAACATGACCGTGTGCTTTACTCTACTTCATCCGATGCCTGGCATCGGACTAGGAGATGCGAGGCTTGCATGCAGCAGCTCGGCCAAGGAAACTCATTACAAGAAGCCACAGTTTTTGTACTTATGTTTAAGCCAGTGGAAGTTTGGATAAATAAACCCACTAAACCCAATAAAGATACTTACAGTTGGCCGTGGAATATCCAGCAGGGATGAAATTTCACGAACTGTCTTATTGCTAAAGTGGCATCCTATCACAGTACCGTGCTTGAAGTCACTGGGTTCTTCAGAACGACCCATTTTGTTTCACAAATATTTGTAAATGGAGACTGCATGGCTAGGTGCTTGATTTTACACATTTTGAAACACCTGAATTCAATAATTAAGAGGTGTGTCCCAAGACTTTTGTCCATATAGTGTAGCTATTTCCTGATATTGGTGCTGCACAATCGTTTACTTCAAGGTCTTAGTTCAGGGTAGTGAGATGGGCAGTGTGAAGGTCCCATTACATGCAATCCTGCAATCAAAACTACTCAAGCTTTTGTCAAAGAGGAGGAAGACTTTACCAGTGAAAGGAGTACATTTATTACAGGGAAGTCATTTGGTTGGTGGGCAAGGATTGCCTCTACCAGAAATGACAGCTAACGCCTCAGTGCAGATTCAGGATTCGGAAATTGTTCAGTTTCATTAAAATAACAGTTTGGTAAATCTGTAGGTCTTAGTTCTAAGGACTTCTCAAGTGTCAGACTCTGTCATAAAATACCCTGAAGTAATCACAGAGTCTTTGATCAAGGAGGAAATGCTGAAGTGAGAAGCTCAGAGCAGCACCACAGACTGATCGCTCTATTGCTCCCCAAAAGTTTGGCAGATTTTGAAAAACAGATTTTGTGGAAAAATGCTTGCATATGTGTAAGTGGATGCCATCTATATGTGGTGCTACCGAGGGACATAGAAAGTACTCAGAGTACTCTGTCAATGTAGAGACAGCATATTCTTCAATTCATACATTCTACAATTGTTACACAATCACCACGTTTCAGGAGACCTAGATCATAATAAAAGATATAGTTAACATTTCGATATGTCATTTCTTCTGCCTTGGGATAATTTGTTTTCTTGAACCCTGAAGAACCATGATGGTGTGGGACAATTAACTAACGCAACACTGGATAACCAGTTTGGCAACCATAGTGCTTCTTTTCTATATTCTCAGACATTGTTGGTTTATTAGAGCTCTAATGTTGTTTTTTCTCAGCTTTTGGGTTACCAAAGATTGAGCAGATCCACCAACGCACAAACTTCATGCCCAAAGAGCTAGCACTCGTTGTGCAAACTCTCCATCACATGGTGGCTTAGAATGCTTTCACCTAAACACTCAAATCCATTCTCTATGCTTATTGTTATTTTCGTGGAAGAGAACCAGTATTAGATAGCAATTATTTTGAGTTTTGCTGGATTCTCTTCATTTAATCTCAGTTGAACACAGTACAAGGACCACTTAAGCTGCTCATATTAGATTCAGGAACTCACATTATTATACTTGTACAGTTCAGTTTTATTTATATAGTGCATTTAACAATAGACTTTGTCACAAAGCAGCTTTACAGAGGTCCAATTATAGCTTTAGATCCTTAATAAACAAGACAAGGACGACAGCAGTGAGGTAGAACCCTTCAGAGGAACCAGACTCTAAAGGGAACCCACTCTCTTCTGGGTGACCCCAGACATTAAGATAATAAATCATTACTCTTCAATGATTGAATTAATATGAGCACCACAGTGTTTATAATTACAGTATTGCTCCCTCATGAGATTATTCACTGAAGTAAGTTTGAAATTTAGCCATAAAATATTTTTTTGGGAAGTGCAATCCCTAAGGTATCCATGTGAGACCATTCACAAGAGCAGAATGTGAGTCACAAGTGCAAAAGTGCTAATACTAACAAAGCCTTATCATTTTTTCAGGTGCTGACGTCACTTTATAACATGAGATACTGGTGTTGTTACCCATTACTCTGGTCCATTTATATTTGAATACAAATACCATGAAAGACTTTGAGATTCATACACCAGACCCAACTTATCAGACATGTGGGTCATATTAATATGCTTATATCCGAGGGTCAGTAGTCTTTTGTCAAAAGGTGAAAGTGACTGCTCTCTCTGCAGTCATTGCCTTTGCGCTATGTTAGTACAAGATGTCCTCTCACTGTTTAACGATCTAATAACCTTAAAACATGATGCCAGACTTGCTCAATAACATTCATACCACAGGAAGCCCAGTAAAAGAGCTTTGATGAATAAGGAAGTAAGTTACTTGCATAACCATGGCATGCACCATGCATTCTCATATGTAAAAGTAAAGGCATTGTGAGATTTCGCACTGACTACAAAGATAATGAGTGCTGAAACTGAGTCTGATGCACCAGTTGGCATGTTTAATTGTGAAGTCCATTTCAGCAACAAAAAAGGGTATTAGCAAATTTCTTTAACTTCTTGTGCTTTTAAAGTTCAGACTTTGTTTGCAAATTGTATATGAGCACTGGGGTAATGCATCTTTATAATTACCTTATTGTCAGAATTTGCATGTTTTATTTATGTAACGAGTAACTGGAAACACAGAATTGAATGTCTCAGGCATTCACTTCAGCAGGCGTAAAATGGAAAGCACTGTAGTTGTGAAATATCATTAAAACTGACTTCATTTGCAGCCCATGAAATATGTAATTTATCTCCATTGTAGTTTAATACTTTAATTGTACTAGGCGTTGTTAGAATTGTATTATCTCTCTCTTGTCCAACGAGCTTAATATATGACACTGTATGAGAGTGAAATCTGCCTGCTCTTTAATTTTACATATGATTTTTATGCTTATATATCCCACAGCTCCTTCTCACACAAAAGTGACTTGAGGGTCAGAGCTCAGGGTCAGTCTGTTTGGCACCCCAGAGAATACACTCATTAGAACAGCCTTGGTAGGGCAGGATAGTGATGCTGTACACCCCTGATTCCAGACTTACTCTCATGTACACCTGACAGTCCTGAGATTTTTATTTACATCCTTCTGGTCAAAGGCACTTTTCTAATCTTGAGGCCATTTTATGTCCAAGTTCAGTCATTTCCCAGTGAATTGAGACAAAAGGAATTATATATCACCGGCTTAATAGACAAACGCTATGACAGGCTAGTGTCACTACTGTCTTAATCAGATTTTATTTAATGTTAATGAGGATTTATGAAAGGATCATGTTTCTATGTTTGAGAAATGCGACAAAATTAGATTTGTTTCATTCCTGGTGGTGGCATCAGACTTAGATTTGACTCACACATTGCGACATAAAGTTATTTACTGTGACATCTCCATGCATTTTATAGAATACAGGTTTCTAGCTAAAAGCCTGCTCTACAGAAGAGTTTATAGTTTATGGGTACAGTAGGACAGAAACAGCTCATTTTCAAACAGAATACATTATGTCTCAAGGGCCTTGAAGTATTGATGTGCTCTGTCGAGTTGTCAGTCTCTGATGAAATACACACTGTGACAAAGGCCATCTTTGCTGCTTGTAGGCTCAACAGATTTGCAAGCTTTTAGAGCATTACAGCAAAGCCACAGAGTCATGAATGCAGAGGAAGGACGACAATTTAAATTGCTCACATATGCATCCTGATAAAGCAGGTTGGCAGTTTAGTGTCTTTAGGGTGGCACATATCTGACTTTAAGATTGAGCTTTTGGCACTCACTCTGTGGATCGAATGCATAGGAATAGGCAGTGTCTTTATTGGTGGAGTGAAAGGGTTTGAATTTTGATAATCACAGTTCCTGTGTAGACCAGCAAGGCTCAGAACTCTGTACTTCTTTCCTGTCTGTCAGAATGAGTGTAGATTTTAAAGATAGAAGTGCATTAGTTCAGACATTATCTGCTTATCTGACAGAAAGAAGAAATCATCCAATTTCAGAATGAGCTAGTGTTTAGAGCTCATTAATCTGTCCTGTCACTGTGTCATGATGCTTAATGACCATAATTCCTAATAATTTAATGTTCATTTTAATAATTTAGGAACTTTCCACATGAAAGAAAGTATGGGTTTAATGTGTCGGATCATCCTCTTGAAGAAACTGAGGGTTAAGGTCATCGCTTAAAGACACTGTGGCCAGTGGTTACAACAATTGTGCTGAAAAACTCAATACCCTCTGAAATAAAGGAACAGATTTGCATTCCCAGTGGCTGTGGTAGCTGTGTATCTTCTTTTCAGAATATTTTAGGTTCAGATCTAAGGTCTGGCAGGGGTTTATGGCAGTGAGGTTATAACCAGTGGCACAGATCTTAGCTTTGAATCACAGTCTTGTATTCCCTTTGGTTATGGTAGCTTACTGGTTAAGGATCTGCGCCTCTGGTTACAGCTTCACTGCCATAAACCTCTGTCAGATATTTAACCACTAGACTAGCATGACAGGAGTGCAAAACTGTGATTCAAACTTATGATCTCATGATCTCTGCAGCCAAAACACCACATTAATATAAAAAAAAAATATTAAGTGATACCACAGACATATTTATCTCAGATGGTCAGGTGAGTATATTCACCATGAAACAGGAGGTTAAAGGATAGAGATGTGTTTCTCCCTATCTTGCAGTAGGACAGATTCAATAGATACAGTTAACCAGTCTGGACGAGGCTCTCATTCACAAACACAGACAGCTTCAAATGGAGAGAAGACTTGATTACAGGTTACAGGAAATATTAGAAAATGGCTTTTCTTGCACTATTTCAAAAGCAGGTTCTTCCCACACAAATTTATTTTTTCTTTTTTTTTTTTTTTTTAAAAAAAGCTCACCCACAGCGCTGAGTTGACATTTCCGAGGTGAACTAATTATGGAAATGGAATTCTCCATGCAGAACTCCCTCCTTTAATAAAACAGATGTACGACACACACCTCAAGAAGATTGTTTAATAATTTCATACTCTCTGAGACAGAATGAATACCAAAAAGCCCAAGGCATCGTTTCTTATTTCGGGCCGTTACCGTCGAAGCAGGTGAATACAGAAAAAAAGTTAGCTTTGGTAATTGGCTGTGACTGTATTCTGCAACCGTTAAACTGAATGGCAGACTGAGCTCTAGACTATAAAGAACCAATAAACAGGATTTCCTTTTGCTTACTGCACATTGCATTTATAAATGATGCTTGGTTTTTAAAATTAATTGCTCTGCTACGTTGGTATGTAACATGATTGTTTATTTAATTGGTGCAGATTGCTGTACACATTTCCCCGCAGACTGTTAAAACACACTCCATTGATTCAAAGGAGGAGAAATCAAAAACTTATTGAAATTATGTCATAATGAATACTGAATCTAGTGAGAGGGAAATCTCTACTGTAATTTGATACCCGAAATGAAGGGCTGCCCTTAGTAATACGAGGACACTGGTACAAAGCCTGAACAGCGTTTTTCCCTCTTTTTTATGAATGTCTATCAGGATTTGAATACCAAATCTCAATAAAAGCATGTTTTAAAGGACATAAAGTATGAATTTCTGCAATATCCATTCATAACATGAAAGTGTAGACAGTATACTGTGATATTATAAAATCTAAAATTCATCTATGGTAGCCCATTGTATTTACCCTAAATCGTGCCATGCAAGTTCCGACTGGTTTTGTAATGGAAGGTCACATATAAGTTTCATTTTTGGTATCCACATCAGACTGTTTTGGATTGCTATGGATCCAAGCAGAACAGCACTACCACTGGTTGTAAGGTAAATGCCCAGGGTGGTATGATGCAGTGAGGTTGGGGCTGATTCCTATCAAGCACAGACTGCAGACTCATGCAGAGTGCAATGCCTCTTATAGAGATCATTCTTATTATGCCAGTATGCACCCTTTGGATAGAATTCACTGCTCAAAGCTAATAGATTCTTTGTCAAGGTACTGATACATATTAGATTTTAGTCTGACTGTCTAATATCACGATCAGACTAATAATCACTACTTATTAGTCTTGTAAAACACCTATTAAGCACATTTCTGGAACCGAAAGCTTCTGTCAAGCTGTGTGTATGTGTGTTAAAGTCTCAGAGAAAATACATTATAGGTTCATGAATATTCATGTGTTATGTCTTCAACACATGAAGCGAGAGGCATCCTTAAGGATTTCCAATGAGCTGACATCATTTAACTTTTTAATTAAAGTGGCCAATCTTTTTCAATTATGAAAAAAAAATCAAATTAAAACTTGGCGGCTGGTCACCAACACCCCTTGATTCAATTATTTATTTTATTGTTTGCCTGAGGCACAAACCGTTACATTTCCTCTGTGTCATTTTACATCTCTTACACCTGTAGGATCATTGCTGGTGCTACTGTTCACATACTTCCACAGAGAATAGCCAGCTGACAAATTCACCTCCAATTAATGTCTTCCAAATTACGATAGATTGCGATAGATTGACATTCTTAAATCGTCTTCTGATAACGTTTTCTGCATAGCCACTATGTGTGAACTCATTACTGTTGACACTTTTCCACCTTTTTGTTCACGGAAATCTCAGCGAACACAACGGTGGAAAACGATCTGACATGATTTATAAAGTTTCATTCTTTTATTTCACAAAAACTTGCCATTTTACAGAGGTGTGTAGACTAGTTATATCCACTGTGTTTGAAATGTTTCTTCATTCAGTAAGAGCTTTATTCTGGTCAGTGGTACGGTGGAGCCAGGGCCTGTCATTGGAATACTAGGAATAAAAAGGAGTCGTGGATAGCATCATGCACATGAACATACTGTATATACAAACCATGTACTTGGTATGTTTGCAGTTCTCTAACTATTGAGGTTTATCTTAGAATGGATATATTCATTGATTCACTTATCTGACTTTTCACATGCATTTGAATAAATAAATAAATAAATAAAAAAGATTAATTAGTAGTTTCAGACAGGAATTTTACCCTTAGATTTAAACACCATGGATGTGTGATACAGAGGAGCCTCTCATGCTTTTTGTCTCACAGAGGTTTAAATAACATACAATTAATCCTGACCCTTTTGCTGGCCGTTCCACTACAGATTCATGATTAGCCGTTTAGTTAATAGAGGAACACTTCAATACACTGACAACAGTAATTTTCAGCTATTTATCTTTGCTATGTTTAAGCAGGACTGCTAAAGAGAGTATAAATGTACCTGGAGTTGCAATGTGTTATGTGTCTTTCAAATCATATATTCCTTGCTGAACTTGTTTTGTTTTGTTTTGTTTTTCATCTAAAATCTTGAAAAAGCAGTGAGAATATAATAAAGCTAAGTAAAGCCAATAAAGATCCTTTAATATCCAAGCAGTAAAAACAACAAAAAGCTCTCCTATTTTTTCCATTCTCAACGAGACATTGAGCAGGAACTCCATATAAAAATCTGTCACTGTCATAGGAGGTGCTGGTTGTCAGTTGATAATGGAGCAGAGTATTGAAGGCCTTCGTCTGTCTGCTGCCCTAATTACACCAGCACGGCTCTCCACCCATGTGTTAACAACACTTGATTTATTTCCTGTTCGCTAGCTCAATAGGAACCGAGTTAATTGGTTTTTCAAATGAACGTTGAAATGGAAGGATCAGGCGTCATTAACTGCAGACCATTTTTGTAATGCAGGGTGCCTTGTAAGTCGGTGTTAAGGTCAAAGAAGTGAAAGGCAGGGGGTTTTGGAAACAACTGTTTGTTTGGTGATTATACCATAGCCTACTATATATTATACACACCTGTTAGGTTAAGATAGAAATGAGAAGAGTTTTTTGTTTTCATTTTGATAAAATTTGATCAAATTTAGAGGATGTCCTTTTACTGGGAATATTTTGTCATTGTTTGCATTCGTTGATGATTATTCTGTTATTATTCTAAGGACTTACACCAATCAACCATAACATTAAAACCACTGACAGGTGAAGTGAATAACATTGCTTATCTCCTTACAAGGGGTGGAATATATTAGGTGGCAAGTGAACAGTCAGTTCACGAAGTTGATGTGTTGGAAGCAGGAAAAATGGGCAATCGTAAGGATCTGAGCGACTTTGACTGTGACGGCTAGACGACTGGGTCAGAGCATCTCCAAAACGGCAGGTGTTGTGGGGTGTACCCGATATGCTGTGGTTATTACCTACCAAGCGTTGTTCAAGAAACATGTTCATGGGTGCCCAAGGCTCATTGATGTGCGTGGGGAGTGAAGGCTAACCCACATGGTCTGATCCCACAAAAGAGCTACTCTAGCACCAATTGCTGAAAAAGTTAACATGTCAGAACACACAGTGCATCACAGCTGGCTGCGTTTGTGACTGTGTAGCCACAGGCCGGTCAGAGTGCCCATGTTGACCCCTGTCCACTGCCAAAAGTGTGATGCTCTGGGGAAAGTTTTGCTGGGAAACCTTGGGTCCTGGCATGCATGTGGATATTACTTTGATAAGTACCACCTACACACCCGTTGTACACCCGTTCATAGCAACAGTATTCCCTAATACTGGCGGCCTCTTTCAGCAGGGTAATGTGCCCTGCTACACTACAAAAACTGTTCAAGAATGGTTTGAAGAACATGACAAAGAGTTCAAAGTGTTGACTTGGCCGCCAAGTTCCCCAGATCTCAATCCGATCAGGAGTCTGTGGGATCCATGGAGGCCCTACCTCACAACTTACAGGACTTAAAGGATCTCCTGCTAACATCTTGGTGCTAGATACCACAGCACACCTTCAGAGGTCTCTTGGAGTCCATGCCTAAGGGTCACAGCTGTTTTGGGGGACCTATACAATATCAGTCAGGTAGCTTTAATGTGATCAGGTGGCTGATTAGTGTATATAACCCCAAAACGCAGCTACATTGCTAGTATGAGTCAGTATTAGCTGTTATGGTCTTGAGAGGTTTGAGCTTTGTCCCAGCCTTTAGCTGAAATGTTTATGCTGCCATCCTGCCTGAATTCCAAGTCAATGCACTATGACAGAAGTGTTTACCCATGGATTTTCTTTCATGTTTGTTTTGCCCAGGCTAATGAAAGGGCATTATATCTGCAGTGCCTTAAGAGGGTAGAAAGAATGCTGTCTCAAGGGTTTATGGTATGGATTTATCTAGAA
Organism: Notoglanidium macrostoma; assembly: GCA_030068235.1. Lineage (NCBI taxonomy): Eukaryota > Metazoa > Chordata > Actinopteri > Siluriformes > Auchenoglanididae > Notoglanidium > Notoglanidium macrostoma. Next base: position 8,023,984 of record JAQQZR010000038.1, read on the forward strand.
GCATCCTTTCATATTGGACATAATTTATTGGAAATATAGATGCAGATGATCATGTTTTGTCTATGAAATTCTCATCAAATGACAATGTAAAAAGGCTAGTGCTCTCTGTTTTGCCAGAGATGATTTTTAAGGGCAAATCCCATTAGTGTGACTGACATTTTCATGAATGTGATTTAGACCCAGTTCTGTTTCACTGCTTAGATGTTAAGATTTTCTGAGTAAGAAGCCGTGTTAACAAAATGGTCCATTAAGAAGAAAGGGCAGTTCTTTGACCCATTCATTATGAAAGAAAACTAATAGAGCAAAGTTTCAGCTTCCCTTAAACAACTTAATCCTTGACATAATCCTTAGCTTTAATTTGGCCTAATCCATGTTCACACATCATAAAACCACTGCTGAGCCAGAAGTGGGATTTCAGCTTTGTTAAGGCATTCTACTGGATTAATCAAAAGAGACATGCTGAATTTTTATATTTTAAAATAATGAAAAAGTTTAAAATATAGCATATGCAGGAAAGATTTAAAGCGTTAGCATTAGTCCAGAGTAAGATAAAGACCAAAGCCACTCAATACTTGGACCCCTAATAAGGAGATAAAACCACATTTTTACTCTAAAACAAAACAAAGCAAAGCAAAAGAGAAACAGAAAAAAGTGACAAGACCAAGAGCACCAAAAATAAATGCCAGAGTGATAGCGAAGGATTAAACTTTAAGACCTTCAAAGCATGCTTGTCTGGGAGCTGAGTGTTTTTCTCATCAGCCAGCCTTTATTATTCATTACACTCGCTAACTTTGCATTAATACTTATGCAATTATAAATCTTGGTGTAGAGGATAGGCCTAAATTTCAGTGGAGGAGATGAGAAAATGTTTAAGACCCTATTTAGAATAATTTTTTGAGAAAAATCTGAAGGCTTAGAGCCTGTCTAATCTACAGAATTTACAGAGATTTAAGGCGAGTGATTAGTATGAGTGTATGTAAACCCAATATTGATCTACTGCACTTTCACTCTCATTTCAGTCTCTAATAACAGTCACCCAGCATTAGTCTCCCAGAGTATGCCATGGTGGGGGGGTCCAAGTGAACGAATTGGCCAGGCTCTCTGGTGGGAGGGATAGCACTTATCTCTCCCCGTCAATTACAGCGGTACTAGTCCATTGTGAGCACCTGTGAGCTCAGGTATGAGGAAGAGGGCAGACTGCACTTTCCTCCAAGTGTTCAGCAGCACTGACGCCGTATGAGCAGCAATTTGAAAAGGATTCAGAGGAAGCATTTTAGCCCATAGTCGGTAGCTGCCGAATGATGAGGATAATTGGTTAGGGGGTAGAAATTGGCAAAATGGCCAAAACTGAGAGAAAATGGGGTAAAAACCCCTACTATTGTGCTATTTCTAGATTTTAAATCTGACTGACGGCTGCTGAAGCAGTCACATCATTATAAGTTTACGTTACTATTGTTCAATTTACAAAAGGGTTTTGCAATAGTACTGTCGTCAGCAAGTTAGCAATAATCAGTCAACTTGACACATTTACTGCACTTCCATAGCATTGCTCAAGTGTTTCCAACACTGCACGTCACACTTAAAGCAAACAGTATGACAGCCCATGCTAAAGAAAGAATGAAGTTACACATACAGTATATAGAGTACATGGATAATAATTCTCTTATCCAGGCATACATACAAACTGAATATTTCTCTAAACCCAGGTAGATGTGTTTCATTCTGCTGCTTCCCTGAACCCAGATAACAGTCTACTGTTTTATTGGACAGCACTGATTGGTACAGAGTGACATGTACTATGCACTTAACACATGTTCAGAAGATGCTGCAAGTTTCATTTTGTTTTTTAATTCTCTGCATTTCAAATCTTTAAACTGCCAGGACTCATCAGCATATCCAGACTTACATTCCTCACTCTTATAACTACATGCCGTTCCTATTAATTGTAATGTAACGGAATAATTAATAGAAGGGACTGAATAATATGCTTTACCTGGATAAAAAAAATAAATGAAAAGTGTGAAAGCATCGGTAGGCTAGACATACAAGTGACAAATAATCAGAGAAGATTGCATGGTTAAGAGATATTTTGTGAAATCCCAGAGCTGTGATTTTAGCAGGTTACATTTCATTTACACTTTGTAAAACCAAAGAACACCTGAGAAGGTGCTGCGGATATAAAGGATGTTCCATCTAAAATTTATTCTTTTTTCTCCCACTCAAAAGAATTGCTCCTTCTATTTTCCTTGAGACAACCCTGCTAACAACCTGTGAAGGGCATTTAGAAAGGCTTGATTAGACATAATAGGGGAAGATTATTTATTCCTCTGGCAGACACCTTCATCCAGAACAGCGTACAAGTGAGGCAAGCGTGCACAAGCAAACCATAGGGTATACTGAATACATAGAGCATATCCAAGATACAGCTGAGTACAAAAGTTTGCATACCCTTAGGACAAGAAGGCATTACATTTCATTTCATTTCTAGTAGCAAGATATTTAGCTTATTTGGTGTCACAGATGTTCCTTCCTTATCAAAAGAAAAGTAACCAAATAATATAGGAGATACAGATTTACCCTATAGTCTTTTGGGCATGCAGTATCCACTACTGCTACTCACTCACCAGTGTTTTTTAGCTTTGATGAGAAATGGTAGTAGCTATATACCACTTTTAAAGCTAAGTAGTTAAACAGGAATTAAAAAAGGCACAAATTAATGTAAAAAAAAAATGTGGCTTGTTTTATATTTTATGTTTTATGTTCTAGGCTTCATACTAGTTTTGGCAAATTAGCAAAGCAAGCTAACTGTGCGAGCTATACTTACCAGATGATCTCTGCTATTCAATTTCTTCAATTGGTACTCAACGGTAAATGTTTAAAAATGGACAGCTGAGCAGTTCATTTTTAAGTGTATTACTCAAAGAAACTTATATTCATTTATATATTTCACGTATATTGTCTTCAAAGGTCATTCTAAATTCAATGAGTATCAAATAGGATCATTTATGTAGATTAGTGGTTGGTGGATAAATGGCTAATTGGAAAAGAATATTGTGCTTCTATTTTATCAGTAATACACACTGAAAAATTCTGTATCACATCTTGATGTGAATGAAATTAGATTGGCATCTTATTAAGTGATTAGAGATTAATTGTGGTGGTTGTCAGTGATACTGTATTAATGCGAGTTACGGGTCAAACCCTGACATCCTTCCCTCAAACATGGCAAGTGAAACAATTATCCCTGCACACAATCAATATTTCTACTGGGCATGATTCAGCCCTGTTGCTCTCCTCACTGCAGGAATGTGTGTGTGTGTGTGTGTGTGTGTGTATATAGCACAATATATATATATACAATATATTGCCAAAAGTATTCGCTCACCTGCCTTTACACGCATATGAACTTAAGTGACATCCCATTCTTAATCCATAGAGTTTAATATGACGTCGGCCCACCCTTTGCAGCTATAACGGCTTCAACTCTTCTGGGCAAGCTCTCCACAAGGTTTAGGAGTGTGTTTATGGGAATTTTTTTATCATTCTTCCAGAAGCGCATTTGTGAGGTCAGACACTGATGTTGGACGAGAAGGCCTGGCTCGCAGTCTCCGCTCTAA
>JAQQZR010000038.1:8027700-8074865 GCA_030068235.1 Notoglanidium macrostoma
ATACAAGTTACCTTTGGCCTCTACAATTACAAGAGGTGCTCAAAGTGGTGGCCATTAGCTTCCAGACATTTATGTGTTCCTGAAGTGTGTATACATTTTTTTGGCTTATATGTATTACATATAATCCTTTCTTGGTGTAATTAAAAATTGATTTTTCTACTACCAAACAATTAGAGTGCTGTTTTCGAGTCCTGGTGAGTGTAAGTCTTCTCCCACTGGCATTCACCCTGAGTGTTTCTGTGCTTTCAGGGTTATGATGATGGATATGATGGAGAATATGACGAACAGGGTTATGAGGCCTACGACGATGGTTACAGCAATCAGTCTAAAAGGTTATTCTCTTCTTTTATCTGGGGTGTTTGCTTGGGAACGAGCGCATAGGTTTTACTGATGTATTCTGCAAAAGTCTAAAGTGAAGCTGAATTCAGAGTTAGCTTTCAAAAACTATGCCAACATTTACGCAGGGAAAGTTACTCGTATTTATTATACTCGTACTCATATAAACCTCTTAGGTTACCAGATTTTGGTTCTTCATCTTCATAAAAAAAATGGGATAGAAAATGCAGACTAAAGAAGAAGCTTGTGTATTTTCTTTGCTATAATAAAACACCACGTAACACAAAAAGCCTAGTGGAAAGCCTTCCCAGAAGAGCGGAGGTTATTATAACAGTAACGGGGAGACTAAATCTGAAATGGCATGTTCAACATGCACATGGCCGTATAGTGTATCAAGCACTGAAATAATCAGTAAAGTAAAGTAGTTTACTATATAGCCAATATATTGCTGTATGTATAGTCCTAATTGGAATTATCACATTAATCAAGGCAAATTAAAGTGTTATTGTTTTAACAGAATGGCTTCCACACTTATTATTCATCAGTTTAGACAATAGAACTTAAGGTACTAAATTGAGGTTATAAAATTGAATGCATGATATTTAGGCTTTTCATTTAACTTTTAATTCTAATAAAACTTAATACTGCTCCACAATCTATCCAAAATCAGACAACTTTAACTTAACATGACTGAGAAACAGCTCAGTTTCACTTAAACTCCACGTCAATGTGCCTAAATCTGGAGTTATGTCTAAGTTCTGTAAACTAATGTGTGCAATTTCAGTGTTAATTCCCCCACTGCACGCACGTACCTCAACTCAGAATATGACTCCTGGAGCTTTTTTTTTATGGTGGTTGGAAAATAAGTAGGTATATGTCTGTCTTAAAGATTGATTTTCCATTGTTTCTGAAACATTGCTTCATTTTTATTGCAGCGGTTCAGAATATTACGAATATGGCCACGGGACCAATGACGATACCTACAACAATTACGGTAAAGGTCACTCTCTTCTTTTAGGCTCAAAGCTAAATGGTTATAACAAATAGCTCTTCACTTACCTGCTTGTATACTTTCCTTGTAAAGAGTGATGTTTTAGATTTTAGAGGTTTCACACCACCACTCACGCACACTCAAATTCAGCTCTTTATACAGTGACATTTACTGGAAAAGGTCATCCTTTCTCCTGAAGGCGCAGAAGACGTACAAAGTTCTCTGTTTGCAAACTCAGAAAGAAATGTGGTGCTGTTTCTTGCTTTAAGGAGTCATAAGCTGACCATTCTCTCATTAAGTGGGTCAGAAACGGACATTTATTATCCAAGTCTTTATGACAGACGCTCGGTAGTCCTACTCTCCTTGTTTATTTTTTAACGCTGATATTAAAACTGAATGAATAAACACCCAGATGGTCATCGTAATGACACCCACAGGCCATTTGCAGATCTTGCATGTTTAAAACCCAGCTCAGTGGAACATACTGCTCAGTGGGTTATCATCTCAGCAGAAGGAAATTTATTTAAGCCTGCCAGAAAAGTAGAAGCTTCCCGATCATGTCTCAGGAGTGGCACACCACAGCGTTCTGTTGACATTGCAGGCTTAACTTAGGCCAACACTCTGGCTTACACCCATACGTTGCCCTTGCTGAGGACTTACAGCACTCCCTCCCTCATTTCAAACAGTAATGGTAAACCACTCGCAGCAATGAGATAAAGAAAAGCCACCTCCTGTTCTTCCAAATAAGCAGAGTGCTGTGCTCGGCGGTAGCCATCTTACCTTGGCAGCTTGCTGCAGGGGAGGCTTTAAGATGCACACAGAGTAGAGGAGCAGAGCCAGAGCCAGACTGGAGGCCTCAATGCAGCCCGCTGAGAGATGAGCCATGGCCTTTTATACGCTGCTTTGCCTTTTGAGTGCCTGCCCTCCGCGGATTATGTCCCAAATCAGGGATCGTGCTGCTCTTGGCAGGGGTTCCATCGCTCTCCACCGGAGCCACTTTCACATTGTGCCTTGTCCGTTCCAATTATTCATTATACAGCGCGCCAAATTGTGCACTGGAGTGCCTTGGCATGGCTTATGCTAAAACAATGCCTCATAATCATTCAATGACATGAAACCAAAATCTCAGTGCTGCACTTGTAATGTGATTTAAATGAGAACAATGTGCAGCGGTCAGAGCTTTACACATGAAAGTAGCCTTGAGGACAGAAACGAAAACATTTCACGCACTCTAGTAAAGCTGTGGTGTACTATTACTTCCTGTATTTAATACGAATGTTTCTATTCCTTGAACGTGCGCTTGTAATGCTCATTTCCTCTGCAGTCTAGCCTCTGCACTGTAATGGAAACATCATGTTAGCTGTATCGAGTGTCAGGATTCCCCACCCTGAAGGTGGCCTGATTGTTTTGGGGATGGCCCACTGAGCATGTTCATAGCGCATTGATTCCCAGCGTGCGCTGTATTTATATGACAGCTGGATCAGCCAGCAATTCCTGCTTCCTCTTCCGAGCTACTGCTAACTGATAATTAGGGCAGTGTGACATTGCATACAGCTCAAATCAGGGGGAAATTGAACAGCAGCAGATCTAGACAGAGCTCATTGAGATACCTTTGGTGTTTGCTGTTTATCTGGTTACTCTAATGTTCTGCATCATTGCACATCTTGAATAACATCCTTAAACTCATATTGCTGTATTGTGGCTGTGGGAAATGAGTGACTATTCACTTAAAGCGTCAGTGTGAAGTTGGTGAAGCAGAGCCACAGCTGCTGCGAAAATTAAACCCGGGTTTTACAGTTTTATCAGATATACTAGGAGACGTAATGTCAATTCGGATGACTGGGTGGATGGATGGATAGGTTGAACAAATGAATAATTTATTCACTTATCATAATACAGATTTTTTTTTTGTTTACCCTTTACTTGTAGCAGAAGAGGAGTGGACTCAGCCGCGACCGAGCCTCAAAGCTCCAACTGCAAGACTTACACGAGGGGGCTACAGAGATCACCCCTATGGTAGATACTAAAGGTGCTCCACATCAGTGATCTCCCCTGCCTGGCATCCTTAAGTAATAACCTAAAAAAAATAAAATAAATATATATATATATATATATATATAAAAAAACACCCACACAAAATACATGTATTAGGTCAAAATCTAACCTCCCCTAACCAAGGAGCGAGAAACTGCATACAGCATATTGTTTTGATAATAAGATTTATTCATACATCTAAGAAACACAAAAGGATATTGCATTAAACAAACAAAAAAAGACTTCCATTTGAATGCTGCTTCCCTTTAGTTGTCTATTGTTTGCTCCCCTGAACCTAAAGCATGGAGTTACGTACAAAATGATGCTTCCTTGTTCTTGGCTACCATTTCACCAAGGCAACCGTTAAGTGTTAGACGCCCCCCCTCCCCCCATATTGTACATAACATCTTTCTTAACACGTCTTGATTTGATGACGGTAAACACTGAGTTTGTATATTTTGATTTTGATATCAGTACTGGGATTGAAAGCAATCAGCTATGTATGTAGCTACCTACAAGTGATCTGCTGTGTGTTTAGCCTGTATTTGTACATAAATATGTAATAAAAAGGACATAAATCACCTTGTGTAAGCTTCTCTAAATAGGTGGCCATAATTGTTAAATTTATTTCCTTGCCATAATTTGTTAATAGAGCATCTTTTCTTTCTTTTTTGGTAAAATTAGATAAGCACATACTTGTTTTTTAAGTAATAAATGCCTGTTTTAGTTGAGGAAATTGCCAATATGTTTTTTTTTCTTTTTATTTTATACTTAACAAAGAAAAGCAGCAAAAAAGTAACTTTAAAGAAGTTGTGAAGACATTTTGTGTAACAATAGATAAGCATTAATACAATTACGACTTTGTTAAATAATTTTAACTCTAGCACTAAATTGTTCATTGAATATTGACTCGTCATTTAAATGTTTAAGATGTTAATGGAAACCAACTGTTTAGATCAATAAACTGACTTTTTTTAAACATATCCTTTAAGCTTGACCTTATTAAACCGAAACTCTGGCTTGTTTGCACTAGCGTGACTGTGAATGATTTGGAGATTGAGGAGGTAAGAACAGTAAGATTGTCTAAATGCCTTCAGTCATTGGTGTTAGTCAGTATAACCCCAGTATGTGAATATGGCAGATATTCACAATGTTTCATCACTCATTCGAGTGAATGGGATACATTTAAACTGCTATGTCTCTTTTACCTTTATTCTTATTCCATTGAACATCAGAAAGCTGCATTTGTGTTGTAATACCAATGCTTTTAAATATCAGCTATTGAAAGTCACTACCTTTTAGAGTCCTGAACTTCCCTCTGTGACTGTTAGAGCTGAATGCCGACGCGTATTAAGAGACTGAAAGGATGACTAAACATTAAGCAGGTAACCCTAATAATAATAACTCTAATGTTGCGAATGCCAGTCATAAATTAAGTTATTTACACTTAAAAAAGTAAACCTACCCTGTCTAACCCCAAATAAATCCGCTAATTACTGTTAACTAGTGCCTTCAAAAATGACTCGCTAACACATAAGACAAAAATTAACATTGTATCCATTAAAAGAACTAAAACTGATGTTAATATATGAGCAGTTAAACTAAGCTTTTAACCAGAACACGAGGAATAAAAAGCATCATCAGACTCTCTGTGACAGCTTTTGTCCCGACCCACAAATTGGTTTACTTTTTTGATAGTGGCACAGGCTTTGTCATCCTGTTTTTAGCCCTTACATCCATCTTGCATGTCATTGGAAATTTGTTTCGCCTTTTTGTCTTTATCCATTGTCTGAAATATTTATAATATGTCATTATCAACACAATATTTTTTGAAAAATAATATTTCTTCATCAACAGGTCTCTTTCCCTGAGCTGAGATACAGAGATCATCAGAAGGGGTGAGCAAAGACTCTACTTGTATTACACTGACACATATCTACTTGGGAAAAAGAAGGTCATTTCCAGTTTGTTTGTTTTTTTACTAATATAATTTAAGTCTTACTGTCCCAAAATGTAAGCACTGCACACCAACGACCAATGAAAATGGTTGAAAATGCTTCGTTTTACTAAATAAACTAAATAACTGTTGTTTTTAGCCATCAGCTGTTGTTGTGATTGTATTGTTGCCTTGTTGGAGCATAATTTTTTAATGGTAAAAGGATTTGGTTTGTGATTTCCCAAACACTTGGCCGTGTTACGTTGGGAGTTCCGGCCCGATCTAACACATCTGTTCAGATCTGGAGTGCTCCACAACAATGAGACAGAGAAAGCTCAAATTTCATACGTGGATAAATGATGTATTACTTTGAACGATGACATGCAGCTTTTGTTGACACTGTCGCTATTATCTTTATACAAAAGCTATTTTTGTTCAATAGACAGACTGCAGACACCGGCATCTACACCATTGGGGGGCCTGAACGAACAGGATATGTCTGACATGTGATGAGGCAGAAACTGTCACAAATATGCACAGTTTATTTAATATAATTGTACACAAATCTTAATGTGAAAATAGGCTATGGAAAATGTATCAGTGGGAAACATGAATTCACAGTCTTAGGAATAGTAACTGGTTCAAGTGTCTGATACGTAGCCTGTCGTTCAAGTATTTACAGAATACATTTAAGGCTTTTGGAGAATTTCTGGATGGTTTTCTGTTCTACGAGGACATTCATTCATTTTCTATACCGCTTATCCACTGAGTGTCGCGGGTAGGCTGGAACCAATCCCAGCTGACACTGAGGCGAGAGGCAGGGGACTCCCTGGACAGGTCACCAGCCTATCATGGGGCTAACACAGAGAGACAGGCCGCCATTCACACTCACATTCACACATCTGGGCAATTTAGAGCAGCCAGTTGACCTAATCTGCATGTCTTTGAGCTGTGGGAGGAAACCGGAGCTCCTGGAGGAGATCCACACAGACACAGGGATCTATGAGGACCTTTGTTTTAGGATATTTTAGAAGAGGTTTTGAACGGCTGCATGGAAGCCTACCATATCTGTGAATCAAGGATTTTGGCTGTTCCAACACGAAATCCTAATGTGGTGTGTTCCAGAAGGTTCATTCACATAGTACATATGGTACGTTCATATATGCAGCATTTAGTCAGTTAGACTGGAACTCTACTGTTTTTTTCCTGCTCAGTGCACTTCGTTTTGGGCAGGTGCGAACACAGCAATCACCAAAACAACTCTCTGAGCTGTCTGAGCGAGTTGGTCTCAGTCTGGTTCCAATCCAACTCTAGCGCGGTTTGATTACTGTGAGAAAGCGATTCAACCCTGAATCAACCCAACTGCAGGAAGCGAACCCAATATGTCTTGTATTTTATGGTGCAGCCTTTTTTTCCCTACAAGTGAGCTGCTGAACTGAGCCGTGAGGCACAAACTGAGCCAAATGACATAGCTGCAGAACTGTCATGTGTTCTGAATATTTAGACTGATGAAGAAACAGAGAAAATAAACATTGAATGTGAGAAAGAACATGTATTAAACTAGTTATTAATATAATTATCTAACCATTTTTTTTTTTTTTTTAGCTCAGACTCTCCAGCTGCTCATACGCTTCATCCTTCGCAGTTTTTATGATTCACCAGGGTTTTTTTTTTCCCTCCATCACTGTATATTTGCCTAAAGAGTACATTTTAATCTGTACACACATTTAACCAAACAAACAAAGTATAGATTGTCCTCTAATTTGGGCTAAACAGAATAAAAGATGTGAAAATGCCTTTAAAGTCCCAAAAAGAATCACTAGTAACTCCTGTGTCAGTAAACACACCTTTAAAATTGGGGTTAAAATAGACAATGTTTTTCTAAATATGGTTTATATGAAGTATTTGTGCAATATAGCTCTATATTCTCCTAACCTGAGCCTAATGTTTTATATTTCGTAATAATCTCAACACAGAATATTTGTACCTTACTAAAGACAAATGCAAAGACTTCTGCCTTTCTTAATAGAAATCAAACATGTTTTTCTAGTCTTCGTTAAGACATAATTAGATAATATTGCATTAAATCAAAGTGGCTTTGTGCCAAAACAAGTGGCTTTATAAATGACAGTTAGAGCTATATCTGAACTGCTTAGGGTACAGCAGGGATAAAAGAAGATATGACACAAACATGAATCACTAGTGGTTTAGGGGTAGCTAATGCTTGCGTTAGAGATTAATGTCATAAAACATTTCACATATAACATTTTGGGTTCATATAGCATGATATAACATGAGTTCCTTGGCATTCTGTCATAAATAATGGATAGAAGCTTGCATAGAAAAAAAAGATTACTTCTGTGTGTAAAAAAAAAAAAAAAAGGGTCTGTTTAGATGAAGCTGAAATTCATTTTTGTACAACAGGATTAAAGTAGATTGGATGTTTTGGGAGTTTGTTTTTTTTCCCCTTTAAGCACTAAAACAGATTGCTGAAATGCAGCACATGGTATTTCAGGGAAATGGAGAAATCCCAGAATTACCGTGTTATTTATGTATTTTGTTCTGGTTGAACTGCCATAACTAGGCACAGTTGTCTGTTTATAACTTCAAAAAGCATTGTTAATTGTAAAATACCTGATACGATGTGACACAGGAAGTGTATTTTGCCTCCTTGGTTTGCCTCCTTGCAAAACAGTTCATCAAAATCAACATATTTACTGTGGCAGTGAGTTGTAGCGCATTCAAACATCACATGAGGTCAGTACTAAGTGGAAAGAAATCCAATACGTAAATGTGATGTAGAGATACATGAGCACATCCCGAGCTGATAACAGGAATCAATTGGCCTGGGAACATTAACTAGTCTGTGCACCATCACAAAAACAAAATTTCAGCACATGAGAAACTGAGAGTGATGGGAATCTTTTATTACTTTGCTGTGACAACACAATTAATAAGGCGTTTAACTGCATAGCAGACACTGTGCATGGGGTTCGCTGGAAGGTGAAGCGTCATTTGCGATGGAGCGGGCTCGTGGGTTGAGGCGTATACGTTAATTACACACATGACTGAAAGTCTCCAGGGACTAGCTATGATCTCGAGTGGAAAGGTGGCCTTGGGAAAGAAGGCTTTGAGCATTTTGTAATTAACACTTTCTTTAATTATCCTGCAGGAGTTCTGCTTCCCAACTGAGATACATCCTCCATAACAAGACAATAAGAGATGTTAAGACATGCCTGCACTTGAGAAGCGTATTCATTGGCTTTTAAAGAGAAAATACAAAAGGAGAAATGTATGAAGAAGCTCAGTGGTTCGGTAAAATGTAAGCTTACATCCTTACAGCAGCTTTTTTTCCTCTTCTATTCAGGATTTGCCAGAGAGGAGCACATTAAGTGTTACTGTAGGTTATGTGCAGGTTATTAAACTTTGTGAGATAGGATTCCTCAGGGGTGGGAAATAAGTTATCATCACATACAGAATTTATGATTTAAAGATGAGCCAGTAAAAGAGATGAGATGAATCCGTAGGGCATTTTTCTCTGCTGGAGTAGGCGTTAGTGATCGAGCCAATGCTTATTTTATGATACCTTTTGCTTATTAAAAGGCTCTGAGAACAAGCCAGGACGTGTATGAACGCCTGCATGGTCATCATCAATATGCATGTACTTATCAGATTAGCTGCATGATTCCATGATTGGAGAGCCATCTGTGTCCCACTGGCATTACATTTACAAGTATGTACGTAAAATAAAAGCAAAAGATAGTTTCAACATAACAACCTAAGGTGTGCACATTTAAGACAATAATAAATCACTCCAGCTCACTATAACTACACTTTACCTTGAGATATAATCATTAAAATACCTCAGCTCATAGTATTTTTTGCATTAATGTCTGACTCTATTTAACATCCCATGCTTGAAACATCCCTTCCCATGAATTATTTGTGATAAGATATGAGAAACATTCACTCAGTCCAGTCACCCCTGTGAAATATTTGGAATATTCCACAAGTCACGTGTTCATCACGTGGCATCATCTGAATTTCTCGATCAAGGGAAGAAGAAAATGAAATTCTAATATTCCTTTTTTCTTCACTTTCAGTGATAGTGAGATCTTAACTGGGGAGGTCACCTGAAATACAACCCTGTTATGCAAATTATAGGTTGAAAGTAAATGAACATGTTTTAAAAAAAAAAAAGATTTAAATCATTAGAATATACATCATATCCTCGTGCTGTAAGCATGGGTGCTAGTTTATATATTGCATTTATTGGCGCATGCTAATGCTGTTGCTTTCAACCCTGTTACGTCTCTGCAGTTATTGTTAGCAGCGACACTTGTGAGATTGTTGCCTGAGAATGTTTAAATCAGTGTCTCTCTTGGATTCAATGTTGAAAAATTATTAAAACATACCAATAAAGATTCATTTTTAGGACTAAATGGCACACCAATCATGCAATCACCTAGACGGTCAAAAGCTCAAACAATTTCCACGGATTTGAGCTGTAAGATGCTTTGCTCTCATCAGTAATGCTAGTACAGAGTATTAAATACCAGACAAAGGCTGCAATTTTGCAAGATTGGTGAATAATCTACAAACAGGAGCAACTCAGTTCATTCAATTCCTTTGGGATTGGAAATGTTTCAGATATGTTCACTTCAAAGTTTCTCAGTAATGAATTCTGTTTTAAGTTTATGGCGATGTACACGTTCAGAAAGGAGCTTGTTAATGCTTAATAGTGTGCCGTTGAATACATCTTGTGGTCAGGAACATTTGACATATAAATGGCTGTCAATGTGCTAAGTTAAAGTAAGCATTCTCGCTAATGCTTTCACACCCATTTAAACTCCAGCTCTCCATCTGTTCATGTTTTCAGTGTTCTTTGTAATTTCACCTGAAAGTGCTGTGGCTGGAACACCTTTTTTGCTGATAGTTAAAGCCGGTACAATCAGAAGGCAGATGCAGTATGCTGTAACCATGACAACACAAATACTGCTTCTGCCTTCTGATTGTACCGGCTTATCAATCTGAGTTTGTTTTTAACAATAAAATTCAGCATTTGTCCCATCATCAGGAACGAGTTTGAATCACGACGATGACAGAGCCATCTGTATCCAAGAGCCCAAGAGAGTACAATTGGCCATGCTCTCGGTTACTGTCAATCAGAGCGACACTAGCCAATCGTGGGCATTTGTTCGTGGCTAATGTATTCAGAAGAGGGCAGATTAATTCTTTTTAATTCTTTAGAATTTTCCGACAATAAGGCATGTTAGTAACGTCATGTGCTAATAAGATGTTTCACCAACCAGGCCCGAGTGCAACGATTACAAAACGGAGGAACTCAAAAATGAATGAATTTATTAAAATATAATGAATGAAAACTTCTGCAGCATAGGGGTCTTCAAAAAAGACTACAGTTTAAAACAACAGACACATAAGCTTTTTAACATTTTCCTTTTTCATAACTTGGAGTGATTCAAAGGAAATAAGTAATTCGTTTCGATTTTTTTTTTTAAACCCATTTTTTGCCTAGAAACATTTGTCAGAAGCAATAAACTATAAGATGTTCTGCTTTTTTATCTTCTACTAAAATACCAAACACAAGATTATTTCCAAACAACAAATACAAGATGATTGCTTTTGTAAGTTATTTATATGTGTCATTTTATCATTTTCCTCTGGGTATTCATTACACTGTGCTTCACAAGTCTCGGAGAAAAGAAAGTTTGATTTCTTAATATTTAGCCTGATTCTGGTGACGAGAACACTTTCTGCTCCATAATGAAATAAATGTCTTGGCTTTTTTGTACATCATATTCATTCACAATTAACAGTAATATTTCTACTGGCAGGCTGCATGGCAGTACCGTGCTTAGCGCTGTCTGGGTTTGAACCTGGTGGCCCACTGAGACCTTTCTGTGTGGAGTTTGCATGTTCTCCCTGTGCCTGCGTGCATTCCTCCTAAAGTCCAAAGTCATCCAGATTAGGTCAACTGACTACTCTAAATTGCTATAGGTGTGAGTGTGTATGGTTGTATGTCTCTGTATTAGACCGAAAGATTGACGACCTGCCCTTGGTGCACCCCGTCTCTCAACCGAAATCAGCTGGGATTGGCTCCAGCGTCCCCATGACCCTGACAGATAAGCGGTATACATAATGGATGGATGGATTTCTACTAGTACTGTGTCCTCCATGTTGTCTTTCCTGGCTCGCCCCACATATTAAAAACGGCCGCATGTTGTCCATGTGCTTTCCATAGCAATACATGCGATTGAAGGAAAAGCACTCAATGAAAAGGCGGCCTAATTATTTCCTCCCAGCAAATATTTTCTGATCAGAAGCAGAGACGCAGAGTTGTCGTTACAGACATGAGCATGACTAGATTCACATTCCAGATACACATTTCACTAGCTTCACATTTTTCTAAAACATTCAACCAGGCTCAAACTTAATGAAGCATTTTCTTTGTAAATTATACAAGTTTTCTTCGCGAAACTTCTGCATGACCGTAAACATGCACCCAATCCAGTATGCAATCATATTTGTTGCTCTGGCGCAGGAGTAAATGCATTTCTAATGACAAGAACAGATTAATTCTTGATGTGCTCATCTAAAGAGCAAGCCTAATTCACAAACAGAAAATCCAATTTGCTGTCACATAACAGTGGCATCTCCATCATGTTGAGGGAAAAAAGAACCCAAGCTATTGTTTATGATGACGAAGTTGGCCATCATTTAGGAAAAGGAAAGTGCAATTTGATTAAAAGCATTCTGCACAATGCTAAGAAGAGTCCTCAAAGCTTTCTATGAGGCACAAAGGTAGAAGGACACTGCATATCTGATAATACACTCACCCATGGCCGGTGCGTCAGCTTTTTCATACACACCTTCTGATTGAGCGCATCAGAACTCCCTTTATTATACACTCGCATAATGAGTTTCAATAATTCAGTACATTTCCAGCGCCTGTGAAAATAGAAATCTGAAAAATAATAACTGCAGGAGCCTGTGAGGAAAATCCAGGCTTGAACTTAAGATATGGCAAATCAACAAAAAAAACATTTATATAACAAATATTAGTCTGACAACATATGATGCTGTGAAAGCCTTTTTCATTTATTCTGCAGTGTCCCTCGTTCAAATCAAGTTAGCAAATGAAAGAGCTCACATCAGGCACAACAAAGTTTGTTTTTTTTTTTTTTTTTTTTAGCTTTAAAACGAAGGTGCTTTCTCTTCATATAGTCTCATTACCACCGGCACCTTTTTTACACACTGATGAGTGCTCAGTGGTGCAGCTCTGCAAATGCTGCATGTGGATTTGAAAATTGCATTCAGATGGTTTTAAACACAGCAGCAAGCTAACAAACACAATTAAATGTTAAGGGCTTAAAACACTTATGTTTCAAGAGAGCAAACCTGACCCTCTTTTATGTCCATGTTCATATGTTTATGGCTGTGAAGTGTGAATAACGTGGGGCGTGTTGAACATGTGGCTGTTTGAAATGGGGTCTTATTTTAGGTAATTACTCCCAGATAATAACCTTGTAGTGTGAAGTGTAGTGTGAAGTGCAATGCAGAGCTAAACACCTAAACAAGGGTGGTGTACAGTTCGGAGCTAAATTTGCTTTCCGTATAGTCTTTTTTTTTTTAAGCATGAAAATATGCATGCAGTGCTATTTTATGTATAGAAACTTACATTTCATAAGAGATTATATCACAGTGCGGATGATACGATCAGAAGGTGTTGAATCATTTTCTATAACAACAGCTCTGACATTACTTTAAGGGTTTCTTTTTTTGTAAGATTAATGAAAATAGAATATTAATAATAAGTTGTTTCTACAGTAACAGGCACTCATATAGCGGACGTTCCATCCATCCACATATGTGTTTAAAAACATGCGTCGTTAAAGTGTTTACGGATGCTTTCTGTGAGGAAATGTCATTTGGCGTTTATGGAAGGAGTCTCCAGTGTCAATGCTTTTTAACAGTCAGAGGTAAAGTTTATTCAGGTTTCCTAACATGGGCAAAGCTACATTTTTGTCTTTTTAACTTCAAGAGAGAGAAAATAAAGAAATTTATGAAGGAATGAGTACTGATAGCAGTTAGAATGTAAGATATAACCGGAACTGTAACTATAAATGGATAAGAAGTATACAGTCATTCTTTAAAGGTTCACTATGTAAGGGTCAGTTAATTGCAAACAACTCCCTTTCCATGTGTATATTACAACGGCTGGTGGCCATCAGGTTCCTGTAGCATACTTCCGAGTACTTACATTCATGCTCCCTTGCTTTTTCCGTGCTAAACAATAAGTATGGTACTCCTTTTTTCAAAATTTGGGTTCTTAAACTTGTTAGCCAGCACCATCAAACACTGATTCCTCTTATTTCATTGTCCTTGTCTTACTTTCTACTTTTTCATCTTCTTCCCGGATTCACACTGCCACTTTAAAACCGTGAAATGTGGAAGGCGCTCTCTAGATGTTTGTCCATTCTGGGCTACTGTAGAGGCACAACACAGCGTCTCCGTAGAGGTGGACCCGCTCCCTATGTAGATATAAAAGGCTCGTTCTAAGCTTACAAAAAGACAACAATTCATAGTTACAGGTAATTATACACTAATGAAAACATTCTTATGAAAACTGTATTCCATTTCTGCAAATAGATCCCTCTAAATCCTGCATAGTGGACCTTTAACAAAATAAAATTGTTAGTGTTGGCAAATTGCTATGGTATATGAGGAATAAAACTTATTGTTACAGGAATCTAAAGACGGGGAGCATCACACCACCTCTTTCTAGAATCTGTTTTTACCCCTTACTTATATAATATTAACACTGATGGATCACAGAAATAGACCAGTGGACATTACTTAATAATTAATTAATGATTAACGACAATAAAGGATATAATCTAAACTTCGTTGTCAGTTATTTTGTTCAACCTTTTGTTCACACTTTACTGTACATGACGCATTGTTTTCACCCGGAAGATTAATGTTTGTGATAAAATAAAACGTAATCAACCCTGTTGGCCATTTAAGACAAAATTTACTTAATTACATGTTGTTCAGACAAGCTATTACATGATACAAGAAAGACATGCTAACACAACCGTATGTCTAAGCAGCAGTGTGTGTAATTATATCAAAAACAAACACTGATTTAGGCCAAGCATCTAGATACCTGACACCTGATCATCAGCACCTTCTGTCCTGTGCCTGCAGTCTTACGCAGATGAGAAATACTCCTTTAACAGTTTACTCTCATTTAGAATGAACATTACCAAATGCTGCCTGTGTGTTAACAAGCAGGAATGTCAGCGGTACAGACGGTAACATGTAATGAACTACGCCTCCATATTCACTTCACTTCCTCATCATACCTTGCTGCTTCATTTAGCTTCCCTTCAGGCTGCAGTTCATATGAGATCGCAAACAGCTGCATCAGCCTCTGTGTCTCACCTCTCCTGCTGCCGAGAGTCAGTTATCTCTATCTGCGACTGCATGTTTAAATGCCCTGTTTGTCTAACATATAAGGCGTCTGTATTGCAGATTCGCTGCAGTGTGTATAAAGGACTGAGGGCTGATAAAACCAGAGTAAAGGAGTAATCTCACCTGCTAGATGTGACAATCAGCTCCACTCATTAACAGCCTGCTGCTACCTCAAGGCCTGGTGAGTATCGGAAAGCAGGAGAAATACTTTCTTCAGTACTCATGGAGCACACATTTGATTTGCACGATACGTTACAACATCTGAAGGAGAAAAACACTTTTATTGTAACACAAAGGTTAATTAAATAACAAAGTATTCATTTATTGGTTGCATAAATAGTCACCTCAGAGGTCTGAAACACCTTTGGCTGCAATTCCAGCTCCAGTTCTTCTGGGATGAGTTTCTATCAGCTTTGCACATCCGAATGCTGATATTTATGTCGATCAGATTGAGGTCTACGCCATTCTAACACTTTTTGGATTTGAACCACTCGAGTGTAGCTTTGGCAGCGTATTTAGGGTAATTGTCCTGTTGGAAGGCAGACCTCTGTACTAATCTCAACTCTCCAGCAGTTTGGGACAGGTTATTTTCTACCATTAACATATGTTTGGCTCCATCCATCTTGTCCTCATCTATGAGTTTAATTGTACACAGGTGAACTCCATTCAACTCATTATATCACTTCTCGTGGTAACTGGTTGCAGCAGAACTATTTGAAGAGTTTTCATACCTATGGGAGTGAATACTTATCCAATCATAATTTCTACATTTCTATTTGAAAATAACTGCACAAAATATAGATTTTTTCCCCCCTCCAAATCTTCAATATAATAGCCACATTAGCTTCATGACGTATAATCCAAATCAAGCCCCTTTCAGATTGTATTGTTATAAAATGTGGAAAAGCTGAAGGAGGTGAATACTTTTGCAAGGCACTGCAGTTGAACTAGTAGTAGCGAGTCAAGACCACTGATACCACACTTGAAATAAGCTTTGCCATCTAAACTCTGACCTCAAATCACGTCTTGGAGAGTTACGTAATTAGTCCTATGCAATGAATGCAGACTTGACAAATTGGAACTATAGAGGAAAAAGAACAAACAAATCACAATTGAAGTCACAATCACAAATCAAGTTGGATTTATGGCTGAATACTGAATGCACTGTCCTAGATGTACTCAGCAACATATTCAATTATGTTATTTATACGTGTCAGGTAGCAGTGATGGACATATGTGTGGGTACAAAAAAGCATTATTAAGAAAGCTTGTAACAATTCTAATATGTTGAGAAAAAATCGGGAACAGAAAACAGACACGTAGTCATTTGATTGGCAAACGGCGTAAACTAGGCAAGGCAAGAGTCAAAAAACAGTAAGATGTCAAAACCAAACTAGCAGCTTGTATTAGCAGATAGTTCTAGCAGCAAAGTACTGGCTGTGATTGGGTACAGGTGCAGGTGATCTGTATGATGGTGACTGTGAATGTGACAGGTCATGGGTGTTGGGTGTTGTAGTCGGTGGCAGCCATGTTTGTGTTCTGGGAAATGTAGCGTAATGCCAATTCCGGTGTTGACATGGTGAACCACGGTGCTGTTGGATTCTCAATTCTGATTGGGTAAAACGTGTTCTGTCAGTAATGCAGACTGCAAGGCAAATCACGGGTTTATATTAAAGCGCTAGTTCTAATATGTTATGGTTTCTATAGTAACAACGAATTCTCGGGAACATGTAAACAGATTTAAAAATGTGTCTAAATGTTGATGTGGTGAAGTTTTCCTTGCCATGTTTGGAGGATTCTCCATCGTCGGCACTTTATAACAGTCAGAGGTAAAGCTGAGAAGTCCTTCAGGACTGAGGACTTTTCTCTATAACATGACAAGCTGCATTTTGTTGTCTTATTAACTTCAAGAGAGAGAAGAAGATGGGCTGGTGAGGGAGCGACTGTTTATAGCTGTAAGTGATGACAGGAACTAACTTGTTTTGCAGATGTTCTCCAACATTAGACATGACAATAAATGGATAAAAATTATAATGTGTTGTGTCTTAATAAATAATAAAAAAATTCATTGCCAAAATTGCTGTGGCGTAAGAGGAATATAACACATGCTGTTATTGGAAAATAATCAACTTTGGAGAACAGTAACTCCTTTTTGAGTCGGGTTGCATCACACCACTACGTTGTTGATTATTTTCCATCTCATGCCCAAGTGTTGTAGATTTACTATAGTTTGTTTGAGCAAGCAGGTTTTGTTTTGGGTTTTTTTGGGAGATTTTTCCTCGATTTCCTCCCTAATGGCCAATTCCCACCCCCAGACAGCTCTCCCCTATCACACGACAGCTACCAATCAGGGAGGTTGAAGACTATCACATGCTTTGAACTCGCATTCGCTGGATGATAAAGTGTACATTTTTCAGTTACACCACTCCGGAGACTGAGCGACCAGTTTTTGGCCTACGGTCATTGCTACATAAAAATGAACCCAAATCTAGTTTAAAACTCAACTTGGATCTGTTTACTTATTTACAAATCGAGATGTAACACTGAACCTCAGCTTTACTGCTGCGTTTCTCGTCACTTTCACTACACAGTTTATCACTCGTGAGTTAAGACATGATTCATCATTCTCTCTGTGTTGTTTTAAAAGTGAGACTCATCTTCCTCAAGGCTTTGTGGCATTTTTTTTATCAGCTGTGTTGAGCTCAGAGCTGCAGGCCGTGTTTGCACAGCATCTGTTTATTTGGCGTTGTGAAGTCATATCATTAGTATTGCAGGGGTAGAATGGATGCTGCTGTCACTCATGCTGCATTTGCCAGAAGCTTCTCTCAGAGCACAAGAGCCAGGTGGCACATGTTCTGGGTGCTTGGTGTATGTGTGTGAATGGAAGGCGGAGTGGAAATGAAGGAAGCCCTACTGTTTACTCTCCCTGCTAGAATACAGACCAGCAGTGACTCAGCTCTCAGCCTCCCACTGCCACAGCTTTTATCACATCTTTTACTCAGTTCACTTTATGGCGTCTCATATATTTCTGGTGACTTGTAATGGACCCGTACCGCTTTTCCACCGACACCAATTTCAATCACCGATTGCGTCACCAGACAAATATGTAGCCAGATGTAGGAGTTCTGTAACAATGACAGAACGTTTTTCCATTTAAACCTGTTCCGTTTGATTTGTATATTGCTTTTAACAAATGAGGAATAAAACACAGCGGGTGCAGTAAAAGGAAAATAATCAAGAACAGGGTGGTCTGATGTGGCATGTTGCATGAAGTTGATTATTTTTCATTAACAGCATGTCCAAAAGGGTTTTATTTCTCTTATACCACAGCAATTTGCAGATGATTACATTCTTATTTGTTTTGTTTCTGCATATCAGAAAATGTTACTGGGAGTATTTGTTTATCAGAGGAAATTTTTGAATAGGTTGTGTTCAATAAAATATACTTAATAAATGTATACTAATAACAATAACTAATAATAATAATAATGATGATGATGATGATGATGATGGTTCCACCCTCTTTTCAGAGGACTGAAAAGCAGTAATTATAGAAAGGTGACACTGTCCAAATCTATCATAAACAGTTGTACTTTGCAAAGTACCAATAATTGCATGTTATTACTACATGCTAAATAATAATAAATACTCAGTACTTATCGTGGTGAAAAAACAAAGTCTTTCAAACAAGCTGACTAACCCTCTTATCCATACAAACAGGTTTAACGTTGATGAACTGGAACTGATTTTGTCAAGCAAGTTTTCAGTATTCTGTGGATATAAAAAGTCTACACACCTCTGTTAAAATTGCAGGTTTTTGTGATGTAAAAAAACGAAACCATGAAAGCAGTATGTCTTTTTGCATAAGAGTCTAACAACCTAGTACTTAGCACCTTGATTTGGCAATTTTATTCCACTCTTCCTTGTACAAATGCTCCAGATCTATCAAATTGCAAGAGCATCTTCTGTGCATAGCCTTCTTCAACGTGGGCTCTGATTGGGCCATTTCAAAATGTTAATCTTCTTCCGAAGCCATTGATTTGCCGACTTGGGTTTGTCCTTTATGTCGTTATCGTGCTGGAAGGGGAAATGTTTCTTCATCTTCAGATCTTTAACAGAAGCCTACAGGTTTTGTTCATCAATAGATTATAGGTATTTGGCGCTATCCTTTATGGTATTTGGAGCTATGCCTCTATCTTGACTAGAGCCCCAGTCCCAGCTGAAGAGCAGCAGCACCATAACATGTTTTGCCACATGGTTTGGGGTGATTTAGGTGGGCTAGCCAAGCCAATCTAGTCCAGCCACCCTACCCATAGCCCTGACAGGTGAAGAATATGAGAGATTGCTGTCATATCTAGGGAGATACCAGTATTTGCCAGATATCCCTGAAGCTCCTTTAATGTTGCTGTCGGTCCCTTGACAAATCCCTGATCAATTTTGTCTTGCTATTTGTCAATTTTGTTCCCGTGGTGCTCCATATTCGCCACTTCTTGTTGGTAGTATTCACATCATGGTGCTCCATGTTATCTAATGTTTTGGAAATTCTTTTGTACCCCTGTCTCTATCAATACCTTCCGACAGAAAGAGCTTTGTAAGCTCTCTGTGGACCATGGCTTCGATATTAAACCAAAATGATGTCACGAAAATCTGACAGAAGCAGCTGATCTTTATTTGGGGTTAAATCACGTCACTGATGACGGGTGTATGATAATCACTCTTGAATATGAGTTTGAATGTGATTGGTTCATTCTGAACACAGGATGTGCACACCTATCCAGACCATTGTGAGTTTGTTAGTTGTTATATGACAATATAGTCGGAAAATGGCCTGACCTGATTTATCTATCTTATTTTTTTTTTTTTTATAAACCACAAAAACCTGCATGTTTAGCAGGGGCGTGTAGACATTTTATATCCACCGTTAGCTGGGAGGTTTTTGGTCACAGTCATGCTCAGTAAGCTTATATCCACAATATGTGTATTGGTAATTCTTTTACATATGACTCCTATTCATGATCTGTTCCACAGGCGAGTCTAAAAGGCAAGTCTAAATGAAATGGATTATAGTGTTCATTTTTTTTAAAGTGCTCATTCAGTCGTTAGTTGGAGGAGCCAGAGCTGTTCAATAATCCAACAAACCCAGACGCCAGTATGTCATGAGTGAAGAGTCAATTAATTCAACCTGACTGAGAATTCATATGTTTGACAGTGATACAATGACACCATCTGCTTGCAGGGGAGCACTGCCACTCTCTACCTTATTGACACAATGGGAACACAGCACACTTGGCAGAATCAGCACAGGGATTTGTTCTGGAAACCAAAGATAATTGCAACACTACACAAACAGACTGAAAATCCTTAAACTGGCTGAATGTGTGCGAATGCTATTTTTCATTCAGGAATAAGTTCTGGATTTGAGGAAGGAGTTATTGTGTTGTAGTAAGATAGCTCATCGATTCCAGCTCAGATGAGTAGTTTATCCATGAAATTGCTTCACTTGCCATGTGTTTATTTCTCTTGTTGCCTACTAGTCTGATTTTGGTAAATGTTTCTTTCTTTCAGTGATTTATCCTGCTGTTGAGGGATGGGGTTGGCAAAACATCAATGCATGAATGCATGGTAAAAAAAAAAGAAACCCTCACACGCTGGGCAGAATATTTATGTCTTTTTGCCAGCTGCTGTGAAAACCGACTGAGAGAGAAAAAGTCGCCAGGCATTATCACAGCAATTAAGGTTCTGTGCTAGTGACCAGAATGCAAGTCCCAACAACTTTAGCCCTCAACTGCTCACCTTTATACCTGTCAAAGTTAGCACTAGATATGTTTAGAATAACCAGTCTTTTTAGACGAGTCAACGAAACTATATCCATCATTGTCTTGCACAGAGTCGATCCTTTCGTGTGTAGAATTTGGTTAAATGTTTATCTGTACATTTTACACATCCATTGCTTTTGTAAGCTGTATTTGATGTTTGCTGTATTGTTTTGTGCTCCATAAGCCAGCAAATCTTGGCTGGGATTTGCTCGATTGTCAGAATTGAATCAGTATTTGAGTCAGTGAAACATTTCACCCATGGTCGAGATTCCCTTATTCGTCATTAAGCCAATCAGTATTTAAGTCAGTGAATCGTTTAAGTCATGCCTGAGATTCTGTCATTTATCATGAAGCCAGTCAGTGTTTGAGTCAGTGAATCGTTTTGGTTGGCTCATTTGTCATTTAGCATATGAGTGTCTGACTCAGTGAGTCATTATGGTGATGTCAGAATTTCCCTTATTTGTCTTTGGGAAATTTTTGAGTCAGTCAATCTTTCCAGTCATGACCAAGATTTACTTGTTATTATTTAGTGAATACGTGTTTCATTCAGTGAATCTTTTTCATTCATTCATTTGTTGTTTATTGCATCAATGTTTGATTCGGTGAATCACTTCAGTCGTGACTCAGATTTGCTTATCTCTCTGGACACTTTCATAGCTATTTCCACTTTAACTTAAAGTTCTTTACTTTTATTGAAAACTTTTTTTTTTTATTTTACATTTAAGTATCATGTTTCTATACCTTGCCTGTCACCCCTGCCAGTCGCTACCTGGAAAATAATATAAAATGAATTGTTATTATAACTTTATTACTAATAGGAAGTGAAAGAGTGGTACCAACCACAGTTCCTTGCACTTTAGAAGGTTAATGACCATGAGAACTTGAAAGGTTTCACATCAGCTGCCACATTAATAGAATGCAGTGATTAAAAGGCCACAGAGCAACACGATGACTTGATGCTAATGAAGAACTTGTTTTATGTACTGGTAAACTATCAACTGGCTGCTTGGTGAGCGTGATTACTGTGTGTTGTTAGGCTCCTGTGGAGGCAGCCAGAGGAGAGCAACGTCCTCTCTGTCCTTTCCAGCAGACCAGAGCAGATGATCAGCCCCGAGGCCTCGTACTGAACACAGCTGTCGAAAGATCCTCAGCAGGTCAGTGAAGTCACACAATCGTATACTGTTCTTCACTTATAACCCAAAGTACTGTATGGTTTTTTTTTTAAATCTATCTTTCCATAAACATACTCTATTATTACTACTCCAACAACAGTGCTTGATATCTCAGTGTTACTGCGGCACTGGCTCAGCAGCTATGGTTTTGTGCTACTGATCAGAAGGTCATGAGTTCAGGCCCCAGCACTGCCAAGCTGCTACTGTTGGGCCTTTGAGTGAGACCCTTGGCCTTCTCTGCTCCAGCGGTGCTGGATCTCTGACCCCAACCTCTTAACAAGCTAGGATATGTGCAGAAAAGGATTTCACTCTACCGTACCCATCTACGTTACAATAAAGGCTTTCTTCGAAATATTCCAAAAGACCTGCACATTCAAGTTGATGTTGGAATAAACTGATTTTAGAATTAATGCAACACACGCTGATCTTTATTTGAGATTCAAAAGAAGCTTTCATGCTTATTTAATTGGATATTAAACCTAATAGGAAGCCCAGTAATAGCCCTTGGGCTGGGCAATACGACAATATAATATCAACACTATAACAAATTGAGTCATGATACATTTTTCTGAGTTATCTTTTGAGTGTGTGTGTGTGTGTGTGTGTGTGTGCGTGTTTAAAAAACACAAATTACAAGCTGGCTGGAAGTAGCTGATTTGATGTTAATTATATAATTGATCTTTAAAATTGTATTTTCTTATTTTACTTTACTTTTTTATTCTTTTAATTTACTTTCTTACTCTTACTTTTTCTCCTTTTTTACTGTCAATTTTTTTAAAATTAGTTTTTGAATAAAAATGTTTTTTTTACATAAAAAATTTTATATATTTATTTTCTATCTTTATTTTATATAAACAATTAAGCAGGTGTTTAATAAATGAAACGCTACTGTATTGCGGGAAGTTTGTGACCAAACCTATACGCTCCTGGCCAAACCCAAAATTGTAAAACATTAAGCTTTTAATGGCCTTAACAACAAATCATTGGTTAGAAAATTAGCAAGAACGAAAAAAAAAATGCACTCCTGAGACCTGTACTACCATTTGCTTGTCATTGCTGGTTGCTGAAAGTGAACTGTTGAGGGAACAAGCTGGAAACTCATATACGTAGAAATTCACTTATATCGTCTTGTACGTATGAAAAGATATAAATGTTTGATGTAAAATTCAAACTAACATGTCTGGGTGTTCACAATTTAAAAAAAATATCTTCTGTGAGAAGCGATTAACACGTGAGTGGAACAACACGGACTCTTCTTCCTGCAAAAAGCTGTGCACATGTTTACCTAAAAGACTTTTAAGAAAACATTTAAGGAAATCAAAGGGAAACACTATCCCATTCTAAATTACTTTATATTTGTTTAATTCTTGCTCATTTCCTGATTAATTATTTACTGTTGAGGCCATTAAAAGCTTAATGTTTTGGTGTTGCTCCATTTTTTTGCCCAGGAATGTATAATGATATATATCATACATCATACATAGAAATACTATTAAAAATCATGATTTTTGTCACATCTCCCACCCCATGTTATATATGCATCGTACACAGATTCTAAAGATTTTGGAAAGAGATCCATCATCAGCTGTGTGAAATGCGTAGGTCGGAATGATCAACTAGTTGATAAGATAAGCTGTAAGACTAGTAAATCCATCCAATCCAATCCCAGCATCTTCGGACGAGAGGTGGGGTACACCCTGGGCAGGTCGCCAGTCCACTACAGGGCCAACACAGACAAACAACCACACACGCTCGCATTCACACCTATGGGCAGTTTAGAGTAGCCAGTTGACCTAATCCGGGAGGAAACCCACGCATGCACGGGGAGAACATGCAAACTCCACACAGAAAGGCACCCTGTGTGACCCGGGGCTCGAACCCAGGACCTTCCTGCTGTGAGGCGACAGTGCTAACCACCGCACCACCGTGCCGCCTGACTAGTAAATCAGTAAACAAAATTTTTACTAGTTTTTTATTTCAGTCAGCATGTTAACTATATTCTAATAACACTTCATTTCCATTTAATATGACAGCAAGGTGGTGTATAATGCACCTCACGAGTAAAGTATGACTTTAATGTATGCACATGTCTCAGTGCTCAGTGCTCGCGGAACTGAACATGCAACTCGCACTCACATCACTGCTACACATTCAGAAATACTTCATTGTGCATGCATTTCGCAGCACCATGCACTCACCGTAAATGATCATGCTCGCCAATACTGCTTTTGCACCCTCTATTAGATACTGTGTAAACGCCGTAAGATGTTTTATCAGGTTATTTGTATTGTACGAAGAGGCTGTAGTTCCTCATCTTGATATTTTCCCAGAGCACAGCTTGCATGTTGTTTTGCTTTGCCTGCTTTGCTGTCATTTCACGACATCTGTTCATTAGTGTGACAGCGTACACTAGGCTTACATCGCATAGTATCACACAGAATCCGATGTTTGTATCGGTATCAGTGCATCCCTGCTGCAGATTGAGCCAAGCGATGATGGTTCGTTTCTTACAAGCACACTTAGCAATAGCACTGATAGCAAACATTTTTTTTTTTTTTTTTTTTTTTTTTTAAGAAACCTATTCATACTCAAAAGCACAGTTTGTGCAGTGTATGCTGATAGATGTAACAAAATGTCTCTAATAAAGTTCATTACCTTTCAATAAGAATTTCTGGAAGGACTTCATGTGCTGCGAACAACATTCTTGTTAATGCACATAATACATCACTGTCTTTTTTGTGTGTGCTTTTAAAAGGTTAGAGTTAATTATTTATTGAACGGGCTTATCTTTGCTAGTTATTAAATGGCTGTATGCTGCATGAACACATCCCTAAGAAACGCAGCGTACACCAGTTTAATTATGCAGGATCTACATACATACAACATTGTTGTTCCACAAAATACGATGTAAATTAGCCTCAAAGGCACAACAGTGCTCCTTGTGGTCTAATTATGTTCCTTAATGATGTTCCTCTATGTACAAAATCCTTTTAGGGTGCAAGTGTTTATGCCATAAAACTCCAATTTAGTGCAGTTTCTGAGTCTAGACTGCTTCTTTGGGATTGTTAATCGACTCGACATTCAAACAAAAACACTGACTAGCTGATCCAGGATGACGTGAGACCAGTTTGTAGTTCTGAGAATGTAGATAGGTGTTTTTTATTTCTGATAAAGTGGCCACTTTATCAGTTAGATCTAGCTACACTGCATGACATTTTTCAACCTACAACCTTGGAGCGTTCCTGTGATTAGAAATTGGCCATCGACCAGACATCGACCAATCGAAATTGGCCATCGACCAGACCATGGAACCAGACACTGGTTCATTCTGGGTGGTTCATTCTCAGCACTGACACTAACATGGTAGTGTGTGTGTGTGGTATCAATTCATCACATGCAGCAGTGTTTCTGAGCATTCTGGCCACTTTATTCACCACTCCTTAGGTTAGAAGGTTAATCGTAAGCATTGTCTTTGACACACAACTATCTATTGTTATTGACCCGACAATCATTTTTAAATAATAGAAAATTAGCTATGTAAACCTTTTGTGTCATTACGCTCCTTATTTGAATCTTTACGTTCTGCACATGTGTGTTTGAGTCACTTGTGCGACAAAATGATCCGGTTCACGTTACAGATTTGAATCAGGTTAAAATAATTGTCAGGTAGGATTGGCATCTAACTAATATCCTGAACAAGATGCAACACATGAACTGACCACAGTCAAGTTGAATCAGTTTTTTCAACAGTCAGCAAAGATGTAAAACATGCACTTAATACAAAAAGGAGAAGGAACTTAATTAAACCTACATTTCTTGTGCAGTTATTCCCAAATAATGGCTTTTTAAATGGGTAACATTAGCAGACGAGTAAAAGCATTATAAATAGTGTGTGCTTTTTATGTTATTTTCAATAAACTGAGCGTCCTTGCTTTTGAACGTTGGCCAAATACGAAACGCCGAGCAACTTTACTGCAGTCACACACTCGTCTTCTTGCTATCTATTCCATATTCGCACTTGGATGAGGTTTTTGCTGTGGAAATAATGTAAAACTTGTCAAAAAGCAGTCAGCGTGAGTTACAAACCGAACCGAATGTGCTGATTGTTCTAGTAGCATTGACACCACACCTTGCGCTGTACATAACTTTGTATTGGATGACAAATAACATGACATGCACATAAATGGAGAGCGCGTACAGACTGCCCAGTTTGGGATACATATACATTCAGGAATTTGCAGCCAGAATGAATTCAGTGTCACTTTTGATGGTGGATTGTTTGTTGGTGGATAAGTCTGATAGACTTGTACCAGAACCACACACTACCATGTCAGTGCTGCGTTGAGAATAGTACACCACCCAAATATCCACTCCTGTGGTCGTCCTCATCCATTGACGGATGGGGTAGAGGGGGCTGGCAATCCGTTCATTGCGACAGATGAGCAACTGTGAGTAAATATAAATCGCTAACATCTCATTATTCTTGGTTCCAGGTAACTGTGTGGTGTA
The DNA here is from genome assembly GCA_030068235.1 of Notoglanidium macrostoma. Lineage (NCBI taxonomy): Eukaryota > Metazoa > Chordata > Actinopteri > Siluriformes > Auchenoglanididae > Notoglanidium > Notoglanidium macrostoma. Next base: position 8,053,993 of record JAQQZR010000038.1, read on the forward strand.
TGAAGACGTTTCAGGGAATGTTAACAGGACCTCCACTACACAACCTGCTTCTCCATCAAGACTAAGACTGAGGCATGATTTCACAAGTTGTTGCTACTTAAAAGAATAAAATCCTTTACATCCTGTTCACTGTTGTGCGTTACTCACACCAATGGTTTGGATGACTTATTATTATTGAATATGTGCTTAATAAACTATTCCTACTTCAAGTTAGTGTAAACGTTTAAACTAGAACGATGGACAAGGATGTGATCATAGCGCCATCGCTGCCAGTGTGTAATTGTTAAAGCGTGCACGAGAGCCTGCTGGCTTCTAATAAACAGCATGTAAAGCAGTGCCAAATGCCAGCATGTTCCTTCATTAGACACTGGGGCGTAGCGTTGTCACCCAGGCCAGATGTCACAGATGCTCCTTCCTGCACTGCACAGTGGCCTCACAGCATGCCCGTTTCTGCCCCTCTCTCCCACAGCAAACACGCTCGTCTACTGCCTGCATCTACAGAGCTGCAGCATAACTACACGGCACCAAAGAGAAATGATCTGCCAACTGTGATGATGGATGATCATCCATCACAAGCATGTCTTTCTTACTGGTATAAGGTTATGTTAGGAAATATGCTAATGCTTTTTTTAATCACGTACGCTCATGTATGTGTTTCACGTTACACAACGAAGTGTCCTGTTGCAAGAAAAAACAGATGGAGCGGAGACAAAGTATTATAATCTTCAAGTAGAGTGTTAAAAATAAGCTTTGAACAGAATTAATATATAGCATGCTCTTTACTGTTAGTACTAAAGCCACCATGTGCTAATCAGACTGCTCATTATAAGTTCGATTCAGTGTTTTCACTAAAGTTCAGATTTGATTTTGGTTTCGTTCAGAGCGTTTTCTGTTCGAGGGTGATGTGATGAGAATGAAGCCAGCATGCTCTTTCTCAGCACTGGCCTCTCATTGCTCAAAAGTTTTCTGATTGCTTAAAAAAAAAAAAAAAAAAGAAAACTAATGCTAAAATCCTCGTTACTCATATTGCTTATTGGTATGATAATTAAGGAGAACCAATTTAAAAACTGGCCAAGTCTATCTGTTATGCAGCCAATGGTTGTTATCATGGTGACATTCCAACATGATCTCATATGCATTGCTGAAGCTTTATAGAGATGATCCAATATGTACCCCTGCAACTAATCAGAAACAAGTATAATCTTCCTGAATACACATCACACTGTGCTATTTTAGTTGACTTCATATAAACCTCATTATCTGTTTTCAATATTTAACATTTCCTGCACTGCTAAACAAAATGGAGTTCACTCCGACCCTCTATCCAAAACACATGAATAGTAATCTCTTCATATTTCTGCTAGAAGTGATTTTTCTGTTTGGTTTACTGATTAAAGCAGTGAAGGAGAAGTATTGCCCTATGGAAAACAGATGTAAATATTGATCTTTCAGAAGAGACGGCGTAAGCGGTGAATGTGAGAACAGCAGACACTCGTTCTTCCTGAGCAGAAGAAGAGAAGTGAGCAAATTCTGCTTTGTTTAAACAGCCATCGGTGGTTAATGAGCACGATTATTATCTCATCACCTGGAGTTAAAAAGCACAGAGGCTTTACAGTGCCATGTTTTGTCTAACTTGCTGATGTTTTTAGATGATTCTCTTCGTTTGGAGTGGAATCAGTTCCAAGGTATAAAATGTGGACGTGAGGATGCTTCACTTTGGCTCATCAGCTCAGAAATTGATCACGACTCATTTTTTTGGATGTAAATAGAATTGGCGTTAATAACTAGATATATAGCTTTACTTATACTGTTCTCATCGTACGTCTTTAAGTCAATGTGAAATATCTCAAATCGATTAAGTAAGATATAAACATGACACGGTGTGCTGTCATGGAAAATTAATCAATGATGGGGTGGTGGGATGCAGCCTGACACAAACATGTCAGGCCCCAAATTTGCCAATTCCCACCCATTAGCCAGCTCTGCCCTATCACACAACAGACGGCGGCGCGAGCGCACATTTTCTCTGAAACTATCAAACTGCTGCTTGTGCCACATCACAGGGAAGTATAACACACTCGGAGGAAATCCGCCCTGTTCCACATACAGCTCAGAGATGCACATAATTGTCTCATGTCACTCTGACTGACAGAGCCCATCCAATTTTGCTCTCTAGGACTCCTGGCCAAGGTGAAACTCACGATAAAAGGGTGAACACTCTCAGAGGCCCCTCCCCCTATAAAACAAGAACGTTCTTATGATAGCATTAAAAAACATCCGTTTACTCACCAGCATCTCATTTATTCTCTTGAAGTTAATAAAACAAAAATGCAGTTTGTCATATTACTGAGAAACTCCTCACTATCAAAAAGCTATCTATTACAAAGCACTGTCACTGGAGACTCCTTCCACAAATGTAACCAAACGTCTCCTTACACAAATATTAGATCATGTACAAGTTCCTACGAAAGGGTTATGACTCTAGAAACAATTCAAAATTAACAACACCCCCCGACTCCACAGCGTGGAGTCTTCAAACGACGACTAAAGACCTAACTCTTTGCAATAGCACTTATTTATTTCACTTACAGACAAGAAAAACGCCTTTCTGTATTACTTGCCAGAAGTTTTTTTTAGTGTGATAGTATTCTTAGCCCGGGTCCTAGTGAACCAGTGTCAGAATATATTTACTGACAGAGACTTCAAAGCACTTATATAAGGCGCTCTGAATAAAGGCGTCTGCCAAATGCCGTAAATGGAAATGGAACACAGTATACTGTATAAAACGACATAAGCTTTTATTAACATCTAAAAGGACTGATTATGTATCAGAATCACAGCAAATAACATGTCGAAATGCACCATGTACGATGTCTATACTATGCGTTGACATTCACATGGTCTGGTATGTGCATACAGTTTAGTGCATCCTTCCGTATTATTTCTGAGAGGGTTCAAAACCCCCTCACAGAATATACAGAGATGATGGAGACGGTTATGAAAGCAAAGGATGGGCATGCAAGATATTAGAGAACGTTTATATTACATTCAGAGGGTGCGAATTAAACTTGGGTAATAAGCCTTGCGGCTATAAATGACATTTTGGTTTTCTTTTTCGTTTCCGAAAGACAGGCAAATAATTGTATACAATTGAATTCATGCCCTGTATCATGCATTTTGTTTCACAAAAGCTTAATCTGTTAAAAATGTAATGATGAACTGTAAACACTAACATCAACAGATTTAAAATAATTTGACATCTGAGATAGGAATCCGATTAATGACATGATTTGTCAGCGCATTTGTTCGAAAACGTATTAAAAGTAACATTAACATTTAGGATAAAGGGAAATCTTTTTCTTAATAGCAAAATCAATTCGTTAACATACTGAGGCTTTTCTTACTGAAACATTTCCAATCACAGAGAGAAACAAGTATTTTGCCTTTATTTACACACATTACTGGCTCAGCAGACAAAAGCCTTTCTAACAGCTGACCTTGAGCTTTCCCCATCATCTAACACACAGATCCTCAGCCTGGTCCACAGGGAGCTCTGCTAGTCCACATATTTGCTCTGTTCCAGCTCCCTTTACACCTTACACACTGTACCTATTCAAAGTCATATTCGGGGTTTTTTTTTCACGCGCAACGTGTTAATGGAAAAGTTTTTTTTTTAACCACAATGCTGCCAGTGCAAAGGTGAAACCACTGAAAGACACGTTTTTTCAATATTTAGAACAAATCAAGTCTAACGCTGTAATGATGTTGATACATTTTACAAAATGAATTTCAAAAATGAAACAGAAATGAAATGAATAGGTGTGTGTAGGTGCAGTACTGTTGGAGTAGCACATCATTTCAAATAGCTGATGTGAAAGGCAGAACTACACAACGCTGTATGCAGCTGCTCTACGGATTTATATAAAAACGGAAGACGCTACTGCGCAAATTATATGAAAATTTGACAGAAAGCGCTGCCAGGTGTTCACATGACCTATTTTCATGTGCTATACTTGATTCTGAAATTTTATATTTATGTAGATATAGAAAGTGAGACAAAGCAGTAATATCCAAGTATTAATGTCAAATGATAATGAATAATGCTTTCACTTCAAATTTGAATTAGGAGAGTAACACCATTATACTATCTGTATCTGATATGTTACTAGTTACTACAGACTTCCTGTCTGGTCTGGTCCTCTGATCTCTTTCATCAACAAGGTGTTTCAGCCTGCAAACCCTCTGCACATAGGATGCTTTTTTTGTATGTTTTTCACACCATTCTAGTGTAAACACTAGAGACTGTTGTGTGTGAAAATCCCAGGAGATCAACAGTTTCCGAAATACTCAAACCAGACCATCTGGCATCAGCATCCTCGCCATGGTTAAACTTGTTCTTCATTTTGATGATTGATGTGAAAATTAGCTGAAGCTCTTGACCTGCATCTGCATGATTTTATGCATTTCGCTGCTGCCATATGACTGGCTGATTCGATAACTGCATGAATGAGCAGGTTTACAGGTGTTCCTATTAAAGTGGAGGGTGAGTGTAGTTCCAACGTATACTTCTACAGTAACCCTACTGCTTTTTTTTTTTTTTGAGTTTTCCCCAAATTTACTTTTCTGCTTAAACATATCATATCATATTGCACTTTAGTACAATTTAGTAAGATTATAATACGCACCTTGGTCTGAAATAATGAAGAAATTATGAGATATTTTATATCATTTTACATTCTTTTTAGTACCTACAATTTCAATGAAATTTAGTTAAACTCTCTTCGCATTTATACCAAAAAATGTCTTTGCTGTTTGTATGAAATACAGTTAGATAGAATATCAGATATTTCAGTGCATTTTAGTTAGAAGGGGTTGGTACTTACCACATTTCTACTAAAAAAAAAAAACATTCAGTTTCTGTGTGTGTGTGTGTGTGTGTGTGTGTGTGTGTGTGTGTGTGTACTACACACTTACCAAAAACTTTCTTAGTTAGGGCAATAGCATTTTCTCTTAAAGATCAGATCCACTGTGGGTCCAAGTCTCATCTAACATCGGCCCGAATTCACTTAAGATTTAACGGAACTGCCGTTTTGGTGATGTTTCCACTGAGATGGAATATTAAAATGAGCTAAGATGAAGCGATGAAAGAAAGTCAACAAGTGAGTGTCAAGAGTAATGGAGTATGCAGCACAAGATTAACATCCACCAATATGAGTGAAGTAAAATAAATCAAGTCTCAGTCCTCCCCCAAAGAGGGATGGGTAGGGTGATGGGCAAAAAAAAAAAAAAGGAATGCTGCACAAGACTTTGCATGCAGTCAAAACACAATGCATTACCATTTCCCCTAAACCACAGTTCATCAAATGCTGACAACTATATGTTTATAACTATAAGTGCTGAATTAATTTTTACTATTCTCGTATATTTCGAAATTGTTTAAATGCCTCCAAATCCTGGAGCAAAGGGAGGTATTTTTATTATTTTTTTGTTGTTAAAGAATTATGGTAGTTTTTGCTTTTCATTCAGTTTCTGGTTTGTACATCGGTTTTTATGCATGTCAGTATGCACACTAATTAATTTTGTAGGTTTGACAAACGTACATAATGTCAGTCCTCGAAGTTTCTAGATGTGGCTGTGTGTGCAAACCTGGAAGTTATAGCAAGCTCTCATACAAGCTAATCATTACAAGTTGAACACACACAGTTAAGGTCGTTGATATTTAAAATGTAGCACTCATCACCAACAACTAAAGTCATTACTGGAGAAGTTCAGCCTGAGCTCCAAGCTGAGTACATTTCTCTAACAGGCAATGCACCAAACCGGCAAGAACATGGAGCCGTATCAAAGCACTGCCTTAAAATGCGACGACTCATGGACTGAATCTGCAGCAGAACTAGGGAGTGGAGCAGAGGGACTCATTACAAAGAACTCCCGCTGACAAGCACGTCAGTGTGTGAAATAGTGTGTACCAGGTATCCGTTTGTCCTTCGCCAGGCCTTGGATTCACACGAGCTACTGTTTCAGTGTCGGAGCCAGCGGACACAGTGTTGCTTTATTTCAGACCTGCCACAGCTGAATGAAAGCTTTAGCATAGCTGGAGATGAGCCTAATGGCTACAGACTGCTGTGTCAAGACTTGGGAAGCGCATCAATTCCTGAGAGATGAGAGGACCGCATAAAGATTTTTTAGCAAATCTTCATGGTGTGAGATTGCCTCAGAATCCTGTTATGGCTTGTCACAGGGGTGCCAACATTGCAAAAAAAGAAAATCCTAGCAGGAGGAGAGTAAAAACAGAATTTCACCGCAGACCCCCAGGGGATACCAGTGGATGGGACGGCATCATGCTAACAACACAAATGATAAAACGTGTATTTGTTTATACCACCAGAAACAAAAGAGGCCTTCACGTCTCACGTCCTTTCCCCTTCGGTGAACTGGCTTTTTCACTGGGTGGACTTTATTCTGCTGCTTTAGCTGAAAAAGAAGAAAAGCACAGTTTTCAGGTGTCTCCTGTATCACCGTAGCAAAAATCATAAAGGCTATGGCTAAACCATAAATGTTGGCACCTCTGCTGTCATCACAGACTGGAGTATTTGCTATCAGAATCAAGACACACGGCTACTTAACTAAAACTCCACAAGTCATAGTTTACAGTGTGATTGCGTTCTTCATGCCTCTACAATGAAGCTATGCCTCCTCAGGATATACAATAGATTAGACATTTTTTGTTTAGATAGACACCAGGTGGTTCCACTGAAATTGATCTCCAAATTAAAAAATAAATAAATAAACAAGAACCAGAGGAATGAGCAAGACATTTCTAAAGAATTTTTCAATGCACATGGTTTCCAACAGAAATCTCTGCCACTTTGAAGGTTAGCTTAAGGTTAAAGGCTTAAGGTTTAAGTTTAAGGCTGTGTTTACTCCTTCAACGTTTTATCATTCAGATTACAACAACTGGGTGCAAGAATAGACCGGCCCTATTCAATAGAACCCGACGTGACCTCTGTCTAACTTTTAAAGTGGCGGGGGTCCATATAGAAAACCACAGTCATGTCTTTAAATATGGAAAAATATTAAATAGGGGAGATTGCTCCTGACTGTCATAATCCGAATGCTAAAAAAAAGTATAAAATGTAGCTCTGCCTGCAGGATTGTTCAAATAGTCTGCACTACAGGTGAATAAAAGAAACCCAGCAGTGTAACTACCAGGACTGGACCATTTTCAACATAAAGCAAATTATGACCATTTTGATTCAGTCAAAGGTTTTTATTTGTTGTGTTCGATTGCTAATGGACACTAAATTGTGCTTAATGGCATATCTTTTATGATACGTCTAATTTTAGGTTTAGTAGGGTTAGGGTTAGGGTTAGGGTTGGACCACTTCACTCCTGAAACCAAAATTACACTCTTAAATGTTTCAATAAACAGTCTTTTGTGATCGAGTTTCGTCATCTTATAGCGCACAGTATTAAATTGTGAAGCATGGCACATTAGCTTTGGACAGTAGTGTATGATTAATGATTTGGTGGTGACTGGCAGATGGTTCACACCCAAGCAATTTGCTGCATTTTTGTACTGGTGGTTCTAAAGGATCAGACTCAACAGGAATAGTTGGATTTAGGTCCAAGACCAAATTTCATCATCCATCATTATTCATAATGCCTACAATGTCTTTAAATAATCTTCTCACAGGACAAAAATATCCTGATAAATGCAACAGTATTAAAGCTATAATAAGTGATGACACGTTTCACATTGTTCACACTTCTCATTGTGGTCTGAACAAAGATGCAATCTGAAAAATGCAATGTTAAATTTGAGTCCTGTAAAAGCTATAATTAATTTACCAATTATATTAAATTCATAAATTCAATAAAATCATGTCCAAACTTCACTCCGAGTTCAAGGCACCTTTGAATTAAATCCACAAAAACAAAATCCATTTTGATCTTAATCAAGTTTATTCAGAAAAGACTACATAACCCATTTTAGATGACAAATGGCACAAGACTATGAAGGATATGGTAGCTCTGATTTCTGTACATTTATGCATTTACATTTAATCAGTTGGAACTTTCAATAAAACCCACGTGCACAAGACTGAAGAGACCATCCAGGGGTAAATGGAGCTTGCCCAAAGGGCTCAATACTAGCTCGCTGCCAGTTCTTGGATTTAGAATGACCAAATAAATGTATTTGTGTGTTTTAAATTATGTGAGTGATTTTTAACTCAAACGAAGACAGAGACATAGACACTGATATGATATAGATGAGGCTGATAATCAAACGGAGCTCTCATTTCCCATCTCATTGTAAACTTCACCCAAAAACTAGCTATATAAGCTACAAGCGTAGAAGTGGGCGGAGCGTCTTCCAGTGGAGTCGGAATATAATGTTTAAATGCAATTTTTTTTTCACTCAGTCCAAATAGATTTTAAAATACTTTACCTGTGATTGAGACGAATTGCAAAAAAGAAACACACCTCTTGTCATTTTCAGAACTATTTGACCTACAAAACAATATTTTCACAAGTTCTTATTCAGTATTGTTATGAATTGTTCTTTGTATTCTTTTCTTTAATACTTCAGAAATTGTCAGTGAATCTTTAACATCAGCCAGACGTCCCTTTTCCTGACAGATTTGCCTGCATTTGTACGAGTTCCTGACTGTCTAGGGGGGGAAAATGAAATGCAAATCTTTCATGCACAGAAAGCAGTGTACTTATCCGCGCTGACATTTAAGAAAGACTGAAACAGCTTTCACTTGACTTTCTGATTGGAGGTAATATTGGAAAACAGCTGAATTCAACTCACTATATTGATAAATCATTTAAAAAAATCAGTCATCAAAAGGGGAATTGTTCAGAAACACTATATCAGGTATTGGCAGTCCCATGGTTCAGCCCAGATAGCACTGGATTATTAGTTCCTCAGCTGCGCTGCTTTTGTTAGTGTGCGTGAATTCTCAGAGGGCGAGTGCTGTAAGCTGCTGAAGTCGATTACGCGCTCGTGTTGACCTCACCTTATCAATGTGGCAAGCCCTGCAGCGCTGTTGGCCTGGCTTTGTCTCCTGAGAAAACACTGCACCTCGATTTTTGGTGTGGAATGAAAGGGAAATCTGCAGGAATGCAACGAGAGACACTTTGACATTTGCCAGTGTTTTCTCTCTCCATTTGCTCATGGACTTTGGCAGCTCTCGGTTGTGCGTGCTCCCTAAGCTATTTTCAGACTCATCAGGATGCTGACAGTCTCTGAATGTGTGACCCGGTGACATCTGTACCTCTGATGAAACAGTTTGGTTGCCTAAAGAATGACATCCGCTGGTCCTTTGGATCTCAAATCAGATCTTCAGCTTGTTATGGCTGTGAAAGGCTTTCTAGCAAACGCTGAAAAAGAGAAAAGTCTAACCTGACAGACACAATTATGAAAGAAATAAAGAGTTCCATAGCTAACATTGCTATAATGGTTTGTCCTTGATCACTGGCTCTAGGTTAAAAGCCAAACAAATATGTAAAAGTGCCATCTTTCGCCTCCACTCTTTAATCTCCATGGTTAATGGGTTGAAATGCGAGTTTCTTCTATCTTTACAACTTCTTTATAAAGTCGGCTATGAAATTCCGCAGTGTGAAACGAAAGGTGACACAGACGTCGCATGCTGCAACTCCAGCTTCCCATAATAATAATCATAGGGATGAAATGTTTGGTCTAAATAGATCGTAGGAAGTGCATTTGTGTCCTCTGTGCCTTTGTTCTTGTAATAGGACTTCCCAAAATGTGAATATTAGTTCTCACGATGTGCAGCAAATTTCTTAAGCCACATATTCTCTCAGATAGACTATTGAAAAGGAGAGCCGAGATATTTTTCCTGCTCAGAGTAAAGGTACAAATGATGCATTTTTTTTTGTTGGGGGTCTTTAGATGGTTGTGTTACAGGACACAAGGAAAAAAGGCCACTGGTATTCTAGCAACCATTTTTTGTTCTAGTCCTGCTCCCAGCATTCCTGAGCCGGACCCTCACATTTTAATCATTACAACTAACAACTGACCTTCAGTAATGTCCAGGATTTATTTTGTAATGTAATTCTGCGACTTGTCTTGAGCCATCTTGTCATTCCTTTGAGCAATACTTTCTTCTCCTCTTCTGAGTTCTGAAAGACATATCTTCAGTTATGTTTAATCTTGCTCTTTTTTTCTTTCGAGCTTGTGCTCAGAACCCCTCTGTACTGCAACACTGACATATTCCTTAAGTGTTGTTTCATTTTTACACCAAGCACCAGGAGAATACACAAGGTTAATGTACGACATCATCCAATAAAAATGCGCCAGGTTTCCATGGTAACAAGTAAGGAACACACAAAATGTCTTTTAAAATAATCCGAAGATGAAAATAAGTCAGAGAAGTCCAGGCGTAACGGCTCAATATGTGATCATTTTCATCACAGAGAAGAGCGAGGACTGAGAATCCTTCATGGCAGGTTTAAGCTGCAATCTTACAACCTCATGTCAGTAGTTTTACTGGATTCAATGTAGATCTGAAAGCTGTAGAGGAGTCGCCTTTATTATCGTCAGTTTTTTTGTCAGTTCATTTTGTACTGAACTGTGCAAAAGATGCAACAAAGCACTTATAGGAGCACAGAGTGTACTGTGATTGGGTTTCTCCTGTGATGAAAACAGTGTATGGCTGTTTGGCACATTTTGGAAAAGAAATGAAAATTCGTCCTCCGACTTCAAAGCTGAAAGTTCCGGTAAGGCTGAATTTCAGCAAACAAGACAAAAATAAAGACAAACAGATAAAAAAAAAAAAAAAAAAAGAAGATGAGGACTACACTAAGGTGACTAAGTACAAGACAATGAATAAAATAATGCTGAAGAAGGTAAAGATCACGAACACGATGAAAAAGAAGACAAGCAGATGTTCAAGAACACAAAAAAGACTGACGAATGCAGTGAAGAAGATGGTGGCTAAGAACACAGCACTGAAGACTAAAAAGAAGAAAAAGAAGCAAAGATGATGCGGAACACTTTAGCCAAACACTATAATAGAACAGTATAATGTTTTTTTTTGCGTGCAGGATTGTTTTGTTAGCTCTGCATTGAAAGTAAAGGTTAACTTTTCAGTAGGACATACAAGAAATAAAAACACACCAATGGTGAAAAAAAAAGTTTGGTTTAAAAAGCATAAGCTTATAGAAAATGAACGTTTGTGGAACGTTTTAAAGTTGGCTGGGCTATGTCAAACTGACAATAAGAAGAAATAAAGGTAGAGCAAGTCACCATCATTAACACTCGGCTCTAATGAGGAGGTCTGTGCATGAGCTGTCGCTCACGCAGAGAAGGAAATATCACCATTCTCACAGCTGCGTTGCTGCTTTGTGGGTTCTCACAAATGTAGTATATTTTTAAGCCTGTAGATTTGCACTTCGTACTTCGTCCACTCTCCAAAAAGTTTCTACTGATGTTTGTCTTAGTGAGGTTTCAGTGTTGGCCATCAATCCCTGCTTGTCTGCTTTGAATCCCTGCATGCTGCCAGCCACTATGTATTAATTTGGAAAGTACATCCTATCCAAAAGTTGAACTAAAAGCAGGCAAACAGAAAAAAACTTAAATTTTACCTCAAAAATCAGTGTATTTTTTTTTTTTTTAGCAGATATGTGCCAAGCAACAGTAAGATCCAAAAGTATAATGTGATCGCTGCTTAGTAAACAGCTGCTGCTCCATTGTTTTTTTTTGCTTACCAAAAAGAAATAACAATCCAACCCACTTGGTTTTTATTGTGCCAAGACTGAGGCTTCTGAATTCACAGGTCAAAGTTCGCTCGAATAAAGCGTAAGTAACCGTCACCAGAAACACGTCCCCACGTCCTTGCCCATTTAGTGATTTGGCATTTCTGCAGAGTGAATTTTATTTGTGTTTGGCCTGAATGCTGTTTTAGCAGAAATAATGAAAAGTGTCATTTTCAGGAATCTATTGGATCCCTGTAGCAGGATAGTTATAAATAAAAGGTAGAGAATCATAAATATTACGGCTAAAGTCTAAACTTCGGCACATTTACGATTACTGTAAATCTGTTATGATTGGTTTTACAAAAGAATATTTCAATGGTCTGCTAATAATTAGAAACTAATTATAAAAATAAAAGGAACTAATAATTAGAGATGGCTTGATACCACCAATATTGATTTCCAAATTTCCAGATTTTCTTTCAAAACTACTAAGCTTGAAAAAGTTTTTTTTTGGCAGAAGTGCTTCACTGTGTCGCACACAAATCAGTTACATTGTAAATATAAATATAAATATAATAAAGCATAGCTCAATAAAAATAATAATAATAAAATCAATACTAACAACAGAAAAAAAGATTGAAAAGATTAAAGATTTCCAGTTTCAAAAATACATTTCTTTTCCAAATCCAGTCTTCCATTTGTTACATTATCTGATATCGGATATGTTTTTTGTTTTTTTTCCTGACATCTGATCTACCAGTTTTCAGATTGGAGCAGATTTCTACTAATTATCATAAACATTAGTTATACTAATAAAATTAATATTTGAATATTGTCCATTAGATAATCATTTAATACATAACTATGCCTGAAATGATGAAACAAGCCAATAAGTCAGGAATAGAGAGGGAAGAAACTTTGTGGATCACATTTGTTTTTGTGAAACCAATCTATGAGAGCAACGTTGTGCTAATCTAATTACCACACACCTACAGAGGATGAAATATATTCATCATCACTAAGCATGTTTTCAGCCAGGCCTGTCAAATTCCTCCACAGAGACAGCCAAACAAGCCATTTATTAATTCACACATTGCACACAGTACAGCTTATCACCAGGAACCCTGTGGGAAACAAGAGGCCATTTTCTTCTGCTGTTTGCTTTGTTAAAGGTAGAAATTGGACATGGAATAATAGAGACTTAGAAGTCATGATGGTTGCAATCTCACAATGAGATTGATATCTTTATTTCCTCCACCGAAAGCCCCTCAGACATCAGGGGTTTATCTTGATGTATTCGGAGACGCCGCTCAGACAACCCTCAGTGCAGAGTCTGCGCTTCCTTATTAATCTGTCAATGTCACATGGCCGTGAGCCTGATTTACTCCTAACTGGGTCTCCAAGCGTCTTCTTGGCGCTTATCTCAGCTCAGGCTTCACAGCTGTACTTAGAGTTGGAGAAGAGTGTGACTTAGGGCTGGTTTCTGCTTCCGAGTTGAACTGTATTTGTGGTTTAGAGTGAACAGTGCATGTGTAACTGCAAAATTAGGCACTATCACAGAACACATCCACTATAAAACATCTAGTTTTCATATGCATCACTTTTGCTACATTTACTCCTGGCATCCAGATCACTCCTGAGTATTCAAGCCTCTAAAACAGAGTGTTTTGGAAAAGCTGTTGGCCCCGTTTTAGTTTGAAAACATTTTAGTGTGGATGGCCAGAAACGTAGAGTTTTGGAAACAGACACCCACGTTCACTTCCTGATTGGGTTTCATCAGCCATGATGTATCCTTCCCCGATTCATCATGCTCCTATCACGTGACCCTTTCCCAGAAGTAATCAAACGGCATCAGCCTTAACTAACAATGGTGAATTCAGCATGGATAATGAATTACGGACCTTGTTGTCTTTGCTAGCGGCTGTTGTGCAGTTTATAATGTTACAACTCCCGACATGCGCAGGAGGCAAGATATAATTTGAGCGATCTGCAACCAGGCAACTGGAGAGTAGACAATCTGCAACCTGCATACCAGTATGCACATGCCTAATGTACATGAATGGACAAGTGGTATGTTTCAGGCGCGCTGGTATGGGCACAGATCTCTGTTACGGAGATACGGAGTAAAAATGCTTGTCTGGATGAATATCGTTTTTGCTTTAAAGCTAATTCATATTAGTGTGGATGAAGCCTAAGATATATTGTGCACAAAAGTACACACACACAAAAAAAAAAAAGCACAAAGTAATACCATCCCCCACCTGTCACCACTGTCTGACAGAGTAAAGTAAAATGGATGACATGTCTCCAGACTGTGTGAATGCACTGAGTGTCCGTTCATTACAAAAGCTGTGTGGGGATATTTATCATTCATGTATGAAGTATTTAGTTGCTGTTAGTCTTGGCTTGTATGGTCAGTGTAGCCAAAAACAACTAATATGTGGAGACAAAAAGTGTGCCGTGTGACTGCTTGCTAATCCGCTAATACCTTGCTAAGAAGGTAATGCTCGTTTCAATACAGTCTTAACACACCCTGAGTAGTCTCCCAAAACATTAACTGTGAATATGTGGTGCTGCGGGCAACCAGACTTCAGGAGTACACTGATTGGTAGTGCCCAATTTAGTCAGTCTCCAGGACGTGCACATTACAGCCTCCCAGATAAAGACACAGCATAGATGATGCAAACTATAGCAACTCAATTTTAACATTGCAGATTTTAAGCAGTTTAACAACTAACACCACTAACACAAGTCAAGTGCTTAACCTGAAACATGAGTGAAATGCATTTGATGTTAATTAACCTGGTTCGTTATTCATCACCAGTGCTCTTATATTCATTATTCTTTTGGTGAAACACAGAACTCTGCTTTCTTCCTCACTGTAACACTTTAAAAAAAAAAACTATTTAGTTTTAGCTCAGATTTTCAGCACTATATATCCCCATATAAAATCTCAGGATAAAGAACTGGGAATCATGGAGCTATATGGTGGCACTGCTACCTGTTACGCCACCATACTTCACTTGTACATGCTACGGTTACATGCAAACATGAAGGCAGACAACTCCGTTCATGATGTCTTGACGTGCTTGTAGAGATCCATTGCAGAAGTATCAAGCAGGCCTTGGGCACTGCCAAGGACTCCGCACCATCCACAATTCACCCTTTTAATCAAGTGTTTTCATGCCCGCACTGCTTTAATGTATCCAATTGCGAAGTTGGCTTGGTTTTTAATGTCTGACACAATTTACCTAACCATGAGGTACAGCGGAATAAGAGGACACGAATGCTTCTGCAAAGTTGGACGTCACCAGTGGCAGGTTGACTAGAGAAGATAGAGACACGACAAACCACAATGCGCATTCAGTCCGCCTCAAGACTTGTTTTAAGATCTCTCATAAGTATGAGATGGTAACAATAAGTGTGCATTTCTACTGGGAACGACCTAGACAAGACAGAGCGGAGACACGCTGGTTGCTCGGGTGAAGCAGTTTCTGTCTGCATTTGTCAATTTAAATTCCAATTAAAATTCATTACATGCCCAGTAGTGGTTCTTTCGGAAAAGGAGACATTGGGAGAAAATAGAGTCCAGACTGCGAAGACAAGGAGACAAATGTCTTCCACTCCATCAGTGAGGAAAAAAGCGACTCATTCCATCAGCACACTGTCTACAACGCCTCATGCACAGAAATAGCAGCATGTGCTTATTAGGGTCAGGGTTATTTTAAGAACCCAGTAATGACTAAAGAACAAAGCACAGAGCACAAAGATAAAGATACGTTGCTGTATATTGTGGTTCAATCTCAAACCTAAATACCTTCCTTATTGTTTTAAACATCTGCACGCTTCGTTCTCATCCCCTCTCTCCGAGTTCATGTCTGTCTGCCGCTTTAATCGGTTTTGACATTGAAAGTGCTGCAGGTGAGGCTCAGCACGAGGAGTTAGAAAGTGAAGTAAATCAAACGTGCCACGGAGGGCGAGTGGAGCAAAGGTTAATGAAGCATACCTCAACAGACTAATGAAGAGTTTACATACTGCCTCAGGATAGCCACGTCCAATCTTAGCACCTACAGGGCTTTCAGACAGTATGCCCTTGCTAATTCTGTCCCGGTCGACACCATAATGCTAATCAGTAATGATGAGGATAATTATAGCAATGAAAAAGGAAAAAAGGAAGACAAAATTGATACTATCTTTATTAAACATAAGGGATCTTCACAGAGGGTACACATGACCAAATGGCACACGTCCACAGACATGAACCTTCCAAGACTTTAGAAAGGAGGTTAAAAGTGTGGTTTAGCTTTGAAAAGGGCAGCCTGAAATCTAGAGGTTGGTTGTCTCGGTGTTTAGGCACTGAGGGTTTGTTATGTACACATTTTCAAAATCAGAGTCAGAATCAGAATCAGCTTTACTAGCCAAGTATGCGTAAAAGAAAAAAAGATATATGTGTATATACATACCTACATGTATGTAGAAAACGTGCAAACTGACCATAGTGCAATTGCGCAGAGTACAAGATGCTGGAATAAATATAGAATAAAGAATTCCTGGTTAAATAGAATATTTCTGTGGTTAATACTGAAATTGCATATCATAAACATGTACAATAATAAGTTGGCTATTTATTAGAGACAGATTTTTTTAAACCCCCAGTCATGTCTGCTTATTTCTGAGCACTTTATATGCCCAGGTTTAACAGATGTGATTATTATGTTTTCAAGTGGGTGAACTGACTGTAGCTAATAAGCTAAATCAATAAAAATTGATCTGGATGTAATTTTGACCCATCCAATATCTGGCAAATAAATAAGAAGAAGAAAGTGGAGTGCTTGTATATAATCTGGACAAAATAGCAATGAATAAATGAATGAATGAATGAATGAATGAATGAATGAAAATATTTATTTTCATTGTTAAACCATGAATCTATACAGGAATCTGCAAATGTGTTTTTATTCCCGCTAGAAAGCAACGGATCTCTGCAACAAGACGCAATTTAAAGTAAGTCTCTACACCAAAGAATTCAGAAATAAGTAAGACATGAACGTTGACATCACAAACCGGATTTTCCAGCTATTAAAACTGTCATTAGACTCCGGTTGATATTATTTATAGTCATAATCATAGTGGATTATGATTCCACAACTGCAATAAACAAACAACGGAAAAAAAAAAAAACAAACAAACAATACACCGCTGATCCCTGGCAATGCTTCCTGGACCCCACTTTAATAACCATGCCAATAAAGAACTGAACAGAGAAAGAGAAAGAGAGACGGGGGGGCGGGATTTGGAGAGAGAAAAGGGGGAATGAATGAGAATGATGGGAAAGACACAGAGAAAAGTGCTAATGTATGAGGAAACCCAGAGTGGCTCATTTGTTTTTCTGAGCGGTTTATCACAGAGGAATGGAGCCACCTGGCAGCCATGTTCTCCTCCCACTGGGAGTTCACCCAGTCACACCCCGCACATCGCACACACTTATTCCAGGGACTGGTGCCATGTTTGACTGGGATAAGCATGTTAGCCTACAGAATAAAGCTGGCTGCTGCCTGATGCAGTGTGTGATCGTGAAGGTGAAGGTGAAGCGAGAGCGTCGCAGTTATTTATCCTTCTGACTAAAAGTGAAGTGTGGGTTCACTACAGACAACTCAAGACACTCTTTATTAGTTTGGCAAGGCTACACAAACCTCACATCTCATTTCATATTGCACCGAGATATAAATATAGGTACGATATAAACCTTAGTGCCACCTGGCCAAAAAATCTCATTATTTTGTTTACTGGGTTTCAATTTTGAATGGCTTCAGAGCGGACTTAGGAGCTGGTGCCGGAGAAAGCCTGAAAGAAACACACGAGAGGCGAGAGCCCATCACTGTGGGGACGTTTATCATCATCAGCTTATCATTTTAAAACTAATTACTCCATGATTAGCATATCGGCACTTTAGATAACTGTTTAATATCCCACATGAAGCTCTAATCTGTAGACTGCTAAATTATTCATCACGTCTAGGCAGTACAGCGTCACCCATTGCAGCATTTGATAAAATAACACAATAGTAATCTGTTTTGCTCATAACAATGTTTACCTATACATCTCAAGCCTGACAAATGTTATGAAAAAT
The DNA here is from genome assembly GCA_030068235.1 of Notoglanidium macrostoma. Lineage (NCBI taxonomy): Eukaryota > Metazoa > Chordata > Actinopteri > Siluriformes > Auchenoglanididae > Notoglanidium > Notoglanidium macrostoma. Next base: position 8,071,850 of record JAQQZR010000038.1, read on the forward strand.
TGAATAGCTACCACTTTGAATTATAAGAAGCCCAGAAGTCTTTCACATGTAAATGCATGTTATAAAGGGGCTCCAAGGCTTCAGGACCTGAAATAATGGCTCTGTAACCATATCTTAGCATTCCCAACATTGTATTGAATACAGGAAAGTGTGCTGACTAGTAATCAGTGCTCAGTATAAGTGCCTGCATATTTCATCAGCTAGCTGTAAGTGCCATTCCTCTCAACTTCCTCTCCAACAGTTCCCATAAGTACGGTCAAAGTTGTGCTGCTCAGTGTTTTTTCCTTTTTATCTATTTCTATGGATATAAAAGTTCTGTTGCTGCAACAGGCCATCTTTTCAGGTCGGACCTTAAGACGCGCTTCCAGCGTTAGCAGTTTATTTCATGTTAGACTAACAATACTATTTTTTTCATGGTGGCAAGTGTTAATTATTAGGCTTACTTGGAGTATTACAAATAACATTATCATGGGTTAGTTGCTTTATCAATGTTACTTTATGGTTTGTTGACGTTAACAATTTTCTAAATGTTATCACCGCTACAGATTATACACAGCTCCTTTAATACTACATACAGAACCCTATGCCATGCTCATTCATACGCACAATTCAAGCCGGAACGGCATATAATGAGAGGCACAGCAAAGTGACCGAGACTGAACACAAGAACGTGTGCAAGGAATGTGACTTGCTCATTCCTAAATCCAAATGGACAAAATCTAGCAAGAAAACATCAAAACTCAGATCCAATAAGACCTATGGATTCGGTCAGCCAGAGAAATAAGAGAAAAGAAGCAAAAAAAAAAAAAAGCAATGGTGATAGTAGCGGTTCTTTGGATGGGTATCGGTTCTATCTTTCTATCCTTTCTGAAATGGAAAGGCATGGTAGGTGTGACAGGGTTCTATATAGAACCTTTGAGGATTTTCTCAGCGAGGCAATCCCACAGGAGGATACCGTGCAAAAGAAAGGAAAACAAAGGGATTGAAAGATGCATCCTCCATTTCAGTCCCAAAGCATGCAATTTTATCAGCCTCCCACTGCATCATACACCTGAGTGGGTAGATACCATCCATATGCAGAGTCAAGCAGGAATTCAAATACATATATGCCAGCTGCTAAATATAGAGGGTTGCAAATAGGTCGTCCTTGATGAAAAAAAAATAATAAAAAATGTCATTCTCCCCTTCCCTCCGACATCCTTATATTTCTACTTGTCTCTCATCAATCAAGCGTGCCAAAACAGCCCTGGTAAAATGGGTAATATGGTGGAAATGTCCCATTTAAAGGCAATGAACTCACTGAAGCAGATGTCATGAAAAATTGAGTGTGTTACTCCTGACTGTCATGTGGGAGTTGGGAGGAACGAGACAGTAGCTCAGAGCTCTCCCATCAGACATTCCAGGGACTCGTTTACAGCAGTGCGGGTTACGGTCACTCGCCTTTTCTGTCAAAACTACACATTTCTGTCCTCAGAGGCGACAGAGGAAAAAAAATCTAGAGCATTAATAAGTTCCAAATGCACCAGCCTCTCGAGTTCATTTGCATTTCAGGGGCGAGTAAGAAACTAGTGATCTGACAGGACACCGAAGTGCTATCAGGGTCCTTAACTCCCACTGGCTTTCCATTGTCAAGGAAATATGCCGGCCGACATAATGGCCTACTTCCTGAGTTTGTGTCTGCTGTTCGGGTAGCTCCAGAACATGCAAGAGAAACCCAATGTCTACTTTCTAACTTCTTTTTCCACATATTTAAAATCCCCATGAAATGGCTTGAGATCTGATTCTGTATGTTGGTGTATTTCCTTTTGAAACAGGAAGTCACAGTGGCAGCATGTTGAAGTGTCTGTCCGATTTACACAACAGCGAATAACATTCAAGATAAGCCACACCTCGCTAAAGGTAAACAAACTTAGCTTCATGAACTAGCTAAATATGGAGAATATAGATAGGAGTTTAGCAAGAGCTTTTTTTTTTTTTTTCAACTCTCTCGTCATCACCATCTTCCACAACATCTTAGATCGTCAGGATATCCGAGATGACGATATGCTTTGTGTTTTTGGAGTTAGGCCATATATGTTTGTGCCACGGAAGACGGGCTACTGGTGGTCGGGAGATGCAGAGCAACTGACAGAACCATTCTCGATCAGTCTGAGGTAGTGACATTCTAGCACCAAACAACTCCGAGATAGTAAAACACTGCTCCGAAGACTGGCTGTTTGTTTGGAAAATGTAATAGTGCGCAGGAAGGTGCACAGACAAAAGCAGCGAATGGTGAGACGGATAAAAACAAGACAATTACAGGTTGAATCATCAAAAAAGACTTGCTCAGAAGTGATAAACTATGAAATTAAAATGGGCATCACCAAAACAATTTTTTCATATTGTTTTCTAGGTATACTGTCATATTGTAGTCCATGAGGCTACAGGTCTGATGCAAAAACCTCTGAAGTGGCAATTTTGATTTCAGGGTTTTTCAGGATTTGTGAAGCCTCTCTTAACATATTAGTCCAATGTGTTCCTAGGTTTACTTAGGTGTTAAATCAAGAAGGAGGAGAAAGCCATTGCTGATGTGGGGTATACGTCATCCTTCACTCCCTACACATTCAATTCGCTGCTTGATGTGTAATTAACTGTATAATAAAAAAAGAAAACATTAAATGTAATGCCTGTGGTAATGCATAAAATAAAGAAAAGTGTAAAGACAATTGACTTGGAACTCCAGGTGTCTTAGGTCTATATTGCTTTCACATTAAATTGCTTATTATAAAATATGTAATGAATACCAGGGGGGGCGGTATTCTATTCGATCCCCGGGTCACCCAGGGTGCCTTTCTGTGCGGAATTTGCATGTTCTCTCCGTGCTTGCGTGGGTTTCTCCGGGTGCTCTGGTTTCCTCCCACAGTCCAAAGACATGCAGATGGGTTTCTGCATTCAACTGTCTACTCTAAATTGCCCATAGGTGTGAATGCGAGCGTGTGTGGCTGTTTGTCTGCGTTGGCCCTGTGGTGGACTGGCG
>JAQQZR010000038.1:8088600-8100624 GCA_030068235.1 Notoglanidium macrostoma
TATACACACCAACTGAAGGGATGAGTCATGCCGTCCTGTTTTTTATTGACTCACAGGGCAGAGATGATTATGAATTCTCAAATCAAAGTGGGCTCAAATCAAAATAGGCTTTTCCACTGGGTGAATTTTATTTGTGCTTGATCTTACTGCTGCTTCAGCTGAAAAAGCAGAAAAGCCTCATTTGTAGATGACTCCTGCAGAAAGGGGTCAAAAATAATAAATGGTACAGCTAAACTGTTAATGTTAGAACCACTATATCCTATATTAGGTTGACCACAGCAGCAGTAAAAGGCAACTTGAAAGCATGGATTATAGCCTGTATGTCTATTCGTTTGCTGAAAAAAATGAAACTGTATTAACTTTTTTTGGCTTCTTTCAGTTTAATGGTTGCTTTTAAGGAATTTTGGTTTGGTTTGAGGTTTTCCTAATCATTAATATCTAGTTTTGTAATTCAGTTTCATTGAAAGGTATAAAGGGGGCGGCAGGGTGGTGCGGTGGATAGCACTGTCGCCTCACAGCAAGAAGGTCCTGGGTTCGATCCCCGGCTCACCCAGGGTGCCTTTCTGTGCGGAGTTTGCATGTTCTCCCCGTGCATGCGTGGGGGTACCTCCGGGTGCTCCGGTTTCCTCCCACATGCAGATTACGTGTGTGGCTGTTGGCCCTGTGGTGAACTGGCGACCTGCCCAGGGTGTACCCCGCCTCACGCCCGAAGATGCTGGGATTGGCTCCAGCTTCCCCGCAACCCAGATGGATAAAGGATGGATGGATGAAATGTATAAAATGTCATTATTTACGCAATGGTACTGCAATTAATTGGTAATACAATTTGGCATTTCCCTCAGCCATGACCGTTAATTTCAGAGCATCACTAATATCAATAATATTAAGCCTACTGTATGTATTGTGTATCCAAATATTAATGCCCGAATTTTCAAAAAGAATATCAAAACAGTTCTACAATTAAACACGGCATCTTATTTCTATGGAAATGGATTTATTTAAGATCCCATTTGGTGCATGGAAACTGAACTGGATCTTAAAAAAGCAATATAAACCAAAATACACAGCTGATGGAACAATGTTTTTGGAGTAATGTCTAGATCAAATGAAAAACAATCAGTTTACTCTTCATTATTGAACTTTTATTTATCTTTAGTTAACTGAGCAAAACATACGAAATATTGGTACCACTAACAGTTAACATACCAAAAAAAAGGATATTTTGGCAACTTAAAAATTATGAAATTTTCAGTATTCAATACTGTAGAATAAAGGATATTCCGCATGTCCGACTATAGTCTTTACTCATCAACAAAATACGAGTCTAAATCCCCCAAATCATCCAGAGCCTGAGTGGTGGTGTGCTGATGTGATGGAGGGACACTGGGATCATTACTGGGAGTATTTTCCTGTCCCTTTTGAGGCATCTCTGCTTCTTTCTTGATCTCTTTTCCTCCACCCAGCAGCTTCTGACTCTCCATGAAGTACTGGTTTGGATGATTCAGAGAAAACCCAGCATCATCAATCTGTTTGGAGGAATCAGAACATTTGGAAAGTTTCACAACGTTGTGTTGGCACTTTACAGTGAGAGAGGATATTGAGATTAGAGCGACATTATTTATGGAAAGGAACTTCCTAGGCAAACTGAAAAAGACATGCTCTGCCCTCCTTTCTACCTCTCTATACGCCCGTTACACTTTGAAGTTACACTGAACATCCCCACTGTGCTGCCTTGTCTGGAGGCCGGAGTCCTTCTCCATTGTTTAAAGTGAATGGAAGTAGACAGTTTAACTGCACGTGAACTCATGGAACATCACCGGGGCCATGTACATCTCCAAGTCCTCCAGGAAATAAATCCAATCTGCAGTCTTCTGGCTTCTGAGAGGAGTGCGCCCAGGTCAACAATGTAGTTTAAGAGCAAAGCTGAGCGATCTCATACATACAGATCTTAAGGGTTAACGCTGTAGAGCAGGGTTTCCAAAAACGGGGTTCATGGTGGCATTGAAATCTCAATGGTGCATTAAATTGCTCCTGAGTGGCGCAACAAAAAGTGTTCGCCCTATCGTCAGGAGAACACAAGTTCAAATCCCAAAGATGTCACAGCCATCCATGGTCGGGAGTCAAGGGAACACAATTGTTTGTGCTCTTTTAGTGGGAGGGGTCACATACTCTCTCGGACTAATCACTACCATGGGACTTCATGTACTGATCGCACTTTCCTCTGCGTGTGTTACACGCTCCAAAAGGTTGGCTTCACGCATCTCGGAGGAAGCACGTGATAGGGTAAAAACGATCTCATTTGCATCCTTTGTACAATAGGGGGGGACTTATCTAGTAGGTGAGACCTGGCAAGATAGAATTGAGGAAAAAACATCAAGAAGCTAGAATTGTACTTAAAAAAAATAAAATAAAATAATTTACTTCAGCAAGTTAAAAGAAACCTTCAAAAAATAAAAACTTTGTTCAAACGTTTCAGCCAGCTTAAAATTTCAATGCGTACTTTGGGCAAATAATCTAGACTGGAGCGGTTCGGCTGACAAAAATGTTGGGAACCCCTGCGTTAAAGTGAAACCACCGCGAAGCACCATCTGAACGATGAATAAAAAATGCATAAGGATGAATCAATCTAGACGAATTTTGGAGTGAGATCGTGTTCCACCTTGCTTCGCAGCGAACGGGGGAACTGCAATGCCTCCAAATCTCCCTGCCGCCTTTTCATTACTCTCTCCAGTGCTTGATTTATTGCCCTTGTGTAAATATTTCATCGGTGAAGTATTACATTTTGACCTTTAATAAACGCTGCCGGGGCGGGAGGAACGGCGGTGAACTATCCGTTCTAACTCGCGGCTGAGGGAGCAGGTGGGACATATGGTGGTGATTAAAGTCCCACCACGTGGCCTAACAAGAGTGTCTTTATGCCTGTGATGACTCCAGCATATCAAATCAGACGGTGGGTGGAAGGAGGCAGGGAATCTATTGACGTGTCAATAAGTATGCTTTATCGTGCACATTAATGTCAGTGATGTCTTTTCATACAAACAACTTAAAATATGACTCCTGACTTTCAGATATATGTGCGTTTCACTGTCTGCGGGAACGGACAGCTCATCATTTAAGCCCCGTCAGGCTGTTCATCAGGAGGGCCGTCTTTTAATTTAGGAGGAAGACAAGTCGTTCACATTGTTTGGCTATTAGTCATCAGCTGCTAAACAGGGCCCATGGTTCACAGAGGCACTGCTGTTTTCACTGTTCCCCATTATAAGCAGTTCAACCTAATCAAGGACGCCGAGCGCTTTAAATCCTGCTGTGAACACGCGCGTAGAACATCTCTTCCATCAAGTAGGATCTGGGATCAGGGCTTTTAAACACATTAAAAAATTTAAGTGCTAGAAATGTGCATCAAACCACAGCAATGAGTTGCAATTACATTTCCTTCAGCTAAGACACAGGAACCTGAAACATTCCCACATTATCTTGATTCCATGGTTGGTAGCACCAAACGTCAAAAACACTTGATTTGGGCTGTTAAAGATGCTACATTTGATACCGCAGTGCTGTTGAATTCTCAACTGGTCAGAATGGGGTCATTTCCTTTAATAGCACAGCTGCAGGGCAAATCACAGGCATATACTAATGCAATTTTTTTGGATACGTTAGTGTTCCTATAGTAACAGTAATTCAAGGCTCACGTGAAAGTGATTTCTGTTTCGTGGACGTTCCAGAATTAAAAAAAAAAAAAAAAAAAAAAAAAGACAATAAATTATAAACAGAGAGAAACATGCATCATGATAATCAATCGGGGGACTCCGTGTGCAAGTGCAGTGTTTTATATGCTATTACAGAAAATAATCAAATGTGGGGTAGTAAAGGTTCCACATCACATTCCATTTTCCTTTAAAGGTCCACTATGTAGGATTCAACCAACTGAATGCCCATCTCTGACCCCTCCCTTTCCAAGCGTGTATTAGTGCGCATGGTTGTCGCAAGGTTCCCATAGTGTTCTTCCACATACGTACATTCACGCTCCCTTGCCTTTTCCATGCTAAAAAATAACTATGATCCTCCATTTTTCAAACTTTGGGTTGTGAAACTTTTTAGCCAACACCAGCAATCACTGATTCCTCTTACTACTTCTTCCTCGTCTTCCTTTCTTCTTCTTTGCCGTCCTTCTAGTTTCATGCGGCCACATGTAGAAGTGCAAAACGTGGAAGGTGCTCATTAGGGGTTTGTCTGTTCTGGGAGTACTACTGTAGTGGAGTAACATGGCGGCTCTGTACGGGTCCGCCCCATAGGTAGATATAAAGGGCTTAGGAAAACACAGTCCATTGTTACAGGTAATTATACACTAATGAAAACATACTTATGAATTCCGTAAGCATATTATGTAATATATACTCCATTTCTGATAACGGATAACCTCAAAATCCTACATAGTGAACCTTTAACAGCACTGACTCCTTACTGCAGTATTCTTACTGCGTGGGAATCAGCTCAAATACAGATATACATTTATCCATTGTAGAAAGTGATTCCTCCCCCCCCCCCAGTTTAGATTGAAAGTCTCTGGCCTACACACTGATGAGTTGTTTAACCTTTTGGCACTATACCCAGGATATTTTCCTTCATCCTTAAGCCTTAAACACATCTTACGTGACAGTAATGATGAGCATTTGAAAGGTTCAGCTCTCACTTTCATATCAAAGATTTTCTCTTTTCACTTAAATTAACTTGTCACCCGGCCGTTTGCTCAGCTCAGGTATCCGCACGTGTTTTCATCCATAACCTGTCAGCTGGGGGCCTGCTTTCTGAGCGGAGGGACAGGACACCGCTAATCCTGACTGACACAGTTTGCCAACTTTTCTCGCTCTCGCCGTGTACATGTGTGCGTGTGTGTTGGGGGTTTGTGCGCGTCAACACGGTCTTCACAGCTTTATGTCGAAACACCATGAGCACAGCAGGGCCTGAAACCCCACAAGAAATCAGCACACAGTGAAATGTTTACTCATTCATTTGCTTTCCCACTGGCTCTGACCCACAAATCTGCAGCTTTCATGTCTCGCTTTATAGTACGCATTACAGAACTCTGAAAAAGACGACAAAAAACAAAACAAAACAAAAAAAAATAACCCAATCCATCAACAGCTACTTCTCATAGAATAAAAGAAAAGACCTACCAAATTTTGCATCCAGGCCAATCCGGTCCTCGCCTGTTTAACAATTTTGCCGTCCCAAGTAACAGAATAGGGATCATTTGGAATTTACAGACGTGATCCAAACCGCCGAGTCAAATAATCTGATGCTAAAGACAATTAGATCAAATAAAGCAAGTATTCGCAGAGACGCAATTTAATCCTAAGTGCTCTAATAAACCCATGAAAATAAAGCGCGGTGACAGAATGATGATGGACGTGATTACAGTCACGGGACTCGGCGGAACCACGCAGGATGAATTCATGGGTTCGTCCCAGAGCTGCCGCAAAACGCGTCGGAAGAAAAAGGCATGCTTACATTGTGTGTCAGTTCAAAGTACTTTTGGCAGGCCAGCTGATAGTGCATTCCCTTGACAAGGTCCAGAATCTGTAAGAATAAGACAGCGAGAGACACAGAGAGAGAGAGAGAGAGAGAGAGAGAGAGATAGAGAGAGAGAAAGAGAGAGAGAGAGAGAGAGAGAGAGAGAGAGAGAGAGAGAGAGAGAGAGAGAGAGATGAACTGTTAAGTGTTCCATTGCCTTTCATTTGCTATTTGACTTAAATTCCATATTTTGCAATGTATAATTTATTCATAAATCATATCCGTAATCATAAAGAAATATGAAAGTTGAAATGAATGCACGGTTGTTTAATGCCGTGTGTACCATCCTCACAGTCCGACAGCCCTTCCCATGACATAGTGTTATTGCATATGTATTCCCGCCAGGAATTCAGAGCATTCCAGCTCAACAGCACAGACGTATATTTACACGTGGCATCGCCACGAAGCGTGAGAAGCGAGACCGAAGACCCACATCCAGCTCTGATCTCATAGATCAGTGCTGAGGACTGTTAGGCTCTGCGGTTGGGCTCGTTTTTATAACTCGATTACTAATAAAGCAAGTTCAAGCTGGTGTCTGACAGGAGAGTGGTTTTACGCAGGGCAGAAGTAATCGTTCCTGTCCGACAGATTCACATTGCGCAATATAACCGCAATCTGCAGAAATGTTTGGATTTATAAACATGGTATAAGCTTATTTTAGGGGCCAACTGTTGTGCATGTCCACTCTATATTCCAGTCCATGTCCATATCGTACTGGACATAATAATAAAGTGCCTACAGCTTTTGTGATCGATATTTACTGACGCATTTGTACAATGTAATTGGTCTTTTAACTGACAAAAGGAAAACTAAACTTGTCTGTCCAAATAGACCACCAAACAATGAATATATGAATACATCAGAAAGCATAGTATACATACTGAAATAAATAAAATGCCGACACCCAGCATACCCTACTCCAATATTTATCCTGAGCCTGTCTGTTGATACAGAAATGCAAAAATACCTTTTAGCATAGGTAATCCATCTCAATTTCTCAAACTCGGTTGCTTTTCTGTTAGCACGTTTTTATGAGACTAACTGATCATGTGACATTAACAAGTATATTGGTTCCAGAGGATGTGGGTTGAAACATATGGAAAGAACGCAAGAGTGAGTAACTTTAGCTAGCTAATTTGGATTTTTGCCCCAGATGTGCACCAAACAGTGAGAATAGAGTATGGCAAAAAGCCATATGAGAGTATGGCTATTCAATAGCAGCTCCTTCATTTCTTTTCTGCCCAAAGAGGCCAATGTCGGTCTTCTTATTTTCTACTGACTCACAGGATGGAGGTTTCCGAATTCCCAGGTCAAAATCCACTTCAATAAGTCTGACGCAAAAAAAAAAAAAAAAGAAAAAAAAAGAAAAAAAAAGAAGAAGCTGTTTTTCTTAATCTATGGTAAATGCTACGACGGATATTGGCACCTCTGAGGTTGACCTCATGCGTCTTGAGCAGATTATCAACATAAAAAATGTGTAGATGCCCATGAATGCATCACATATACTGAAAGCCATAACGTTTAAACCGCTGGGGTTGGATATTTCCAAGGTGACGGATATATAAAGGGCAAGTGAACAGTCAGTTCCCAAAGTTGATGTGTTGGAAGCAGGAAAAATGGGCAAGCGTAAGGATCCGAGCGAACTGGCTGACATGTTGGCGGAATTCATATTCTTAAAAAGGAATATCGGTAATAAAAGTGCACTGATGCTCAGATCTACATACGTCTACCAATAAGTCCGTAAATATTTTTCACTACAGATTTTTTTTTTGCGAAGACTTTATATGTGCGGTAAAACATGGACATGCACGAACGTTAATTCTGCAACATGTTGTACAAAGCTTATCGTTTACACATTTTACCGATAAATCCAAGTGAACTTTGAGCTGATTTGCACATTACACATCACGCAGCAATCAGATTTCGATCTGGTTCACGACGCAACAATCCGGTGCACGGGAGCTCGACTGAAAGAAGCAAATTAGCTTGTTACATCAATGATACGGACTAATCTATAATATTGATTAAATGTGCGTTAGAATCTACAGTGGACATGAAAAGGTAGGATGATGAGAATTATTGATGGCGCGCAAATCATTTTACGCTTTTTCAGAATAGCTCGACGAGCAGGATTCAGTCCAAAAATCTGGAACCACCTCAAGGTTTCTTCCTATGTGACATATGGTGCTGCCTTCGACTAGAAATCATTGCCTGTAAAGAACGGAAATGGCACCAATTCATCAAATTCATTAATTAAATCCCTCTTCGAATGAACTACAAGGACTGAACATACGACTTTTCTTCCCGTTTGCCTGTTTTCTCCTTCTTCCTTCGAGCTATAAGAAGCACGTGGTATTCTCAAGTCCTTCAACACATCCAGAGGTGAGAGTCACACCGTGTTGGGTGCTCACTCACAGAGCGAGAGCGAGGTTAATTCTGCGCCCCTGCGCTACTTCACACCGGCTGGCGTCTGCTCCTTCTGGCCTCTGGTGTCACTTTGGCACCAGACAGGGTGACTGAGACGGCTGCTGTTCGGCATTTTAATCACCACTCTCGCATTTGCTGCAGTTTTTAATTATCCAGCGCACTGGGCTGAGTGCTGCGGTGAGAGCTTGTGGCCTCAAATCCACAGGTCTCAGGCTCTCGGAACAGCCTTCTACTACCAGGGGCTGCTCGGGTCACTGAACTAATAGTGAATTTAATTTGACGGGGAGCGTGCAGCCTATGGGCTAACTTGTCAAACTAAGTTAGGGTTCTGCTCCCCGTTTTCTGGAAGATGGCTTGGACAAAGCTGGCCAGCATGAGATATACATTTATCGAAGAAAAGTGCATGATTCCTTTAGACACACTGTACTTTTGGTTGTGGGATTGTGAGGACTTTCCTTCTTAAATGAAATGGCGCATTTACGTAGAGAAACATAGTCTGAGCCGCTATTGGTTGTACAATGTACAACATGAAAGGTGGGGAAAACAGTAGCCTGGGTGGATATTAAGTTCTCATTGACAGTTGCCTAGCGACCAAAAAAAAAAAAAAAAAAAAAACCCCTACTTCCTAAAAAGAAAAAAAAAAAAAAATTTATTTTCCAAGTATGTTTAAATTTAACCACGCGTCGCACTACAACCATAGTGCATGCTACATCTTCCAGATCCCACTGCCTGCTGCACTATACACATCGGCTGAGACTCTAACTGGCTGACGGTAGAACCTTTTTTCCCCACTAGTTGGCTTTCACATACGGGTTTTAAGGTTCTCGGACAGTACAGCAGAAAAGGATTCATCCTGGAGATCATGAGTTCTAATCCTGACAATACCAAAGCCGTCCATGGCCAGGAGCAAAACCGCCCATAATCTGTGGGTGGGAGGGATGTCATACTGTCTCCCTCATGTCAATCACAACAACACTGGCCAATCACAGGCATCTTTGAGCTCATATTTATATATGGAAGAGGGCAAACAGCACCTTACTCTAAGATGTGGGTTTTAGAAATAATGTTTGGCACAAACCTGTACAATAAATCCGTCACCTCGTGGTTAAACATATGAAGAGAAAATAAAGATTCTAAGCTAGTCCTCAAATAATAGTTTTTATGTGCAATGTGACAAGACAACACTAAATCCCACAACCAAAACATACACCAACGGCATGCTGAGTTTTTAATCGCAGGCACCAAAACACAATATGCAAATTAGAAACTTGTCAGAAGTTTTAAACGTCCTTTTCCCTTAGTCTTCACTCTCACCTTCACTCGTCCAACGGGCTGGCTAAAAAAAATTACAATCACTGCTAAAAAATGTTGTTGTAAATGTAAATCCTTTTATCCCCAAATATAAGATTGGTAGAGTCTAGCGGTGCCAAATGAGTCCTCGGGTTTTCATGCTTCTTCAGAAAAATGACTGCCTACCTTTACATGTTGCAGTGCTGAAATCAAATTTTCCCCCAATATAAAACACTGAACTTCCAAGTTTTCATAATAAGATGTGGTTTAAAAAAAAAAAAAAGAAAAAAAAAAAAAAAAAGGGGGACTTTCAAAAGGCAAACTATCTTCACGGCATTATGAACGTACAGATTTTTAAGACTGAGCTTTAATAGGCTAATTCTCATCAGTCCATTAAATGCACTGGTGTCTGAAGCCCATAACTATATCAGAACAATCCAGTAATAACCAGTGACCTCAGTTCATTGCTTATGCATTATAACATCATTTCAGGTCTTAAAAGCTGCCAAATGTGTGCTTTAAATCACTGGGTTTTTAAACACTGGGTCGCAAAGAATTAAAAATGCCCAGGTGAAATTACCCTTCATTACAGAGATCTACTGACCAGGAAATGGAGGCTTGCCGAGTGATATTCGGAATCCCAAATGAGCTATGCACTAGAGCCTATACAGTATGCATAATGTACTTGAGGGCCTGATTTTTGTCGCATAGTGACATGAATTTTTTTTGTCTAATGCTCATCATAATTTGCTAGGTATATAAAGCATTTAGCAAAGCATAAAGGAGTGAAATTGCTCATTTTTCAGTGGCTTCAGCACATCATTCAAGTATTTCATTTCTAGCTAATATCAGGTATTTCTAACTATTAGCCAGAAACTAATATAGAACTATTATATAATCAATTTGGGTACTATTTAAATTTTTTTTTTTTAACTGTTAATACAGTAAATATAGACTTATATATATAAACTTATATATATATATATAGACTTATAAATATATACACTTCATATTCTAGCATTATTTATATTCTAGTATTATAGTACATTTATATTACAGTTTTTTTTCCATGTTGAAAACATTACTGAAAACAGAGCATCGGGAAACAATATTGATATTGGGGATCTCCGAATCGTTTTTCTGGTCAAAACTGGAACATTTGTTTGTTTCCTTTGTTCTCCTGTGCCAGTCAATGCAGACATGTTCAGAACCATTTCACGCTTTCTGCAAGGAACATTAGACAAGCAATTTGTAATCGCTGTTCATGCCAAGAATCAAGAGGGGGTTCAACACTCAAGGACTTCTCCATGACAGAGTTTGATACACAACTTGACAACATGGCATCCTGCTCAATATGCAGAAAGTGACAAAACAGAAGCAAAAAGGAAAGTCACTGCTTGCACGCTGAGGCCATCTGTAGCCACAGATTCCGAAAAAGGTGGAAAAAAAGAAAAAGAAATTCATAAACGTCAAATGCCGAACTGTGAAGTATAACTACAAAATAATGGAATTTGTTGCTTTGGATCATCAACTGCTCTCTATGGTTGATGACGTTAGCTTTTGAGCCTTGTTACTGTTCTTTATACAATTACTGTACATGGTTGCATAAAGTATGAGAAATGTTGCATGCGGTTATTGTAGAACAGAACATATAAATCTTTTAGAATGTTTAGAGACAACACTCAAACACCCAGTAGCGTTGTGATGTGTTCATAACACCGCCGTTCAGGCAAAATACTTCCCTTCTCTCAATTATTGAGACACCCTCTTACGGAGCATGTTATACTACTCATGTTTGTTCTCGCTCTGGTCTTAAATCAACGGATCTGCCGTCACACCAGAACAATTTCAGCTTCAGTTCAGTGCAACCTTGAACCACAAAAAGCAAAAAGCAGTTTTTCTTAACTGGCAACTACATGCTTTGCCTAATGAAGACTAAAAAATGTTCATGACCCATTTTTAAAGTGCATCCGGGGCATAAAGTCACTTTATATTACTTAGGTGAAAGTAATAAAACTGCCAGGACATACGTGAGCACTGGGTCAACATCCTGTTTCTACGGAAAAAATGACTCGGGACAGATTGGTGCTTTCTTGTTTACAGTTACAGCCAAGTTCATTTCATTGCTTGTAAAATCAGCTCCTTGGGAAGACGCGTTTCAGGTGCAGAATAAATGAACGAACCTAGTGCATTGTTTTCAGTTGAACAAACTCATAAAGTTGTTACAGCAGCAAATGACATTGAGCTCAGCTTTAAAGCCTTTGGAGAATTCATATAAAGGACAACCTCCTCTATACTGTGTACAACGTCCAAATACGACACAGGTGGCTTTGTGTGTGTGTGTGTGTGTGTGTGTGTGTGTGTGTGTGTGAGTGCGAGTGCGTGCGAGTGTGAGTGTGCGCACCCACCTGCATGATCCCTCCAGGAGAGAGTTTATATGACTGCAGCTTCTGCTTCAGCAGCTCTGGGTCACTGTGGCGGAATGGACATCCTGAGAGGAGAAACGCAAACGGAGATTATAACAGTTTATACCGCAGTGCTGTTAAATTCTAGATTCTCATAGATCGGATGATGTTGATTAGTTGTCTGTAACAGCAGCTCTGAGTGCAGTAATCCATTATCTATAGCGCTTTATCCGTCTGGGTCGCGGGGAAGCTGTAGCCAATCCCAGCATCTTGGGGCGAGAGGCGGGGTACATCCTGGGCAGGTCGCCAGTCCACCACAGGGCCAACACAG
>JAQQZR010000038.1:8101125-8112058 GCA_030068235.1 Notoglanidium macrostoma
GGACCTTCTTGCTGTGAGGCGACAGTGCTGACCACCGCACCACCGGAGTGCAGTAATGCACACTGTAATTCAAATCAGAGGTCCATATCGTAATGCTCCTGTTCTAATAGGTTATCGTTTCCATAGCAACAGCTCAATAACAGGTATTTGTATGCTGTGTAAGCGCTACATAATCTGTAACCATTAATAAACAGATCTAAAAAGACGTTGCTGCTTAAAGAGAAATTTGTCATTTTTTCTGTAAGGAGATTTTGGAAGGAGTCTACGTAACATCGAAAGAAAGAAAAAAAGCTGGTGAAGGAATGACTGTTGATAGCTGCTATAACGCAAGTGATAACAGGAAGTAATGTCACTATACACAGAGGTCATGTCATTCTGAATTGCAACATAAGCAATACATAAATATCGTTGTGTTTTTCAAAGATTTGATCAGGTCATTATCCTAAACTGTCCTGATCTATTTTCCCAAATGTTTTTCCGAGCACCATGATTCATTTTTAAAAGAGCTCCGCTCACCGTGGTAGTCGCCTTGGCTGGGCGGATTGGATAAAATCACCTTCATACAGCTGTAGGGCGTGTAGTCTGTTCGCTTGCCTTCCTTCCCAAACATGTGCCGGATGCTGTAGGCATATGCTTTGTCAAACTGAGGAGCAAACGAGAGAGGGGGAGAAAAAATTGTGTCAGATGGAGGAAGAGAACATACGTGAACAGCGAGAGGGCCACGGGGGAAGAGTTGTGGGCCGTGAGTGGGGAAGCTGGGGGTGAAAGAGACATAGTCGTTCATCAGTTGGATTGTGGCAGGGTGCTTTCCGCTATGAAATATAGAGCTATTAGTGGAGACCTGCTGCAGTGGCGTTGTCAAACTACAGATAGCTGCGACTGGATTATGGATCATGTGTCCACTCACTCGCACACGTCTCTATTCGACCACCTTCAGGCGTACGCAAGTGCATCCTGTAGCCAATCTATATTATCAGGTGAAAATCAGAACGCATTTATTTTCCCTCACTTTTAACGTGTCGCAATATTTTCCTGAATAAACCTTCCACTTGCTGTAGGACTACAAACAGTTATTTACTCATCAGGAACTCCGTGCTACTTTATGAAATCGTTATGGTTGAGCATTATAGGAATAAAACTGTTACTCATACACAACACTTCGCTGAAAGACACGTGTACAAGAAACAACGTTCATGGTTGCTATTTTTGTCACGCGTGTCACGTGTTACTTTCTCAATCTCGTACCTGCTTATAACTCCGCTATGGTATTTTAAATCTGCTTCTAATTCACTGCCGACGTGTTACAGATGTGTCTGGGAAAGTGGGCTTAAATCAGTCACACCGAAATCCCCGGGTGTTTCACCTGACGTGACCGTCGCTGACAGGTTTCTTGAATGAACAGTCTACGCTATAAAGAAAACGTCTTCCATTCGGTGTATTTTATGACTACTGAAAAAGTAATCCACCGGTGAATGCCTTAACTTTATGTATTTTTTTTCCTGATTCCTTCACATTTATTCTTTGAACAAACTTCGGTACGTTATGTTATACAGGGACGCAATGCACAAATCACCGAGGAAAGGAGCGATTCACGTTGGGGAATCTATTAATTATGCACCGAAAGCATTCGCACTTTTGATCCCCACTGGTCCCAGTCGGCACAGCCCACAGAGTTAACGTATACAGAGAGCACGCTGGTTACATGATCGTCTTCTTTCACCGCCAGCCTGCACCAATAATCCGAGTTTGTGAAGTGACGGATAGCTCTGGATCACAATGACAGACACATATTATAGGTCGTTACATAAACACACTATAACCACTAAACAGAGCTCTTCGGTAGTTTTCAAAGTCGGGAAGTCGGGCATTTTAGCCAACTTCAGGGCTCCATTTCCAGTTAACACGACGCCAAAGCTACAAAGCTCGGCTGATCATTTTTCCCCAGGTCAGACATTTTTATTCAATTTTTTTTTTTTTAAGATACAGTGAACCTGTACTACATTCTGTTTACAGTATTAAACCTCCGTTCATATGCAAGCCTTTACCCCTAATGGTCAAGTCATGTTTCTTTTTAATATCATCCCACAATCAAGTACTCGAAAGGGCGATTATAATACTGAGGTTAATGAAAGAGTCCATGACTTCCATTTTTGAAAACGTTTCAAATATAATGCAATTTTCCTCGACTTCTCCAACATTCTCAGGGCTTATGCATGTTCTGTTAGAATTAGTAGTGGTAATAATAATATACAAGGGCAACTCGTATGCCTGTAAGTTTTTAGACATTTCAAACAAAGTTATAAAAAGATCCAGACACGATAAAGGTAATTATTACTGCAAGGTAGATAAGAAACGTGACGGCAGTAATTGACACATCACGCTCATAAGGTTATTATAATGCCAATCAAACCCTAACGTATTAATAAATAAAAAAAAATCCTACCTCTATATGCATTAAGGTTTTATTTCATGGCTAAAAGAAAACTCTAATGTGTGCACTCCCTGGCTTAAGAAATATTGCATATGCTTAAGAAACCATTACAGTGTTAGCATTCGATGAGGGTCACTGCACTCAATCTCACTGCTGAACTCAATACACCAATCACACACATTCGAGGAACCATCCAAACGGAAAAATCCAGCCTCCCTCTTCTGGTTGTCAGGCCTGCAAGCGAGTGTTCATCATTTCCCTGCACTCAGAAGCCATTAGAACTACAATAAAACCTGCAAACTAGGCAAGGTGACTTCAAGCGGAGTGGTGTTAAAGAGGCAATAAAATCAACCTATCCATATTAATAAGGCTTGAATAGTTTATGGAGTTAGCAAGTCTCTTGTTTGAAAAGCCCGAGAAGAGATGAGCAGGATCGTGAAAAAAAAATGCATGCGTAAAAATGCCTTCAAGTGTGGCTCAGGTCGAGTCTGGATTCAGTCTTAGCAGTCTGAGAAGAATAAAACGTGCACCTATACAAAAAGTAGAGATTGTACCAAGTGTAATTTTCCTAAGCCTCCTGCCACCATGTAAGCACACGGTCGCAGACGGATATGGGTTTTTTTTTCCCTCACTGTATGCCGAGCTCATTAAAATGGAAACTAATTACCGTATTAACATACACAGCCGACCCTTTAATGTATGCAAATGCGCATCGGTTGCATTACATTATATACGTATTCCGAGCTGAAGCTTGCAAAAATCCGGACGGAAATAAATTGGCGAGGTAATTGGTCATGAATTTGCAGTGGCATGTAAAAGACTCCTGGCACTAGCGGCTCTGAATCAGCGGCAGGCCAGGAGAGACACTTTACAGACGGCAGGATTGTTCGTGTCTGAGAGCTAGCATCTGCTGCAACAATTTGTCAAATTCTGAAGGACATGATGTAACTATTTTATGCAATTCAGCTCACAGAACTAAAAAAAAAAAAAAATGTTTTTATACAGTATATACATGCAGAATATAATGTTAACTGTAATGTTAATTAATGTCTAGCAAATACATAAGTCAAATGCTTATGCTCTCACCACAATCAAGTTCGTCATTTAAATAAAAATTTAAAAAAGCCGAACCCCTAAAAGTCCACAGCTTCTACTAAAAGGATTAGGTGCGGAAGTGTTGTGCAAGTAATTGGGTCAGAAAAACAGTAACCGAGCTCACTGAATTTATATTCTGCCCTGTGGGACTGCAGCTAGGATTCAAGCCACCAGAGGAACTCGCACACATGACCCCACTCACACTCACACCTACAAATAAATCAGATCATCCCCATTGTGCTTTTGCACTCCTCAAATAAAAGCAGGAGGTCACATGACTGCCAACACACACTCACACAGGTCATTCCCAATAATATGCCACCTGCCAGTGTCTATACATTCATGCCCTGATAACCTTCCACTGCTTTTAAACCTTTACACAAGGGGAAACATTTACTGACATGAAAACTAAGTTTAAAGCTGGAGGAACGTACGGAGGAGACGAGCAGGAGGCCATGACGAGACGATTCATTTCATCAGAAATTGGTGGAAATCTTCCAGAGCACTTGAATGTCGGCGTAAGGTGCACTTAAATGCATTCATGCTTCTCATTAAGCCTTCTATAAAATCCTTGAGAACGGAGCATTAAGCATGCAAAACCCCTCACACCTACAATTAAAGCAGAACGCGCGCGGACGCGTTTATCTTCCCTCCCCTGCTCGTCATGTTGCCAGATCAGCCGTAGTGGTGCAGTTTACTATAAATGGTTGTGGTAGTAATGGGAGGATGAGTGTCATCATTCATCACCATGCCCTTTCTATACCGCGGAAGAAGTGTCACTACGGGCACGCTGATCTATTGTTTACACGGCTCTGATCTCGTTTGCAAAAGATTTTAAATCTCTGCAGAGATCCGACCTGTGAGATGTTTTTGAGCTACAACGGAAGAAATTCACAATTTGTGTTCGCAGACACGGTGGAAGAGAGATAGCGGTAGAAGTCTCCAGAATCAACTTCGCCACTATGTGACTGATCAGTTTTGCCTCTAGAGGTTCGATTTCTATAGCCTACATGATCATTCACACTTTACACCCGTTAAAATGCTGGTCCAGCATTCAATAGAACGTTTCTTCCATTAGGACTGTCAGTATAAGCAACGTTATGACGTATTCAAAAAAATAAAAATAGTTGAAGTAAGGACAAGGAAGAAGGGAAGACAATTTCGCGGCTACACCTTTAATGGGAATGTACAAATGAATTTGACCTGGCTTGGCCAGCTGAGAGAGCTTGGATTGCCACGCAAAAATAAACAGAACATTTTGGCCATATTGTGACTGAAATACTCGATATTAATTTCTTGTCTGTAGAACTGTTGCATAAAAGCTACGGCACTCAGCGCGCGGCTTCATGTCTACGCCAAATCACAGCCGTGTGGATATTGAGTCTTCACTCTTATACGTGTGATAGTGCTGAGATATACAGCATGCTTACATGCCATGCTTTTGCACACAGACTGTACTACATGGATATGCCATTATGTTGTACCTAATGTACTAGAGGTGAAGGAAAATTTTGCTGCACTTGAGTATTGTTATATTATGTTTTGGGATACTGTATCGATTCATAGTTCATATGCAAAGATTCATGACGGTGTTGTGTTTAATCCACTAGATAACAGCGTCATAATATATCTTCAGCCATTTAACTCTTCCACTCCAACATACCAATGAAAACAGAGACAGGAAGTAGTGTAAGTGCTACCAGGCAACCTGTTCTTTATACTATAACAGATTTCCAAAAATTGGATTTAAAAAAATAGTAATAAATTGAAAAACATTTTTGAATAATAATAATAATAGCAGCAATATATCGCCTTGCTTACAGTATCGCCATATATTGAATCATAACCCCTGTATGTATCGTACCACCACATTCTTGCCAATGCGCAGCCCTACTACATATGGGGGCTTAAAAAGTAAAGAGGCCAAAACATGAGAATTATTCCAGTGTAAAGTCTGAATAAAGACAACAGATGTTTACATAAGCTGAGCTAATTTCTCAAATCCCGCATCCAGCAGCTATAAAAATTCTCAGCCCAATCTTAAAGGTTTTATTTTTCCATCAAAAAAAATATGTCGGAGGTATAGCATCTGATAAGAACGCTTTCTTACACTTGTCTGATCCATGTAGGTCTATACAAAATCTGAGAATTTTCCTTTTGCTTTTGAACCATACATTAAATAAACACGGCAAAAAAAAAAAAAAAGCAGAAAAGATAGCAGCAAGCAGCAATCTGTGGACTCGGAGCAAGGTCCTTCAAGGTTTCAATGCTAATGAGGTCAAAAGCCTGACTGGCTGATGGTCAGATTCTTTTTTATTTTTTATTTTTATTTTTTATTATTATTTTTTTTTAAGTAAACAAGTCCTCATTAGAAATCCTATTACATACTAGTACACCAGTTCTTGAAATTTGTCTGACCTTGTCCTGTATATACCTAATCATGAGTTACAGCTGTTGACTGGACTATGGTGGCCATTGTGTTTACAAATGTCAACATGTTTTGGTCAGTTATTAAGCTTCAGATTCTTCTGAGAAGTTTGGCGCTAATTTTGTGATGACGGACCAAAAAACAATCGTGTGTGCTTCATGTTACATAAGTAAGCACAAAAACTAAGCGGTTGGAGATTAATGGTTCGATTGGGCCCGTGTTGCTTGCCTGAGTAGTGGGAGGGAGTAATTAAGCTTCGCACCTCTCTGACTCGCAGTTTGGTCTGGAGAACTCGTTTTTGGGGAGGAAAAAGAACAAGAAAACCCCAAATGAAAACAACAGATCTATAGCAATTTGGGATTGGACCAATGAAAAAAAAAAAGACCGTTGACAATATCCTATCTAGCTTACTATCGGAATACATAGTGGTCCTTCTCCCGTCCTGCCTGGCACATCCTCCACTCTTCCATGTGTCAATTAGCATGGTTAAGCCACTGAGGTGTGTTTGGACTCAGCTGTGTAAACATGGACAGGCCGAATGATGGAGGAGGCCAGATTTGCTCCATGCCGGAAGAGCGCTCCCGAGGGGATCGGCGCTCTAATTAACTAGGCAGCTGGTGAGGGGACTGCGTGTACGACTCCAGCAGCCATTAGCAACAGCCGCTTTTGTCCCAGCCACAGATCTTTGTACCCCACTTACCTTCCTGACACTGGGGAGGGGAAGCTAAGTTTCTATCATAAATTACAGTCCTTTCTGTCTCGGAGGGATATAGAACAAGGGACACTGTAAGAAAATGCACCATGTAATTTAAAAAACAAGTACAAAGCAGAACCCATCAAGCAGATATTAAAGCCAGGTATTAAAAGACGAATTTCCAATTAAGCACGATACGATGATTTAAATCCGAACAGTTTGAGCTCCGTTTGCCTGGCGAGAGAGAACGTTAACATCACTGCATTCTATATAAAATTGGAGAACATTTCTGCGGCGTAATTCTCAACAGCCATCCTGTAAGCCCTCCACCTCTCAGAAGAAAATGCTAACATAATGCTTTCACATGAAAGGTTATTTCAAATTGCTAAACTACCCGTAACATTTTGAAAAGAAATGTTCTTTAAAGATGTGAAGATGCATTAGGCAAGATTTGTCACGATTAGGCCTAAACAGGTGGAGCTGAAAAAGATTTGAATGATTTATTTTTTGTGTTACCCCTTCAGCCTGCCCCGGTCCACAATGCTCCACCCCTAAAACCTACAGCGGTCACTTAAGCATGAAGTCAAAGCAGGTTTTAACGCTATAAACATACAATTCGCCTCGCTCTGAGATATGACGTTCATGAGTGCGTTCCTGATTTTCCTTGTAATGGGTTTCTGCGCTGTTAAGTTGTGTTAACATTTCAAGCTACACAATAGGCCATTCACTGCTTGAAAGCCAAGTTATAACACGTAAATAAGTTAAAAACACACACACACAAAATAAAAAAAAGCCTTGTTTATTTCCAAATCATTTTATTTAACATTAATGGAAAGAGTCTCCAGTGTCCGTGCTTTGTAATGGTCAGCAATATTTCCCAGCAATGGAAAGGACAGGACTTTGCTTATTAAACTCAAAGTTTAAAAAAAAAACCAAATACCCAGAATAAATGGAAGCTGGTGAGGGAATGACTAGTTACAGCTGCTATAATGTAAGTGATAACTAACTAATTTGTCTCAAAATTCTTTAGGTAACTAAGCAGTTACAAGTTAAGCTGTGTCATTTATTAATACATTTAAAAGGTTGCAAATGCAGTCTAATGTGGTGTAAGAGGAATATTAAACACACTGGGTGTGCTGCTGAAGGAAAATATTCATCTTTCAGGATGGACACGCATTAGCCCATACCATCAGGTTCACGCACTACATAAATCCCACAGGAACTTGTTAGTGATGTATGTAATACAGAACAAAAATCATGTAATACTTCTGCGCTTTCAGCTCAGCGGGCCATTTTGAATTGTTTATGTAACAGCAGGACATTCTGTGTTTCTGTAGCATTCACTAATGGGTCCTGTCTGAATACCGTCTCCTTTACTGCGGCTTTATCCAAGACAGTCTGCGCAGTAAATAGTGAGCGAGCACTGGTTTAAAACTTTACCCATTTCATCTTCATTTATCTTCAATTCTTAGGGAAAGAAAAATGGAATTCCATACTTCTCGGATAATAAACGAGAACATGCCTTTGAAGCAACGAAGGCATTAAAATGAGATCAGGAACGATTTGGAACTCTGACTTATTATTTTTAGTCCAAAAGAGAACAATAAAGCTTGCCTAGGTTAAGCATGAGGATTTAAAGGAACACACATATACTCTGTGCGACAAAGCCGAGCATGAGCAATGAGCAACGATGCAGGGAGCATTCATTTTGGGAAAAGCTTGCTGTACAGAAGCAATAAGAAATAAGAGATAAAAATGCAATATATACTGTATGCAGACGTTAAAATGTTTGGCTCCGCTAAAGTGCATACAGACTGATTTGCTTACAGACAGAAGACTAGTTTTAGGAAGTTTCATATTGCACGGGGTGTCTAAATCATCTGATCCAAAATCCTTCATCTCGCACAGATAATAATAAAAAAAAAAAAAAAAAACTCTTCCGTCAAGATCCGAGTCCAGCTAGATCCAAGCGAAGTCTTACTTCTTAACTGGTACATTCTGCCCTAAATCTTCTGTTTGTACAATAAACAGGGTCTCATTGTAATTCAAATGAACTCATAGTCTGCATTCAGTTTCATTAAAAATTAACTAACAGCCATCTATTAAAAGCAAAATGCTATTTACTTGTGAAAATAGTGTTCCTGTAATCACTGTGAAGGAACATTGTTCACTAATTACACAGCACCCACTAGTTCTTTTAGTGCTTTACAGGTTAGATTATTCATTCATTTGTAACTGCGTTTATGAACAATCACAACATGATTAAGGAATAAGCTGAAGCCAAAAGTCACATGAAGTTTTAATTCATTTCTTTGTTAGAAAAATTGAATATTAAAAATGACATTTCCATCACAGTCTCTCAAACCTGTTAATTGGGAAAACCTGCATTAGCCAATCCACAGTCCATGGGGAGAACCAGCAAAACTCCAAAGCATCGTTAACTACACAAAATACTAAGATCTAAGGTCTTAGAGGTCCAAGACGAAAGATCAAGTCAGTCAAAAAGCTCATTTCTTTTAGCGGCATTAAAATAAGTAGCAAAGCTGTTGGCTAGGGTTAGGCTCGCCATTTTAAGTTAATAATTCAATTATTATTATTAGACCTCGTCACGAAGCAGCTTCACAAAAGTATTTAAATTCTGAATATGAACTTATGAATCTACACATTTATCCATATATATTCCTAATGAGCAAGCCTGTGGCGACGGCGGCAAGGAAAAACTCCCTGAGATGGCAAAAGGAAGAAACCTAGAGAGGAACCGGACTCAAAAGGGATCCCATCCTCATTTGGGTCACGCTGTATAGTTCAATTACAACTAATAGACTTAATACTAGGGTCAAGTTTAAAGTGCAAGACTGTTCGTGGTGATTCGAGTCCTATGCCATTATAGCAGAACCGCTCATGTCAACAGCATCATCACGGTTCTGGGTGCATGTTGAGGCAGTTTATATGGTGCCATATTTAATGGCCATAAGTAGAGCCATAAGTTATGCAATGACATTCCCATCTCCCCTTCCCCTTTCCTGTTATTATCTAAAATATGCCCCCTGTTGCTGTCTGGCTGGAATGGTGTTGTGTGGCTCGGTCGGTTCTTCGTTTCCCCATTTACACAGCCGTGGCTATGTACCACCACCAGATTGATTTTTTTCCAGTGCGCACACAGAACGAACAGCTAGCAGACCATGAGGTGATATTCACTGAATTTCTAATCCAAGTGCATTGGCTTAGAATCGACGGCTGCACCTTTAACATAATGCTTTTTATCTGCCAAATAGCAGAGTGCTGCATTTCTCTTCTTTTCTTAATCCATCACGTCACTTGTTTGCCTTCAAATCGCAGGAAGCGCAATTAGCTCAAGGTTAATGTTTGCTAACAGCTGTCACTTTACTAATAAATATTATTACCATGGTTGTACATTGCGCATTTCGTCCTTGTTCAAGCTGTCTTTCTTGTGATCCGAAGACAGAGATGAGCTTTTTCCCCCCATCTCTATGAGTGTTTGCTCACATGCGAGTCTGTCAGTGTCGGAGCAAAATGATGTGTTTTGACAGCTTGTTAATCAAACAATCTGCACTTCTAGTGCACAGTGACGTCAGGCGACTTGAAGCTCATGCGACTGAACGTTACCGGTCTCTGACATGATGGTTGGTCTTGCTCTTTAATCATAGTTTTCCAGTATGACACCACGCAGGGGGTCTAAACATGCGAGACTTGCTTTCTGCCTTCACCTGCTAAGAATAGAAAAGAAATTAAGACTGCAAACACACGCCATGAAGGTCTCTACAGCAAGCATGAGCAAGTCTAACGAGTTTCACCTCTGTATACACTTCAGATGTTTAGCACGCAACGCATCAAGCGTTAAACCTGGCTAGAGAGAGGCAAGGATCCCTGGCCTACAGCACAAATCAGAAAAGAACAAGACCTAGGCCAGTGATATGGAACAGGAGCTTTTGGAGACCTGGGCCTCATGCAATATTTATGAGATGTCATAACCTGATAGCTGAATAGGAGCCACAGAGTTCGTCATTATTTATTAACACAAAATCAAACTTCTTGCTGAATTCAGAATGGAACACACACACACAGGATTTATATCAAATGCCTAAAAAAGAAGGGGAAAGAATGGAAATTCCTGAAATGACAAACCCACTCCTTTTCCTCTTCCACAGGGTGACTAAATCCCAGCAAGCGCATAAAGAACCTCTGTTAGGGAGGAGAGAGAGAGAGAGAGAGAGAGAGAGAGAGAGAGAGAGAGAGAGAGAGAGAGAGAGAGAGAGAGAGAGAG
>JAQQZR010000038.1:8113299-8125087 GCA_030068235.1 Notoglanidium macrostoma
GAGAGAGAGAGAGAGAGAGAGAGAGAGAGAGAGAGAGAGAGAGAGAGAGAGAGAGAGAGAGAGAGAGAGAGGGGAAAAAAAACAAGCTATAATCCTTAATGGCCCTCCTGCTAAGTGTTTCAGTGGCACCCCTGCTAAGTGGTTGAGGGTTTTAATACACGTCAGTGACGGCGAGAGGGGAAAAATAAACCAAAACTGCGATAGTATTTGAGAGCTTTATCTTAAATAGCTTGAGCTGATGATTAAAAGCCATGACTAGATGCGACAGTGTGAGAAATGGAAAAAGTGCCAACAGTTGCAGTGATCTGGAGGAAATACCTTCATGAAAGAGTCGTCTCACTTCCTGTAAGGGTGTGTACAGGTCTGTCTCCATCTATTTCCATATCTATCTCATGATCAAAAGCATGTAGCATCTGTCATACATGGTGGCTATGGGCATGTATGGCTGCCAATGGAACTGGGTCACTGCTGTTTATTGATGATGTGAGTCCTTCTAAGTAAATAGAGCTATACTTTCTGCTCAGATTCAGTCAAATGCTGCAAAACTAATAGAACAGAACTTCACTGTACAGATCGATAAGGACCCAAAACATAACACAGAAACAACCCAGGATCTTAAGGCAAAGAAATTGAATGTACTTAAGTGTTTACATTTACATTTCTGTCATTTGGCAGACGCCCTTACCCAGACCGACTTACATATGTCGCATTTATACAACTGAGCAGTTGAGGGTTAAGGGCCTTGCTCAAGGGCCCAGCAGAGGTTGCTTAGCAGGGCTGGGATTTGAACTCAAGACCTTCCGATCACTAGACCAACATTTTAACCACTGAACTATCAATGGGGCATGTTCTTAAACTCTTAAATGGCTGACCGAGTCAACTCA
This sequence comes from Notoglanidium macrostoma, assembly GCA_030068235.1. Classification (NCBI taxonomy): domain Eukaryota; kingdom Metazoa; phylum Chordata; class Actinopteri; order Siluriformes; family Auchenoglanididae; genus Notoglanidium; species Notoglanidium macrostoma. The sequence continues at coordinate 8,114,184 of JAQQZR010000038.1, forward strand.
GTTGAGCATGCGTTTTACTTACTGAATAAAGACCGAAAGATCCACAAAGAAGCGGACACTAAAGGCAGCTGCAGTCAAGGCCTGGCAAAGCATCTTAAGAGACGAAACTCTACTACAATAGCTTGTATTTGATTTCTACTTCAAATCATTGAAAATTGAAGAATTTGCTATATACACACAAACATAAATGCAAAGTCTAGCCATACGTTCACTTACAGCTTACACTATCTGCATGCTTTTTGCACATACTTCTAAAAATGGTACGCACTCCTCATTGCCAATTTTTTAATCCCTGAGAGCTGCACATTTTATTTCCAACACAAATATCACACCGGTAACAGGCTGGTTTTTTTCTTCCCTAGTAGAAGTGGAATATTAATGTGACTTCTGGCATGCTCTGCTGTCTCAGACACCTCAGATACATCAGTCAAGGAAGTGCACATCACTCTATCCTGTGCCTCTGCAGGCAGAAAGTGCGATCTCACCAAGTTACACCTGAGAAGCCACACTGAAGAAGATGCAGCCACCCCAAAAATAGGCCACTTTGGCGAGTGGCGGTGCATGACCACCACAGAACCGGAATGTCTGAATAATTTCTTCCCCTTCTCTGACTTGTGGAACGGATAGAGCTCTGAGAGCCAGAGTGGGGTAAACACACACCCTCAGATTGGTTTTGAGTGTGTGAAAGTGGCTTAGTGGTAGTCAAAGCCGAAATGCTTCTTTGAACTCGGGCTTGTTCCTTGCCAGCTGCGAGGCATGGAAAAATGCTTGGTGCTTCATAGCACTGTTCAAATCTCAGAGGACTGGATTTTAGATGGCTCAATAATAATTTCCGTTCAAAAAAAAGAAAAATAGGTAGGGAAAAAATATTTCCTAAGTAGGGCTTACAATGGGGCTCTCGGAGATTAAAATGTTGAAAATTGCTGTGTCTACTTTAGATTTTCAGCTTCGCTTCAGTTCAATCAAATGGGATCTATATTTTAATTTAATAAATACTATCTCTAGAACATAAATGTCTACAGTAATCGAGCCCAAGGAATATATACCGTTTTAAGGCTATTAAATGAGATGCCTTTGTTCTGCAGAGATGTGCATGATCTCATTGAGCCTCTCTATATTATTCAAATATATATAAAGCCTTGCTGTTAATAGCTCTAACTGAGGGCCTAGGCTTTAGCCTCGGTAAGTTAGCATGATGCCACTGTAGAGAAGCACTGATACTAAGTGCATAGCAAAGCTTAAACACCGACAAAGCTCAAGGACACAATTTCACGAGAAAATGTAATTGCATTTCCACTTCACAAGGATGTGGTGTTTCCATGCTGCATGGCTTATTTGTTCTCTTGGCCAGCAAACTCCCAAATTTAAGCTCTAAACTGGATTTCATCTTCGGGGAAACTGATAATCTGACAGCACATTAATCTGCTGGATGTTAAGAGAGTTAGAGGGTTTTTATTGTCATTATATCCACATACAAGTATACAACACAGCGAAAGAGCATTCTCAAAGGCCTTGGTTCGATATTACAGAGGTCACTAAGAATAGTGTACACAATCCACAATACTTCGTCCAATGTACAGTTGTGGTCAGAAGTTTACATAAATTCATCATGGGCATGGCAATGTTTGGCTTTCAATGATTTCTTTGAACTGGTCTTTTTCTAAGGAAGAATGATTATACCTAGAGGGTCAAACATATACACAAACCCAACCGGATTATTAATTCAGTGGTGCTAAAAGTTCCAAAATGTCTTAAATGACCGAGGGCAAGTCCTCTCGACTTGGAGATCATGATTGACTAGAGCTGGTAGCTTCTCTGTGCACAACATAAGGGTTTGTTTGACAAGTACAAGTAAATAGGAGGCATAGCAACTTTGCCAAGGTCTAGAAGAAGACCCAAACCCTCAGCCGAGAAGAAATTGGTTCAGATGATCAGGAACGACCCAGCAACCATAAAGACCTGCCACGAACTGGAAGCTGAAACACTTCTAGTCAAGCGAGATTTACATTGCCATGGACTAAGAGACTGTTGTCTAAGAAACAATCCCCTGCTCCAAAATAAACACCTTTAAGCTCTACTAAAGTTTGCAGCTGACCACAGGAACAAAGAAAAAGCCTTCTGGAAGAAAGCTTTATGGTCAGATGAGACAATGATTGAGTTGTTTGGCCACAATGACCAGAGGTAGAGAAGAACACTGTACCAACTCATCACGCTCTGGGGCTTTTTTTCTTCCGGTGGAACTAATGCATTGCACAAAATGGAGGGAATAATTAGGAAGCCCAGAATTCTCCAGCATAACCTCAAATCATCAGAAACTTGAACACAACTGGGTGTTCCATCAGGACGATGACACATACGCATCAGAGCTGGACGTGGAATGGACAAATGGATAAAGCAGGCTAACGTTAAGCTTAAAACATGGGAACATCTGAACTGAACTACATGAAAGTCAGGTCCATGCCAGGCAATTTGAAATTTAAACGATCTCCATCAATTTAGCCAAGAAGAGTGGCCAAATATCCAACCAGAACTCTGCCAGAAGCTTGCTGATGGCTACCAAAAGTGCCTGCCGCTTAGGTTGTTTGTTTTTTTTCCCTATTAAAGATGTTATACAATCACTCTTCCCCAGAAAAAGAACAGTTCAAAGAGATCATCGAAAGCCCAATATTTCCACGATGACTGTATGTAAACTTCTGACCGCAACTGTAAATGTTTCTCCTTTAAACCTTTACCGGATACATTCCTGAATGCATAAACAGATTATACATGCCACCTACACACTAGATAAATGCACTGCGGTCTGTTACCAAGAAAATACGTTTTCCAGAATGTGATTTTGTCCCCCGATGAAGTGTCGGGTACCATTTAAAACACTTCATAACAGTTTGTAATGAAAAACATTTTGTAATGAACTGAAGTGCAGATATTATGATTATAATTCTAATTCATAGCTTGCTAAAAGTGATCTGTAATATCACTAACATATTTTGTCAGTATACTGAAGTCCCATTCAGGGCGTATTCCTATCCCATGTCCAGCATTCCTGGGATAGGCACCAGATCCATCCAAACACTGACCAGGATAAAGAGAGAAGGGTGGTTGTGTTTTTGACAGTAGATGGGTTTATAGCCCTGGGTTTATTGCTCTATTTGGCCCTCTACTGGAACAACATAGACTAGCTCTTTTTCCCCTAAAGCTTTCAACTCCACACAAGTTTAACTGAGACCACGGATTATAAATTCACTTGGCGTGCCGGAATAAAACCTTTAGCAGGCCACAGGTCGCATGTCTGACACCCCTGGCCTATAACATACTTTGACCCTTCAACTTTAATTAATTCAAATGATGTGGAAATGTTTTAATTTACTTTCTGACCTTGTTTTGGCTTTCTGCCTGCAAAGCTCACGTTGGTTAAGGAGCCAATTTAACAAACACAGTAGTAAAAAAGAGTCACTAGGCCTATCAAACCTTTCAGTTCAGGAATGTCTGTAGTTTGCAAACCTACATACAGAAGGTCCGAATTTCACATTTTCAAAAGGTTTTCTAGGCTGCTAATTGTTTTAACGAAGCTCTACTATTCTACTCGGAATCCGTACATCATTCTCAAAGGACTTCTAGTCTTGTTAATTCAAACAAAAACAAACATGCATTAAAAAAATAAGGCAGGTTCTCAGAAGCAGTGGCAGTTCAAAAAAAAAAAAAAGAAAAAAAAAAAGCCACGCATTGTTCAGTTTTTAGAGAAGAGAAATGTCAGCGCCAGCTATTCTATTGAAAAGGTTGCTTGTACTCAACAAAACATGATAAAACGCTCTCACATCCTAAAGATGTCACTCTAAATTAACGAAATCTTGGTGATGCCGCGCTTCTTTTTTCTTTCCAAGTGCAGCCTGAAAACACATTTACAAACTTGCCGTCCTCTTGATCTTCATTTATTGCTTTTGTCACACAAAGTGACATCTTATTTCTCCCAAAATAGGAAATGTACCATTCTGTGGAAAACAAGCTTAATTCGTCTCCCCTTTGCCTTTACAATGTTGTCACAGAAAATTGCACACCATTTCATAGATGGAGAAGGGAAGTGTGGTGTGCGCAGATCTATTGTTCGGTTTATTGGTTTTAGATTACTTCAGGTGCAGATATTCACCTCCATTCACAGTGGAAAGCAACAACCCATCACAGCATTACTGGCACTGTATGGCTCAATAGACATGCTGCAATGAGCGTGGCCTCAGGAATGAATAATGTATTTAGCAGAATATGATGCTTATTTATAACCGCGCATTTGGGGTGGGGGTATAGAATTTCTTTTGAGGTGGGGGGGGTAGATGGTATGACATCGTGGCTGTGGTATTTGTTTCATTTTCACAGTAGTAATGTGTCTCCTTAATTCATAAACTGTAGCTTTGCGGAAAAGAGAAAAAATATATATGATAAATATGCATAATATATCCGAGTAGTTAATATACATTTTGATGCATGATGTCTGAGCCTGCATACTTCTGAAAGAAGATATTTAAGCACTGGCTACTAACCGAATCACAGTAGTTCTTTACATGGTGAAAAATTTGTCCGCCCTGCACTAGGCATGATGGGGGTTGAAAATTTGACAACATACAGTAAGTTACAACAAAGTATGACCGTATTAACCATCCATTTAATCTGCAGCAATAATAATAACGCACGGGCGCAATCGATTCTTTATTTAGTAAAAGTCAACAATGAAACATCATGTGATCATGCACCATGAAACGGTTTCAACCTTACAGTGTCTTCAAAGGCACTGCTTGCATGAACGAAATCAGGGAAATGACACAGAAGGCGGTTCTTCCTGCGTTCAGGATGCACTCATTTGACTGGTGAGAAACTGAATACATTCAAATGTGTCCCCATCGGGACCGTCATTCTCAGGTGAGGATGTGAATGCCATTGGCTTCTCCTTGACTGAGAATCAACTGGGAATAAACATTCCCTTTCTGAGTGAGATGACGAGACACCGAGGACTCAGCTTGGGAGTGTAATTTTCTTGTTAAATGTTCCATGGGCACAAAGAAAAAAAAAAAAAAAAAAAACGGTGCATTCTCCAGAATTTCTTAATTAAGGACACCGATTAAGAGTGCCAAATTATTTCCGGCATCCCCTTCACAGTACGAGAGCTCTCATTTGTCTGAGTGACCCAGACTTCAAAATTGTTGAAGGACAAACAGGGAGACGTACATCAGCACAACGAGTGTGTGAGATGTACGGATACCGGAGAGTGTGCTAAATGGGCGCAAGAGCATGTGAGGGTTAAAGGCGTGGTTATATTTACCTTATCTGCATCCACTTTGCCCTTGATAAATTCAGACCTCCAGAACTGCAGTGCCTGGTCCAGCGTGAGGCCGATGCCCTTGAGGAAGAGGCCGTACTGCATGCGGCCGCCGTGGCGCAGGTGGTGGTTTTCTCTCAGGGCTTTGTGCAGCTGCCTCATGCACAGAGGGAACGACTTGGCAGAGAGCTAGCGGAGGAGGAAAAGGAGGAATGAATGAAGGAGACATTTTTGTGGGTACACAGAATATACTGGAGTGATGTGATTAAGTCAGAGCAGGATAACCTCATAACCCAATATTACAGTCTAATCCTAGTTACTTACAATGCATTACGATGGAGGATGACATTTATCAGAGCAAATTAGGGGCGGGTGATCTGGCCAGCAGATCATTTGGAGTAGAATCACGATCTATGATCTGAATCAGAATTTTTTTTTTTTCACTTGCTAGACTATAAAACGTTTTGAATTTGTCTAAAGACAATACAACATGAAGAATGCAAACCTAATTTCAAAATATCAGTGCCAAAGTATTATGAACTTACAGCGAATTGAGAAGCAATACAAACAGAAAGTAAACACCAGCTTTACGTAGTCAGAACAATAGTATAGCACAATGCAAACAAAAGCGCATTTCTTCAACTTGGACCAGTAGCAAATAATGCAGTTTCGATGCAAAAAACAAAACAAACAAACAACTTTGGAATATCTTTCAATTATTCAGAACTCGGGTATACTGCCTGTGGTTCGCAGAACGCAGACGTAAAAGTGCGCTTCTGTCTTCTGTTTACGAAGTCACGCCTCCAATATGTACGCCTCAGTCACGTGCATACCATCTATTTGGACAACTCTCACTGGACGCACGTCCTAATAGATGGTCTGCACGTCATGTCACCATATGCAGAAGTCATGGCGGTTACACCCAGCGAGTGTCAGAAAGACTGAAAAAATGGGAAAAAGCTGAAGCGGGAAAGTTAGGACAGTGCTGTTTTATTATTAATTTAATGGCATGATCTGTACAATTCCTCTGAAAAACAGATCATATGCCAAATTAAGATGGTCCATGATATAACGTCGATGAAATAGTAAAAATCTCCACAGCTTGATTATGTTGTTATAGGAAAATAATCCCCAACAGGTTGGTGTGATGCAGGCTACCAGGAGCTGAAGTTACTGTTTCCAGACTGTCACCATGTGTAATTCCTCTCACATCACAACGATTTGCATTAGTTAAAGAACGGCACATAATGCTTTTAATCCTTTCTTTTACAGTTGCATTTAATGTTGCAGAACATCAGCAAACCAAGAGACTTCCTGTCATCACTTACAGCGGCTAAAGAACTCCGATCCCTCGCCAGTCTGCTTTCCCTCTCGCAAAATGAATAAGACAAAAACATGGCATGTGACGGGAACTGGAATACGCACAGTCCACTACACTGAAGAGTTTGCCATAAGGAAGCCTGTTACAAAGCACCCACACTGAAGACGTATTCTGTTAACGAGCGGTTACTATACAAAACTATTTATTATCGTCGATACGAGCGCATTAAAGAAACACGGAACGGATCGGTCGAAAGAAAGCAAAATATAGATACTTGGATAAAACATCTTCAATTTCAGGTCACGACTTAAGATCTATGGCCTATGGATTGTTTTTGTGGCATTGAAAATGGCAATTCACTCTCTACCTTGGTGCAGAGGATTCTGGGAAGTTTGAGGCTGCCCTTTTAATAGAAAACTGGTGATTTGTCTTGCAGCGTGCACTAACGCAAAACGGATCAATATCAAGACCAATCAGAACACAGAATTCAACAGCACTGTGGTACAAATAACTTAAAGCGCCAGCCAACGTAAAACAAACAAACAAATAAATAAATACAGATATAATTCTAATTAACTCTGGCTTAAAGTAAAATAGGAAAACGACATTGCTTTTAGAGTGCCTGAAAAAACAGCGCAGAACAGCGGACACCACCGCAAGGTGACAGACTGATAGCTCATTACGTAATAAATTAACAGGATATGTAAATAGACAATTAATTGGTCTAATTATCCAATGCCAATGTTGTACCTTACCACACAATGTCAGCCTCAAGTACTCGTTTATTTACTTAATCTGTTTTGCGTTTTAAACAATCTGAAGGACTGCTGCAGTGTATTTACTGGTGCCTCCATCATCCTTTTCTTTAAGCTGTACACTCCCCTGATGGTGTTTGTACTGTACTGGTACTGTAATCCATATTGCAGTATATCAAAGGAGAAGGTGTGAATAATGTGCTCTACTTGCAGTTATTTTAAACAGCAGTTCCCATATACACGATACTAATGATACTAAATATAAAAGTTTCCCAGAGTGTTGGTTAAATATTTTTCGCTTTCGGCTTGACCTTTAAATTTAATTATAAAGAGCCATCAATCTTCACGAAAGCAGTCAGAATTAAAGCTATAAAATACAGCCGTGCCTGCGCACATTTGCGCTTCACGGTTAGAGAACGGTTAGACAGTGATTAATATGGAAATGAAAATGGTAAAAAAATAAAAAAATAAAAATAAACGCTTTTCGATTTTTTTTTTCCCCCCCATTTCAAAGACAGAAACAGGTCGGGGTTTCATTTTCCGTCGCTGAGTACTCACTGGATCAATCTGCTCCAAGGAGACTTTTCCAATGTTCTTTTGGATGCTGTAATCCTGGCCCACATAGGCTTGGCTGCAACACAACAAGTCAAGAACAACAGTGAAGATCAATCATACGTGTTCATTTCAATATTTATGAAGGCATGTCTGTTTTATAGCACATTCTTTGCCCATGACCAGCTGGTAACGGACACTCAAATGGCAAGATCACGGTTTTCTTTCCTTGTTGTCTATCGCAAGGTAACAAAACTGGAATTTCGGCAAAAATTACCCATACCTACAATGCATAAAATCATAGACATAGCATAAAACATAATATCCGATTCTGTTCAGCTGATTCGCGCGGCATACAGGCGCTCTTTTGGCTCCAGGTCTGCCAGGAGGAAGTGCCTCAAACCTGTTGCAAATTGGATGGCTGGCGTCTCTCAGCATCGCTAAGGTTTTTCCCTGTACAGCTACATCGTACAAATCAGACAGCTGTTGGTTCGGTTTCCCCAGCTGTTTCACACTGTGCGCTCCGAGTGGCAAACTGTAAATACATGTTACATACAAGAACGCGTTCCACTTGGCTAAAAGTACAGAAATATCCCAAACACTTTGCTTCCAAATTAAACATTTTTTTTGCAGGTATTTTACAGATAAACTCTCATCAGAGAAAAGCCTTTTACAGCATACTCCGTGTAGATGACTGGTTAGAAAGCCCTTGACCCAAGAATGAGACATGTCCGAGCATGGTATGGTTTAAACCCCCAGGGTGGCACGGTGGTGCAGTGATGAGCACCGTCGCTTCATAGCAAGAAGGTTCTGGGTGTGAACTTAATGGCCGACTGGGGCTTTTCTGTGCGGAGTTTGCATCTTCTCTCGGTGCCTGTGCGGGTTTGCTCCGGGTGCTCTGGTTTCCTCCCACAATCCAAAGACGTATAGATAAGGTCAACTGGCTACTCTAAATTGCCCATAGGTGTGAACGCGAGTGTGATTGGTCGTCTGTCTCCGTGTTAGCCCTGTGACAGACTGGCGACCTGTCCAGGTGTACCCCACCCTCTCGCCTGAAGTCAGCTGGCATTGGATCCGCGTTCAACCACGAACATAACAGATAAATGGTCTAGATAACAGATGGACGTACACCCTCCAAAAGGTCCTGAGCAGGGGCACTGGATTTTACAGACAGATTTCAATCCTCCATTTTGTTTATACAATATGTTTGGGTAATTCCCAAAATGAACAGGGCAGCTGAAAGTGGAAAAGAACAGGGGGGGGGGGTATTTCCAAACAAAGAGCTGTACCATAAATAAGGGCCATTTCTCCCAAAAAATGTTTTCATATTTGACTCAACGGTCACAAACATGATAAACGAAAAAAGCTTTTTGAAGCACTATATATTCTTCAAGACGGCATAGGAACCTATTCTTAAGCCCGCCAGATGACGTACTTGACAGGCCTTGTGAATCAAGACAACGGAAAATAAGCACTCTCCAAGATTTCACAAGATTTCTCTCTCAACAAATACAAACATAAAACATTCGGGATGCAATTTCCACTTAAAATAACAAGCAACAAAAAGAGCTTTCAGACGAAGCAGCTCGGAGATCGACTGTACATCATAATGTCTGAAATCTCGAGAGAAGCTTCAGGTTGACAATGAATTGGATGGAGGTTTAACTAACAATAAAAAAAAAAAAAAAGCATGATTTAAAGTGATTTTAACCAGCATTTAATAACATCAGATATAACAGACTGTAAATACTAGTTCAATTTCCTACAATGCTTTAAATTGTTTATATTCACATACTCCCCCGAGATCAACGTTCAATCACTGCTATGCAACCGTTACCATTCCTTATTCGCCAGTTGGGACTTTAACCAAGTTAATCTCCCATATCAACTGTGCTTCTATTAACATTATAAAGGTAAGCACCTTGCTATAACAATTCTCCCCCCTACCCCTAAATGTGAAAGCTCAGCAGTGGAAATAAAGGCATGTGCATTATTGAAGCTGCTCCTGTTTCAGCAGCGTGATTCGCTGAACGCTTTCCCACTAGCCTAAAGGTAAACTCCACACTGCGCATTCTGGTGCTAGTGTGATTCAGTCATGACTCAGAGACAGCGTCCAAGTAGAAATGTTAACCTCAATCATTTCCTTACATTTCGTATTACTTTAAGGGTAAAACACCACAGAGCATGCTGATGTAGAGAAATAATCCACGATGCGATGGTGTGACGCTGCCTGACGCAAAACTGTCAGTTAGTGTGAAGGTGTTTAGTTATGGTCAAGAAAAGATGCATCTTTTAGATTACATTTGGTTTTCAATCTGTGCAGAAAAGCTATTTAATGCATGCAATTCAAAAAGGAAACCCACTGCTGGTACTTACAAACGAGCCAACTGAGAAAATCAGAGACGAAAAGCAGTTCAAGCCAAAATACTTTGTCAAAAGACAACAAAGTGCATTTGGTTCAGTTATATAATAGAGTAAACATGGCTCGAATGACATTATACCCTGCCGTACCCCATTATACATATGGACTGGTATCATGGATGCCCCACATAGTCTAAGACTAATAATAAATGGATTTAAAAAGTGGTTGTTTAACAAAGCAATTGTGTGTGTGAGAAAGAGAGCGCGAGCAAGAAATCCTATCACATGAGAGAGAGAAAGGGAGGGAGAGAGAGCGAGAGAAATATCACATGTGAGAGAGAGAAATATCACATGAGAGAGAGAGAGAGAGAAATATCACATGAGAGAGAGAGAGAGAGAGAGAGAGAGAGAAATATCACATGAGAGAGAGAGAGAGAGAGAAATATCACATGAGAGCGAGAGAGAGAGAAATATCACATGAGAGAGAGAGAAATATCACATGAGAGAGAGAGAGAGAAATATCACATGAGAATGAGAGAAATATCACATGAGAGCGAGAGAGAGAGAAATATCACATGAGAGAGAGAGAAATATCACATGAGAGAGAGAG
>JAQQZR010000038.1:8137972-8150163 GCA_030068235.1 Notoglanidium macrostoma
AAAGGACCCTTCTGTTGTTGCGGGGCCGTCTGCTATAGGGAAAACCCCTCCCCTCAGTTATGAGATGTGGGCAAACTGGTTAGCAATAGTGCATTTGGAAATGCTGCTCATTAAATACAAACCCCGCCAAACCGGCCATCGCTCATTTAAGGGCTGGCGACAGCAAACAGCAGAATATATCCAAAAAGCCGAAAAAGCTAATGAGTCCTCCCAGCCAGATGGTGATTCAAGTGCAGTGCAACATAAGCCTTTCTACAGAGCGGTACTCATCAGGAACCTGAACTCTCAAGCCGTCCATCGACATCCTGCCAGGGGACTGTGCACAACACAGAGAAGCTACTCCAGCTAATTGGCATTAGTGTGGTTCACTGGAAGCGAGCGCATCTCTCCGAGGAGCACCATGTTCCCAAGATGTAGCTTGTTAACACGTACGCCAACTGGGATGTAACGCAGGTCTCTAGGAAGCCGATCATCCTCGGGGGAAAAGCGAGACGAGTGAATGACATTAACCGAAAGACCGGATGATGAAATTTTACCGTTAACCAGACGTCTGAACAGATCATGACCATTTACGGTCGTCATTAATGGGGCAGGCTGTAGAAGCAAAGTCAGCGTTTGGCAGGGTTTTATTTTTTATTTTTGCAAGAAAAAAGTTTCCGGACAGCAACAGCTCAGAAGTAAAAAGGTACTAAAATCGTGACCTTAAGATTGAGAGCTCGTATTACTTAACCGCTGAGCCGTAAACCCAACAAAAAAGAAATAAATAAAGGAAAGACTATTGCGTACCTGTGTACTATTCCAGACTGTTACTGAGCTCTAACGCTAACCCGTCTTCCTATTTATGTATGAATTTTAAACACCTCTCATGTCACCTTTAAGCTTACCAAGAAGGTCTGTTTTTTCTAGATAAGTACATACTTTTGGATTTAAGGTCGAGGTTTTCAGTTTGAGATGCAGCGATGGACAAAGTGGAAAACATCATCAAGCTGACCGCAGAAAGTTTTAAAGAGAAACAAATGGAGGCAGTGATTGTGGCTGGGTGTGAAATTGTTAAACAGTTTACAACCGACTTGAAAACCAGATGGAGAGGGACGATTTGGCGCCGACTTGGTGCAAATAATGCCTCAGCACATTCCTGCAAACACATCTCCTGACTTTTATATCATCTGTCAAGACATGAGTTCATTCTTCCCACTAGACCAATAAAGCCAGCAAGGTACAAGAAATATCCCTTTGGCTTTTAGTCACTTACACTACACACCATGTGTTACTGACGTAATAAGATGTTCAAATCCTAAAAGCATTATACAATTGTAAATCTGGAATTAGCATGGCATCATGGAAAATTCCCAAACCAAACACTCTGGGAACCCCTGATGAGCAAAGCCGTAAACCCACACCTACACTACCAGTCAGAAGTTTGGACACGCCGACTCTTTTTCATAGGTTTTTCTTTCTTTTTTTCTTTCTACGTTGTAAAACACGTACGTTGTAGCCAGTTGACCTAATCTGCATGTCTTTGGACTGTGGGAGGAAACGATAACTATTGACGATAACTTATCGAACGGACCTACACGTGTCCGGATACGGATAAGCAGCTGCTGTTAAGACGAATGTCCGCCGCTGCTCTGCTAATCCGCTGTAGTGATGGGCTGTATTGAGCAATGAATCATCACGGTGTGAAAACAAGCAGCAAAGTCATCTTCCCTTTGTTGACAGAGACAGCGCTGTCTTGATAAGCAATCAGAAATACGGAAATTGATCTGACGAGATTAACAGTCTCAGACCAGGAAGGGGTATCTGTCCAATACAGATATGGAACCACACGCAAAAGGACGGACACGAAGCAGACAGAGATATGACACACACAACACATCAGCAAGAGGCTATTATAAAAGTTCTTGGGAAATGGTACATTGTGCTCGCAAAACTTAAATGTGTACATTTTTATTTTGTACTCTTTTTATTAAGTTAAAAATACATTCTTTTGTTTGATTTTCTTAACCACCAATAATTATTTACAAACATTCATAAAGGTTGGAGTAAAATATTATAGCATATTAACTAATTCCTTTTACTAAAATTATAATAACATTGTATATTATATTATATAGATATCTACTATATAGAACAATAACATTACTTTTATTAAAATAGGGAAAAAAAAAGTTAAGCTTTCATTAATAACTATGAATATTTGCGTAGGCTGTAGTCAGCTCAAACATAAAACAGCTACCTCTATTCCATTCTCTTTTATTAAGCTTTTGGCAGTCTGTAAAAAGATTTCTTGCCAAGTCAATTTGTAGCCTCGATCACACAAAAGCTCGTTCCCTAGAGCTGGGATTTCACGGCATTAGAGCCGCTTTACTTCCACCCACCGTGACGTCACAAGCGTTTCCACGATTGTAATTGTCGTGCCCTCTGCTGGCTGAACAATGCGATTACAGCTAAGAAACACTAAGATTAATCACGGTTAATTTCTTTCATCGATTTCAGTAGTCATAAATTTTCATTTCAATTTATCGATGGACAATACATCGTTACATGCCTACTGAAAACATAACTCCGTATTTTACATTCGACAAAATAACCAGAAGAAATCACCGTACTACATCATGCACTCTAAAATATGATTATGGCCTCATGTAGTGCTTAAATGTTGATATAAATTTCATGCTATAACAAACTCCCTTTTTAAAATTAAGAACAGAATTTCAACTCAAGTATGTAAGTTCAACAAAAAGTAAATGGGTAAATGTGCACATTTATGAATATAATTTAAGTTTGCATTAAACTGAGGTCTGTGTATAAAGTTCTCATGCGTACACCAGACACATGATTTATACCAAGCTCGAATTACCCCATGAGACTCATGCAGGCAGCATTATTTACATTCTCAGTCTTTAAACCTGGAGAGAATAAGGAATTCCCTAGCAGTGACTTCATTACACACCCACCATCAAAATTTCACATTACACTATATACAATTTCAGCATTCTTTCAGCACAATCATTAGACAGACTTTGTTTTCTTCCCTCCTCCCAGTTCTTGTGATTTGGGATAAGCTAAATAAAACCAAATGAAATTAAACAGGGCTGTTTCCGCACAGGCTCTAACGATCCTTCTCACATCACGCCATTCGTAAGCCGACTAAGCGAAAACGCCGACTGTCTTGTTAGCAATATTGCAAAATGTCATTTGACGCAAATGCACTGAAGTTCCGGGCCAAGCAGCAGAAACGCTGCGTTGTCATTAAGCTTGGCGGCGCAGCACGCCGAGTGTTTTAAACTGATCCGCATTGGAAAAACATTTACAGTTCTTTACCATGTTCTCCATTTGAAGAAGCAAACTTATGCTAAATAGTTGGGAAACTTTTTAGCATTCAAACAGAACGGATTGAAATATCTTCGCCGGTTATAAATTATTTTGGCGTCAACAAAACTGAAGAAAAATAAAACGGCAGACAGACAAAAAAGCCTTTCGATTAAGGAAGGGAAATTTCTTTTCGCGGTCCCTGGTCAGCGCTTTCTTTTTTCTTTTTCTTTTTTTTTTTTTTTTTTTAAAACGTCTGCACAATGTCACCGATTGACAGTTTTCTATTACTAACCAAGTACATAAAGCTGTCTTTACAAAAACAAGCAAGCTGGAAAGACTCCAAATTATAGTGTGCCAATTTAATCATTCATGTTATTATTTCTCACCCTAGACACCCAATCAAAATAAATTATATGTAAGCCTTTTTTTTTGTTGCTTGATTTACGGGACAGCAGAAATGCTGGCTCTTCCTCTGATTGCTGTTCTGACTGGAAGATTTTAAATAAATTGTCCCCAATACATCTACACCATAATTACACAACAGACAAGTCATCATTAAGCAAAGATTGTAAAAACAGGAGGATGATTCTAGCGTGCCACCCAGATCGGACCATTGCAGTGAAACTGAAAACGTTCATGGTGGTGGGAAAAGAAAAAAAGCTAAAGGGACCATAATTTGGACAGGAACTACTCACCGACCACTGTACACCTGCTCATTCGTGCAATCAGCCAATCAAGTAGCAGCAGCACAATGCATAAAATCATGCAGATACAGGTCAAGAGCTTCAGTTAACGTTCACATCAAACATCAGAACGGGGAAAAACGAGATCTCATTGAGTTTGACCGTAGCATGGTTCTTGGTGCCAAACAAGCTAATTTGGTGATTCCAGAATCTGCTCACATCCTGGGATTTCCATGCACAAGAATCACTAGGATGAAAAACATGTAGTTGAGTGGGGAAACTCCTTGTTGATGAGCGAGGTCAGCGGAGAATGGCAAAACAGCTTCAACCTAATAAGAAACCTTCAGCAACTCAACATCAGGATCTAATCCTGTCAGCCAACAACAGGAATCTGAGGCTAGTGAACTCAAGATCACTTGGTCTTTTTATCTATCCAGCTGACCAGGGATAGAGATGTTCCTGTTAATGTGGCTGAGGAGTGGATTTTGAACAGTCTACTAGTCTTCGGCGAGTCCTGTATAACCGGGCTTTGTTGGGCGATGTGGTCACGTCTTATGATTTGTTGAGCAAGCCTATTAACAAAGACGGGCCTATTCATCAACTGTAACCTTTTACTGCGCCCAAGATGTTCTTCTGCGACACTGCTTAAAGCAAAATGGCATCCGATTGTAAACGTGTGGCAGTTCAATGCAATTACGGCGCACCAAAAACGCATGTCGTGTCATCTTGGATCACGTTCAGGCCTGAAGAAAGTCAGCCGGGTAAACTAAAACCCATGACTCGTACACAACAAAAACTCTCTTATAAATGCACACCAGGAACAGAACTTATTTTCAGTTAAGCACGTGGAAAATAAAGGGTAATCGGTTGGGGATTGGTGTGTAGGGAGGTCAACTTTTTTTTTTTGTCATTTTTATGAAAGCCTGTTTCTGCCACACACACACAAAAAAAAAAAAAAGTCTGCTTAATGGTAACTATGTGTCTCAGAGTTAAAAACAAACGCTCTCTCCGGGGATCAGAGACTTCGTGTAATATCATGCGATTCTTACAGTAACAAGAGCTCACGGGTTGTGAAACCGTGCCTAAAATAGTCCTCTACGACTGCAACCGTTTCCATTTGAAATGTGTAAATAGTTCAGTCTGATATACTGCAGAGGAGGTGGTACTGCCTAACACAGGCAGAATTATGAGGGGGAAAGTAAAGTCGGAATTCCAAGAATGAGGTATGAAGTTGTGAAAAACAAAGTAGGAATTTCGGGAAATAAAGCTGCAACTGAGAGGGGGAAAAAAGGCAGAATTCTGAGAAATGGAGAAACCTCCATGTTGTTTGGCGACATTTTTCTGGCCTTCTGGCCAAACAGCATGATACAACGATCTCCTAGAACTGTTGTTTTTTTTTTCTTCTTAGATTTCATGTTATGCATCTTATTATTCTGGTTACGATGTGGTCCACATAGCCTAGGCTACCTAAATCCATACGATGCTTTTTTGCAGAAGCATGATATCTGCCTACCGCTTCCACAACAATCTCATCTGTGCAAGGAAATATTGGTAAATGTATAATATCACGTCATCCGGCACGTTCACAAGTTCAATTATGCGATGATTTACGGTAACAAACTCAATAAACGAACAAAGCCTTAAGAGTAAACAAGATTTTCCCCTCACTGGAGCTGTAACTCTGTTAACCGTCACTTTCAAAATGAACAGCAGTCAGTAGTTGTTACTGGTGGAGAAATGTATCCGCTAAAGAAAGAGAAAAACAACAGAAGGAGACTGAAATGACGCAGCGCAACAGCCTCCCAAGAGCGTGTGCGGTGATGTTTAAACATTAAAAGGCTTTATCTTCAGAAGAACACTCAAGCTTTCAACACCTCTACCTTCAATAATTATAGCTGTAAAATATTCAAGAGCTTTATTAGCGCTGGGGCTTTATTGCGAGTGAGAAGCATGAGAGAGACTTAAAGTGATAACCATGGTTTCGTTGGCACGGTGATTGCTTTTCTGTCAAAGATAGACCAAGCTCCTGTTTTACCTATTTCACTACGGATCCTTTACTTATCTCAATTAAATAACCAGTCAAATGTGCTATTAAATTCTTACAGGTGAGTAAATAGAAACAGAAAGAGTTCCATGTAGGTAGGAATTTGATGCTGCTTCAATAGCACACGCTGAAGTAGGCGAAATGTTAGATGAACATGCATTGACATATTTCATTTCACATTCATGAACTCAAAACTCTTCATCTACTTCGGGGCGGGACTTCCAGGGGGTGTCAGTTACCGTCACCTAGGCAACCGTCAATCATTACAGATTCATGCCGATTGGTTCGTCAGTCATTTTATCAGGTGGGGAAAAGGAAAGGCTGCTCTTTTAGCGTATTTCTGAATGATGACATGAAAAGTTCAAAGGATGATCGCTTTTTTTTTTTTTTTAATGCTGGTACTTCACACCGGTGTAAATGAAAAAAATACAAGCTATATAATTCCTAAGGGGGGGAAAAAAAAAAACCTCCCATTAAAACCAAATATTTCCTTCTAGTTTGAAAAACAGGAAGCAGAATGATCAGCGAGGCAGCAAAGCAGTAATTTAAGCGGTCATGCAGCACTACTGACTATACGCCATGCTGAACAGAGAACGACAGCAAGTGCTATCGTTATACCAATTACCCATGTGTACATGTTCGGCAACTTCAGCACTCCCTTGCATCATGTTCAGGGAAATATATCACATTATAATGTATTTGTTCTGCACGTAGGGAGCCGAAAAGAGGTGTACGTTTCCAAACACGTTATTTACGTGATCACAAACACTAGCCCAAAGTCAAGGGACCGAATTTCCTTCATTTCGCTGAAATCGCTTTCCAATGGTCTTGAATTCACGCTTCACGCCAGACTAGTGTAAGAACCACAAAAACTCATTTGCGCAAGGTACAAAACTACCAGTTGTGTGGTCAATCAGATCCTCTCTCTAGAAATGAAAACGCTTGCGTATGAAACGCACCCATGCCGAGCATCATGATTGAGTTTCAAGGACGCAAGCAGAACGTTGTTAATATCAGCGATATTCTATGTTGCATAAATCAAATTCCTCAAAGCCCGTAGCAGCATCTCGAGCCTTTGTTTGGCTCTGGAGCTGTGGAGCGGAAAAAAGTTAAAAGAACCTTCTTGCAGTGAGGGGACAGTGCGAAGCGCTGCACCGCCGTGCCGGGCTCTTTCCTGGTCTAAACCGTCTTTCTGTCTACGGGGTCTAATTTCTGAGGGAAAATAAAAAAAATATATATGCAGATTTCAGTACTGTTCAAATTAGTTTTTAAAATATCATTATAGGAAGATATGGCTACACTTGGGAATGACGTGATTGGCTGTATTCGGAACTATAGGATGTCTAAATGTGTCGTTAATTTACATACACGGACTCCACTTAACGTTACACTAATCTGGAGATCCATGCACAAAGCGCCGTTGCTGCCAGTGCAATTCCCATGACGACATCCTGCGATGCACGGGAGCTTGGTATCGGGAGAAGGTGGAGCTAACCAAAAGAGACTTCGCCTCTCATCTCTACTGCGGAAGAATGTTGACTTCGTTCCTGTACAGCGGAAGGGCATGGGATCATGCGGTCCATGCTTTTTACCGTCATTGATCCAATCTAATGCACACTTTGCTGCTTCACCGCCAGTGGAAATCCTCCACTGAACTGTAAAGTGGTTTGAGATTCTCTAGTAAATATCCAACGAGTCTTTTCCAAAGCTTAAGCGCTCTCCCATCTTCAAAAAAAAAAACAGTTCCCGACTCCTGCTCCGGAATTCCCCTTTCAAATGCTATATGCATGCCTGGCCTGTAGATAGTGTACAAAACATTATAGTGCACAAAAGCATTAGATACACTTGTGTATTATTGCCCTCTACCCACTATCGACAGCCAATTGACTCTCATAGGCTGCTCATGGATCTGGATAATCCGTGTCGGTCCTGACTTTTGACCTGCCGTAAGCTCGTTACCACGTGTGGTGTAGCGTGACATACAGCCAACCCTCCGTGTCTAGAATAGCAACAAAGGGTTTTGCTTTTTAATGCTCAGTACACAAGGCAGCACGCATGACACACATCATTCCCTGTTAAAAGGCACTTAAATCTTACTCGGGACTGTTCTAGGTCAATGTCTCAATCCTTAAAACCTCTTCTTTAGCCTGCCCGCTATCCTTCATCTTCACTTACCATAGCGGATAGAACAGATGAAAGCAATTAGGGAGCACAGCCTTCACCTGGATTCACCTGGGTAGGCCTCCCTAATGGACAACCTTCACGTTCTGTAGGCTCAGCGTATTCCTCAAACATATTAATCATCTCTGTCACGGTATGCTCCAAAACAGCAAGAGCCTGTACCATTAGAGGATTGACTTTAAGAGCTAAATTCCTATACTCAAGGTGACCACTGTTTAGAAAAACTTGCCAAGGAAAAAACAACATCCTGGGATTTATTTAGAATTTCCGACGTCCATAAACATCACCCCGGAGTGCTGCGAAGACATGCATCAACAGCGCTCGGCATCACGCGGCACTCAGATCAAGTTTGAGAGGGCCACAAAACAAATCGCATTAACATCATTACAGCGAGGAAACGAAATAAACCAGTCAGATAAAGAACTGGAAACAAGGCTCAGCTTTAGATTATATTTCCGTACATTGACAGCTCCAATATATCAGGCAACCTTTTCACAGAATATCCAATATGTGCGAAGTGAACCACTTTATCCGCGGTGACTTTCACAGGAGTGAGATTTAACAACGGTTTGATGGAAGTAGACCTTCGGCGTGTAAGCTGCTGCACTCAGCTTGAGCAGGGAAGAGGACATCCGCATGTCAGATATCCTGTACACTTATCGAGGACACGCAACCAACTTGATGTGAAATTTAACGCCTAAGCATAATAATATCTTTATTCGTCGAACAGCAACACAGATGTCCAGGCAGTTTAGTCATAGTTTTGCTGGCAGACAAACAGGTTTAGCAAACAAAGAAAGAATGAAAGCCTTCTCCTTAATGACTTCTACAATACAAATGTTTTCATTTGGTACGCATCTTTAAACATAATGGGTTTGACGATGATGTGACAAACCTTATTTGCAATTACAGCGCACACTGCAGCATGGTCCGAATCGCACCGCCTGCTACGTTACGCACGCTGGCTGAGCGGCAAACTGTCATTTTTAAGTGCATATTACCTGCGATACATGGCCAAAAGTTTGTGGACACCTGACCATCACACCCGCGTGTGGTTCTTCCCCAAACCGTTGCCACAAAGCTGAAAGCACACAATGTCTCTATGCTGTATGCATTATGATTTCCCGTCACTGGAACCAAGACCCTGTTCATACCTGGTGTTAATGTGTTGCTCAGGTCACAAGTGGACAGCTCCGAGTACACACCTGGCATTACAATGAGTCTCTACATGCGTCTCGTGTGACCACTTGTGATCGGATCTCACTCTACATACAAATAAACACGTACATCATTTTCGTAAGCGAAGACAAAACACCAGTGTTTTTAACCACCAGCAGCACACTTCCCAGAAAGTAATAATGAAATAGGAAACCGGCCCTAAAAATTAAATATTCATTATTTAGCAGAGGACGTGGTCCTTCAGTGTACACATTCATGTACACACTGCTAAAATAATGTGGCCATATGTGGCCCAGACCACGTCTAAACGTGGTCTAAGCGATCGAATCTCAATGCGTCTACGGGATGCATTAGACCTCATGGACACCTGTACTTAAGAGCCATTAAGACATGGTTTGCCAAGGTTGGCGTGGAAGAACAAGTGTTCTGCACAGAGCCCTGACCTCAATCCCACTGAACACTTCGGGGATGAACTGGAACGTTAACACCACCCCAGGCCTCCTCACCCAACAGCGCCTGACCTCACGATTGCTCCTGTGGCTGAATGAACCACAAATCCCCACGCTCTAAAATCTAGCACACGACTTCCCAGAAGTGTGGCTGTTACTAGAACAGCAGCAATGGGAGACAAAATCTGATATTGCATATGGGTGTGATGGTCAGGTGTTCACAAACCTTTGGCTATATAGTGTAGCTGTCCTGCACAACACACACATCTGTCAAACACAGGACGATAAAACAAAGACGTTCAAGCTGAAGTGCCATCAGGAGGAAATGAAGACTACAACTACTCATTCATTCCATTAAGGAGCTAACCACCACCGCGCCGCCTGATGCATCTGTAGTTATACTCATTTCTTTACATTACAAGCCTGTGGATGGTTATAAGCTCAAATCCTGAAAACGCATCCAAGTAAAACAACTACATTTTAATCACACCACCAGCAAAAGAGCACCAACCTGAGATTTCAATTAGATCTTGGTTCACTGTGCTGCTTCTGGTTTGACTTGGCTCATCACAATAATTACACCTTCATGAAGCATTGTGATGGTGTGAACTTGATATGAACTTACTAAAATCACTAAAAGCGATAAATGTTCAACAGTTCAATTAGGAAAGAAAGACATTCTCACACTTTCTACTTCTTTACAGCTTACAGGTCTGTTTGCTGAAGAGTAAGACGCCGGAGCTGGAGGCGGTGACCCTCATATCAGGTGTCAGAACGGATTTTCAACCTTCAGAGCAGCTCAAGCCAAGCCGGATATATAGACGTGCCTGTCATAACGATTGACACGTTTCATTTTCTCGTAGGGTTGAAGTCACAAGAAGAAACGAAAGACTCCGCTCATTAGGAGTGCGAGTTTCACCTTACACACGCACACATTTCTATTTATTCATTTTGGCAGATGCTTTTTATCTCAAGTGACGTCCAAACGACGAATAAATTAATCCGAGTGTGTAATGTGGTAACTGAATAGCACTAATTCAGACGAGTACAAGCAACGCGTTTCGTCTCACCAAGTGGCTCTAGTGAATTCTGACTGACGGTTTGATTTGATGTTTGGAGGAAGAACAAGGAAATAAATAAAGTGTCATCTGCCAAGCTGTGAAGAAATCCATCCCCCTCATACATCCACTTCTGCCAGTTGTACAACACTCTGCCAAACAAACTTCACAACACAGATGGATCCAGAACACGATGGCATCAATGCAGCCCTCGTTATACTTTAACAGCTCATTATTATATACCATGTGTTAGAAAACTTTCAAACGCTTCACTTTAAATAAAAATATAGACGTCGTTTCCACCAAAAAGCAAAGAAAGTCTGAATCTCAATCCTGTCATCAATCTGGACTGATTATTCGTCATGCAGCAGGCTTGCGTAATATTCAAATCCTTACATGAGGTTATATTGCCATGGCAACCAGTGACATTTATGAGTCATTATATTTTATTACCAGACGTTACGCTTTTTTTTTTTTCTTTAAAACATCAGGGTACGCTAGAAATAGTTTACTATGCCAAATCCTTTTTCTGCCCAATAAGAAGAGAGATGAGCCGACCAACATCTGGGTCCGCGTAGTGTTTTGTTGTAAGCGCCAGCATCTTTTCTCAATTGTTCTCAATGGACGCAATGTGGCCGCACGCCAAAGCCAAATCTTTTTTCAGATCGTTTTTATTTGATGAAGCTCTCCCAGCGCTTTTCTGCCACGGAAAAACCCTATACGGACACACCCCGACATCTGCACAAGTGGTCTGAACCCTCCGATATTGACAGGCACTTCCTGGAAGCCCCGCCCACTTCCAACCAATCTCCCATGCTTTCAACTCACACGGGCTCCTTTACTTTTCCATGGGAAATGGAGATTATTTTGAGTTCATTAATGTGAATTCAAATCCTGTGTGACTCGGACAAGCCTATATTGAGCATCCGTTTACTTTATTTAGATAGGGATGCCAGTGAAATAAATGCTCTTTTGGCCACAAGGGAAACAATATCATCCATGTGGACAGCCGATCTGTAAAAGGATTATATCGGAAATGTTCTGTTATTTGTGCATGACTGCAGAATCGCATAAAGATCCACCACGCACGAGTTTCTGTCATTGCCAGTGCTTCCCAACTGCACAGCTAATAAGATTATTACAAAGTCCTCCACTCCTCAGGAACATGAAATGGTGAAAATGCTCACATTCCAGTCTTTTTATATATATTTCAGATTCTTCAAAGTAGCCACCATTTACCGTGATGGTACAATCGGCATTATCTTAACCAGCTTCATGAAGT
>JAQQZR010000038.1:8180680-8193616 GCA_030068235.1 Notoglanidium macrostoma
CACTGAAAAGCATTCCAGGTGACGACTTCATGCAGCTGGGTAAGATAATGCCCACAATATCATCACGCTAAATGGGGCGACTTTGAAGAATCTAAAATATGAAACATATTTTTGTTTGTTTTTACATTTTTTTGTTTATTACATAATTCAGTATTCATACTTTGAGATATTCAGTATTGTTTTAGAATGTAGAAAACAAAAATAAGAGAAAAACCTATGAAAGAGGTGGTGTCCAAACTTCTGACTGGTAGTGCAGGTTATTTTGTATGTTTTTAAGGTAGCTGGCCTTTTATGTACAAAGTGTCCCAAAGGTCTGGAGTGATTAAAATTTAGTTTAAATACAGATATTAAATTAAATTACAGAAATGACAACAAATGTTTAAATTGATAGCCTTGCACTGCCACCATTTGTATAGGAGCAGAATTCACTCTTCGGTTAGTTTGAAGCCATCCTGGATCTGAAATAAAAAGGAAAATGCTTATGGATTCAGACTTGGACACCCTGTACCCAAACACACACACACTTATTGAGCATTAGAGAATTGGAACACACAGAGCCAACACGGTGCTTTATATGAACCATACACTATATGGACAAAAGTATTGGGACACACCTCTTAATTATTGAATTCAAGTATTTCAATCAGATCCATTGCCACAGGTGTATAAAATCAAGCACCTAGCCTTGCAGTCTGCATTTACAAACATTTGTGAAACGAAATGGGTCGTTCTGAAGAACTCCGTGACTTCAAGCGTGGTACTGTGATAGGATGCCGCCTTTGCAATAAGATGGTTTGTGAAATTTCATCCCTGCTGGATATTCCACGATCAACTGTAAGTGGTTTTATTGGCAAGAGGAAGCGTTTAGGAACAGCAGCAACTCGGCTACAAAGCGGAAGACCACGTAAAGTCACAGAGCGGGGTCAACGACTACTAAGGTCCATGGAGTGTAAAGGTCATCAACGTTCTGCTGATTCCATAGCTGAAAATTTCCAAACTTCCTCTGGCATTAAGGTAAGCATAAAAACTGTGCGGCGGGAGCTTCATGGAATGGGTTTCCACGGCCAAGCTGCCTCACATCACCAAGTCCAGTGGCAAGCATCGGATGGAGTGGCGTAAAGCACACGGCCAATGGACTGTGGAGCAGCGCAAACATGTTCTATGGAGTGACGAATCACACTTCTCGGTTTGGCAGTCAGATGGGCGAGTCTGGGTTTGGCGGATGCCGGGAGAACGTTACCTGCCTGACTGCATTGTGCCAACTCTGAAGTTTGTTGGAGGAGGAATAATGGTGTGGGGCTGCTTTTCAGGCAATCTCAATGCTTCAGCACACCAAGCTATTATGGACAATGCTATGTTGCCAACTTTCCAACAAAGGCCCTTTTCTATTCCAGCATGACCGTGCGCCAGTGCACAAAGCAAGCTCCATAAACACACGGTTGGATGAGTTCGGTGTGAAAGAACTCGACTGGCCCGCACAGAGTCCTGACCTCGACCCCATCAAACACCTTTGGGATGAACTGGAACGAAGATTGCGGTGATTCCAACATCAGTGCCTGACCTCATAAATGCTCTACATAATGAACAGGCACCAATTCCCACAGAAACATTCCAACATCTTGTGGAAAGCCTTCCAAGAAGAGTGGAAGCTGTTATAGCTGCACGGGGAACCGACTCCATATTAAAGTCTATGTATTTGAGTGCAATATCATTAAAGTCCCTGTTGGTGTAATGGTCAGGCATCCCAATGCTTTTGTCCATATAGTGTACATGACATGGCAAGATAGAAAAAAAGACTCGCAATTCTTGCACAATAAATGTACAATATAACTTGAGGAATAAAGGATTTATTGGTCACTTGAATACAGTAGTGATTCTGGGATGAACCCTTTCCAACAGTCACTGATGCCGTCATCTAAAACAGCACTAGCAAATCACCTCAACATAGATTTGGTCATGTGGCTCAAACAGACTAAAAGAATTGAGGAAGTCATCATAATCATTATGTATATACAGTACATGTGATCCATGTAACAAGTATTGCTTTTTAAAAATACAAAAAACACTTTCACAAACCAAACTGCTGGACAGAAAGGGCAACTTTGGTGAGAAGTTCATCCAGTGGAAACGATCACTTAGTGTCTTTTACTGTCCACAGGCTGTTTTTATTCAAATCTGTAATCATGACTGCTTGAAAAAAATACAATAGCTGGTACTTTTCCAACGGACACGCTACTACTTCATTTCAGTAAAAATAGTTACAGTATACCGAACCACATATTTCAGTGTTTAGCTCTCGTTTAATCAAATGTGCAACTGCAGTTCCAGCCTCACTGGTGTAATGTAAGGCTTCATTTAGCATCAATCGCCACCACCACTTGTAAATCAGCAGTTCATGATCAATAGTCACCATGTCAAAATCACAGTGCTACATAATAAGCTCTTATAAGATGATCACAGGGCGTTATAACATCTGGAGCAAAAGCAGTTGCTTCAAATCACCTGGGACGTCTTTGTGGAACATAACCCTTTGCGAATGTGAGGTAATTTCACAGAATGAAATTTATTAAAAGGTGACACCTCTTGTTTTATCCAAAGCTCTACTGCTCATCATTCTCTTATTGCTTATTATAGTATATGCTGTTTACACAGATGGTACAAAATATGTAAAATCTATTCTCTCAAGCTATGGATATCAACAGTTTTTACCTGAATGTTTTAGGTGGGAGTCATTACAAAACTTTTATAAGCTGTAATACATGAAGAAAGCCAAAACAAAACCAAGCCCCATTTAACTACTTTTCTGAACGAGCTTAAGGTCTGCTGACTGATTTAACACAATCAGAGCATTACAAAGAAGCAAAGATTGCAGATTATAGCTTGTTGCTTAGCTTCACTGAGCTTTGAGTTAAAACACATGCCAGCTTGGGGTACATTAAGGGGCTCTTTACTAGGGGATGGGTGATAGGATGCAATTCAAGAAACCTTCCAATTAAGCAAAACAGTTGAGAAGAATAAGAGCTATAAGATAGTTGTAAGGAATAAAAGTAAAAAAAAAAAAAAAAAAAAAAAAAAAAAGGATATGCACTCTTAAACCATGTTGAAGGATGCATCAAAACAGTCCATTTTAAGTCGTGGAACAAATTCAGGTTACTGGTTACATTTTGGTCCATTAATACAATACATAAAACTGTTGGCACAGGACATGTAATCACTGTTCTTGAATTCATTACCTGCTTTTCAGGTAATACTGTAAAACATTTTCAGGCTTTCAGTTAAACTGTATGTCTATTACCTCTGTTTGGTGCTCCCAATGGAGTTGTTTACATAAACCAAAAGCAATAAATACATTATTTATTCTCAGAATATTTTCAGACATATGGCAGTCTGTATTTTATAAACTGATCGGGCCTATTCTCATATTGGATATTTAACTGAAAAACGAGGGCTTTCTGTGTCCGTCGCGTGAAGAGTCTGGAACAACAGTGAATCTATAGCTTTCGAGAAGTGATGTCAGTTTGACCAGATGCAGTAAAAGCACACAGAACTCTATAGAAAGCAGGGGAGACATGCAATCTCAATATAGTGTCTATAAACAGACCCGTTTCACAGGTGTGATGGAAGGGGGGGCTGGAGAGAAGCAAGCAAACAACCTACAGGAGCAGCAGCGTGGGAACCCAAAGACAGAATATAATACTGGCTGCACCATTTTACTCAGGGCTAGGGAGAGTTAATATTGCAGATAGCATGGAAAATGGAAAAGCTTACTGTTGGCAAACTAGTTAAAGAAATACAGATTCGGACCAAGCAATGCGGGGGAAGTCATTGTGTCACATGACCTGTCCAACTTCCCCAGGGAACTAACGTGTTTTCCATAAAGGTGTCTGATTCGCTGTGAGCGCTCGCCTGAACCATACAGCAGGGTCACTCTACATTCAGATTAATTAGGGGGCAAAAACCTGCAGCGGTATAAACAAAAACAAATAACCACCACATTTTCATTCTCTATAAGATCAATAATCTCTAATATCCACGATTATCCAGGTCATATAAACAACTTTGTTTCTAATACAAATAAAATTTAACACCTACAAGTACAGTAGTATGCCGACAGCTCTTTATATGGAATGTGCACGACTGGTAGTGTAAAAACATAATCGGCTACGCACTGGCCATTCTTCAGTAAAACGGAATGCTGATTACTTTGCTCGTATGTCCTTTCATATTAAATTACTTATCAAAATAAACCGAACATAAATTAAAAAAAGTAAAACATGACAACGCCAGCAGCAACAGCTTTAAATTGGGCACAGGTGCCACAATGGTTTGTGAGTCCTGAACATCTTTTGTCATATAACTCCAACTGGATTTAAGTCAGAAGGTTGGGTTTTGCTCGAGGAGGGGAGGAGAGGAGAGGCAGCTCATTTCAGGAAAAAAACTCCTTTTCCAGTTCAAAGACAGACGGGCGACTTGGTGTGCTCTGGATTCGGCAAAGGGGGACGGTGCAGTCGCGTTTCTGTCCCTCGGTGTCCACGTCTAAGAGAGAGCAGCCCATTTTGAGCTCAGAGGACAGCACGATGCCCAGGCTCTGCGCATTCTTCTCTCCAGAGCAGTGACCTAGAGAGTAGCTCTTGTTTCTGCTCCTCAGAAGACCCCAGCAGTGAGGTTTGGCTCTCAGAGACAATGGCCTGGGCCTGGAGACGGAGTCTGAAGTAGTCTGCTTATCCTGGCTGCTCTCTCGGTCAGGTTTCTTCTTCTGGGACGACGAGACTACAGGGACTTCTGTAGCAGCGCTAGACATGGAACAGTTGGTGTCCGCTGCTGAAACACACACACATACGAACAGTATTAAAATCCAAGTAGACGGGTACTTTAAATTTAAACACTATGCCTGCTTAACTTGACCCTACATACAATGAATCAGATGAAATGCTGGGGTTCTATGTACTAGGTCTGAGCAATATCTAAAATATTTAATACACCATATGACCAAAGGTTTGTGGACACCAGACCATCGCACACTTTTTTTTTTTTTTTTGAACAGCCCATTCCAGATTTTGCTGTTATAATAACCTCCACTCTTCTGGGATGCGTGTTCATTCAGCCACAAGAGTTCAGTTCATCCCAAAATTGTTCAGTGGGGTTGAGGTCCAGGCTCTGTGCAGGCCACTGGAGTTCTTCTACACCAACCTTGGCAAACCATGTCTTCATGGAGTTCACTTTGTACACAGGCGTACAGTCATGCTGCAACAGGTTTGGGCTTCTTTGTTCCATTGAAGGGAAACGTTAATTCTACAGCACGCAAGGGCATCATATACAATTGTGCATTTCTAACTTTGGGGCAACAATTGGGGGAAGATCTATATATGGGAGTTCACAAACCAGATGTCTACAAACATTTTGCCACAAAAGTGCAAATAAATCAGATTTAAAGCTTGTGGGCAGAAAGGTGTACATGTTTTTGCCAGTATGGCCAAAGACGTACATCACAATATAGCTTAAATCTGACACAGTGTTGCCTTATATATTACAAGATAATGTGAGGTCTCCTCAATTTTTGCCATAATTATTGACCAGTATTTCTGATGTCCTTTGATTCCCTATTGAAATAATACAAATACAAAAAACATTTAATTACATACATAAATTAGTTACATTTAATTCATAAGAATTTGTAGAGGTACCCATATCTGAGAGACAATGTTTTATAATACTGTATATATTTTTTCATAAGGATTTTTAAAATTTCTTAGAATAAATTTACCTCAATTAAAGTCTAGACGTCACAATTTCAGTGTGATATTAAACTAATTAGTCAAAGACATGCTTTGCCACAACCTTTTTTACCCATCTTTGCCAAGGGTGCCGATAATTCTGGAGCGGAATTCAAGACTTTACAGAGATATCCAAGTGAGAGAACCATTTACATTTATGTCATTTGGCAGATGCCATCATCTAGAGCGTCTCATACAACTGAGCAGTTGAGGGTTAAGGGCCTTGCTCATGGGCCATCAGTGATAGCTTTGCAGTGCTGGGATTTGAACTCATGACCTTCTGATCACTAGTCCAACACCTCTAACACCTTAACCACTGAGCTAGCACTGCCCTACATGAAATGTCTATATGTAAACATTGACTAAGCAACAAGCAGAAATGTAAATGGAAGAGATGATGACTGCTGTTGAAGTATCCTGTATTACTCACAATTCTGACAGACAGCAGGACTGGATTTTTTCCTCCTGAGGCGGGACCCAGAGGTAGTGCCATGCTCTGGTACTAACGGTGGGCACGGATTATCAGTTCTGCCCACATTTCTGCCGCTTTGGCTGATATTGTAGAATCCAGAGCCGTTGAGTGGTGCCTCGGTTACAGGGCTGTGCTCGGGACCCTCAGAGTCTGAGTGGAGGAGACACTTGGTAGAGTTGCACTCTGAGATTGAGGACATGGCCAACAGGTTGTCGTCCCTGCGCGGGCTGGAACTGCGGCGGAAACGTGTGGCGCGCTGAAACAGGCCTTCCCGCTTCTTCCGGTCTTCTCGAGGCTCCAACTCATCAGTGGGTGTGGCCTTGTGG
This sequence comes from Notoglanidium macrostoma, assembly GCA_030068235.1. NCBI lineage: Eukaryota > Metazoa > Chordata > Actinopteri > Siluriformes > Auchenoglanididae > Notoglanidium > Notoglanidium macrostoma. The sequence continues at coordinate 8,187,253 of JAQQZR010000038.1, forward strand.
GCATCACGAAGGTCCATGCCCAGAGCTACAGCTGCTAGGAGGGATGCACAGCCGTACAGCACAGTGTCCGTGCGCCGCCGCCCAACTGCACGCTTCAGACTGTTGGTGGGTGTGTGCTGCGGCGTTGTACTCGTTGAGCTGGTGGAGGTGGCTGGCTCCTCCTGGCTCTCTGCCCCACCCCCTACACTGACCCCGGGCCCCTCGCTCTGCTCGTCCTTCCACAGAGGTAGATCGATATAGACCTGATTGGGGAACTTGAGTTGCTTTGGTTTGCTGTCTGAACCATCGAGAGAGCTCGTTTCGTCTTTAGCCGTCACTACACAAGAAGACACATTGCGTCAGTGTAAGCAGAGAATGATATCAAAAAAAGAAAGAAAGAAAGAAAAAAAAAAAAAAAAAAAGACAGCTAAGCAGTATGCTGTTTCTTGCTTACTCTGTTCAGCAAACAATGCAGCCAGTGGAACAGATTTCTGGGATTTCAGCAGAGTAGTAGACCAAGGATTGTTTCCATCCGAGAGCGGCCGAACTCTGGAAGCCAAGTAATCATGTCAACAATGCAGGAGCTTAAGACTGCGACAAAAGTACAGTTGAGAGCAGGAGGCATCGATCATAGTTACGGTTTAAAGTTATCTACAAAAAAACCCTGAATATCAAAATGGTAAAATATATCCGGATATTATAACCGAGAGAATCCAAAAGCGGTTCAGAGGATATTAAACAAGTGGGAGGTCGTCTGAAAATTAAAGGGCAGGCAAAGTGGAGGAGATTTAGTAAGAAAGATGCCATCGTTTACGCCTTATTAATATCTTAGCAAGGTGTAAGCCATTTAGTTACTTGTAAAGGATAAGAACAGCATATGCCTAATTTGAATAAATTTCTTCATCCTCTTGATTCTACTGTAAGAACATGCACTCTGTGGCACCTGTTGTAATGTCACAGACAAGAATTTACATTTCTCTGATTACTACTCTGATAACTTGCTTACACAAAACTCACTTGTAATTGAAGCTTAAGGGCAGTTACTAGACTCTATTGATGTTTAAAATACTTGACTTATTGACCTGGTGGCGCATGGGTTCAAATCAAATTTGAGGTCGTGACCTCACGTGTGGTTGCTGAAGATGTGAATGGGGTTGAAGGAGATTTTTAAAACACATTTTTTTATAATGTGGTTCTAGCATATACACTTTTGGGGTGGATTTCCCCCAGTATGCGCCCTAATTTAGTCCTGGTAAAGTTCCACCAACCATTTACGTGTGCTTAATAATACGACTGAATGGGCTAGCATATAAACTTAATTTATAAATATTTAACAGTAACTAAACTTTGTGTGTAGTAATGCATGTTTATAATGTTTACAGATATTTGCATGTTATACTTACTAAACCAGTGAAAGATTTTCTATGGCTGCTTTTTGATTTTCCGGCCACAATTAAACTTACCTCTTGTTTCAGTTTAAATCTGCTGTTCAGTGAGCATCAAAAAACCATGAACAAATAAAGCTCAATGGCAAACCTTTCAGCACTGTTTCCTTTCTCCTTGGTCTGAATGGAGCTCGGACCCCACGTGCGAACCTTCTTCTTTATACCCTTCTTCGCATCCTCAAACTCCTCGGGCTTATAGATGGTGCTCCTGCCCCACGTCCTGTTACTCTCGTCCAGAGTTACTGCAGCGGAGAGAAGTACATCTATTATTATAATCAAGGTTCCCAATCAGTGTGAAACATCTACCAAGCAGGCAGGTTTGCATATATAATTTTCTTTTATTTTGCATGAAATGACTTGCACTGTGTCTGAAACGATGCCCTGTTCACCATTATACTGCAAAATGTCCAATGTAACCAAAAACAGTGTACGAGTGAAGTGCACTTACATCGAGTTTCAACCCTACGAGCTATATTTCTTCTTGCACACGATACAGATCAAACAATTGTCTGGATGTCGATTTAACCAACATCGTGCATGTTTTTGATTTTAGAATTTGATTACCGTTTCAGATTGATGAGCAAAGACAAAATGTGCAAAAAGAAATATTCGGCTTCCTTTAATAATGTTCCAATTCAGTGCTCTTGATTTTCCTACATAGGCAATCGTGATTAGGGTACCATTTCCAACACAGTGTCATGCTGGTTTACTGATTCCGCCAAAAAGACACAATCCTGCTTTTCGTAATTATTCTGCATCTTCAAAATGCGAGTTACGCTCTGGTGAAACCTAACAGGTCGTGAAGCTGATTACAAAAAGCAAGATGGTGTCCTTTGAGCATCACCACACACTGCTCGTCGCACACATGACTGGTGAAATGTGAAGAGGAGCAGCACAGACCGTCAATGAAACTGCAAGCCACTTGGTTTGCGCCCCGCTGTAAGTGTTATTTGGTTGAAAATAACGGATTAACCGCAGCACACCGGTACAAAAAAAAAAAAAATAAATAAAAAAGCCAAGCCCTTGTGATGAGAGGAAACACGAGAAAAAGAGCCTTAGCATCACACAGTCCTTGCCTTTCCTCCCTGTACGAGGTTTACACTCGTTCGTGATATCCACATCTTGGTGATACACATATATACTGTTCCTTTGAGTAGAGTCACTGGCACAGCTCACTGAAGGGAAAGAACAGTGTGAAACAGTGCGCGTTTGCACACGGAACAAAGTTACAATGTCTATGTATTCGGATTGCATAAAGTACTAAAGTATTTGTCTCTTAAATGGACTGCGGGAACTTGATAATAATAAATCAATGTGGGTGTTATGATCATCACGTTCCTATACATTGGGCTGCACAATTGAGACTTCTATTGTGATCACAATTTTGGTTTCCTTTGAAAATTAAACATAAGTGACAATGCTAAATAAAGTCGGCTAATCAGCTAACATGAGATTTGTTTATTAAAATGCAACCTCCACATTCATACAGGTTTTAACTTTCTAACTGCTTGCACTCAGTGGTGGCATAATTATTTATTTATGCATTGTGAGTCCAACTGGGTTTACAATTAATTAGTACAATTAGTATTTTGAAGATATCCTCGATCATTGTGACTTACCCCTGCAATTTTACACCTCATCCCATTCAAAAATCACCAGGACCCAGTAGTAGGCAATCATTTCTTTATTCACTGATAGTCAGGTTAGTGCAATATCCATACAAACGGATAGGAAATGCACATGCTACTGCGGTCAGAACGAGCCAAATCTTTTGGGCCCTTTACAATTTCTATCTCCACTTATTATGTGCTTAGAGGGCTGATGTACTGAAACAGAACACTGGAAATCACTGGCACTGTTCAATTTGGGGTAAATCAAAACCATCAGCAGCACAGCGAGCATCACTGACAGACTCAGAAATTGTGATATGTAGAACAAAACACAGATAATGCTTTACATACCACCATATGTTCCTATTGCTAGTCACCAAATCGCTTTGCTTCTCATTTGCATAAAGTTAAACTTGCTCTTTGCTTGTCTTTTACAGCTGCTTTGCCAGAAATTGCTCACCCCCACTGCACACAGATAACTTCGTGGATACTGACATATCACGCTGCTGCCAGTGTAAATGCAGGGTAAGGGTGAAATGGAATAAAAAGTATTTCATTCCTACAGATAATTTATGTAAATTATTTCAGTACCGAACAGAATAATCATGATTATAATTTTAGACATTTTCATATAGTTCGATAAGCTAGAACACATATCCGGAATTAAAACGTTTACCCCGTACTTTACAAACGAAGTACCCCGAACTGAGGTGCACGTGTGTACACGTATGTGGAACGAGTACATACGCTGGATGGCCCGGAGACGAGGGATGAGCGTGGGGCTACTGGGAGGGCTGGAACTGGTGCTGTTCAGGCTCCGCCTCTTCTCCATCGACGGCGAAGCCTGCACTGTGATCTTGTGCTGAAAATCTGAGACAAACACACGCACAGATACACATCGATATTGAAAAACTAGTGAGCAAATATTCAACAGCATGCACAATTGCAGAGAATCCACTTAAAGTGGGCCACCTGAGGGCAAGCTGATGCGGTTGCCATCCTTCAGCTTGAGGCGACTGCGCTTAAACTTGCCCTTCCTCTTCTTGACGTTGGGCTTGTCCTTGTTCAGCTGGAAGATTAGGATGTTGAGCTCACGCTCCAGCACATTGATCTCTCGCTCAGCCAGCTGTTGCTCTCTCCTCTTCAGCAGCTCCTCGTGCGATTTCTGTTGCAGGGCCGCCCGCATCAGCTCCTCCTCGCGAGAGCGCAGCTCCTGGAGAAACACACAGCACAAGATTAACGACTTGCTACAGGAGATGGACCTGCTCAGGATTAGGCCTCTACAAGAATAAGTCAACGTGAACACAGTAAGCTCGAGCAAACAGAAACCATGACCTCCCTCACTAGGTTTCTCAACGAAATACTGTGGAGGAAAGTTGGAAAATTGATCTTAAAAAATAAATAAATAAATCTCAACCACCCAAAACAGAGTGAAGATGGTGTATGTTTATTTCCTCTCATCAGGAGCATTTTCCCTGCCGATGTCCCATAAAAGGCCTTTTGTTGATCGCTGATCCGTGAACGCCATCTCCATGGACAGTAACTACCTTATGTAACTCATTCAGAGTTACAGCTGATCACTCAATAGTTACCCCAAGAAGTACTCGAGCAGTCAGACAACCATAAAAGTTAAGAAACACAAAAACACAAGCACAAATTTTCCTCTAAGCATTTAACCCCTTGGCAAATGTTATCTGTATTAAGTCATAAACCATGAGAAGATTAGAAGGCAAAGTGACAACTGAAGAAACATTATAACTCGTGGCTTTACTCTGTACCACAGACACAGGTTGTGTATTATAAATATTTCACCGAGTTCGACAGCAGCTTTTACACAAGCTTTGAACAAACAGCTTTTCTGTTCTTTGCTCAGTATAGGGAAATGTGCCATAATTCCTGTTTGTGGTAATACTTTACATATGTGGTAGATGGCGACTAGGCTGATAAAGCACCAGACCAGAGCTCAGATAAAATTTGGGAAATCCAGCTATATAAACCTGCTTGCTTACAAAGGCAATATACACACGTAAGGCTATGAAAACTCCTCTCTATCTTGACAAGTCACTTTCCACTAAATCATTTACATAAATGCATGTGACTGGTGAGAACACGCAACATCAGAGGATCTGGATATCCAATTTATAAAGGCACATGTTTTACATTGTAAAACGAACAAACAAAACTAAAAAAAACTAAAACCTAGACACTTAACTATGGCCAGCTTTCTTATTCATTAGGCAATTCTGTTACAACTGAACAGATCGCAAATTTTTTTGAACCGATGTGTCAGAACATTCCTTCAGGGTTAGTAAATACAAAAACAAAAACGCATTTCTGTTTTTTTAGGTCAAGCCACAAAAGCTCACACATACGTTTTGACTTTATTGCTTATTCCAAAGTGGTAAAGCCGGGGTCAGAGCGTAGGGTCATCCACTAAACAGCCACCCTTAAACATTCTGAACTGTACATGAACCGGAGGACGCCAGGCGTGCCATTGGGACATGACTCAACTCTCAGTGAAACCCAGCAAGTGTTTAAAGGCGAGTAATGAACTGACCTTCTCTTTCGTTCGCAACTCATCAAACATCTCCTGGATCTCCACCCTCCAGTCCTCCTGCATGGAGTGGAAGGAGTCCTGCGGCATGGTGGCCATCACGGCCTCCTCTATGGCTGTCAACTGCTCCAGGATGGTGGCGAACATCGGTCGGATATGGGGATCCTGCTCCCAGCATTCTGAGGTCACACACATTATGCATTAAGCTAGGGGTACAGTCAGTCACCATATTTTAATTCCTTATCAAAGTTACTATACTGCAAAAAGTTATTGTGGCAGTTTGGGGCCTGGTCAAGCATCGGCTGAAAATGGAAAGGAGGCATGTAGAACCGGGTAGAACATATTTACACACACTTACACACTTACACACACTTACACACACACACACACACACACACACACACACACACACACACACACACACACACACAGAGGGGAATATAATAGTAATTCAGGACCGCATATCTGTAATAAAAAAAGAAAAGCTTCTTGTTTTAAATGCAGATTGTCTTGCCTGAGCTATTAGGCGTCATGAGCAGGGAACAGGCGCTTATAACGCCTTGTCTTTCCTCATACAGGCTGCTCATCATACCATGTTTCAAATCATACAGTCAGAAATAAAGACACCAAACTCCCACTTTTCTTTTGTACCGTTACTATCTCTCTCTCTCTCTCTCTCTTTTTTTTCCCCTTTTAAGAATAATTTCAGACGCATAATTTGACCTTTTAGGATCTAAAAGCAAATTAAATTACATGACATGCACCTTCCTAAGTAA
>JAQQZR010000038.1:8197118-8212768 GCA_030068235.1 Notoglanidium macrostoma
ACACACACACACACACACACACACACACACACACACACACACACACACACACACACACACACACACACACACCATGATCATGAGCTCTATGTAAACTTTACTTTAAACTTGTACGGCACGAAAGCCGCAAGTGAGTGTTGGCCCTTTTGGGTGGTATTTCTTTTGGATGAGTTTGTTCAGATTTTGGAAAAAACACACTGAAAAGCCTCAGTGAAAAATAGTGACCCTAAAGGTCAGCAAATGAGTGTCTCCTGAGCTTCCCGTTCACACACACCCCCTGATCTAGCGTTATATATTATTTAAAAAAAATAAATAAATAAAAATAAAAATACCTTGAGCTAACGGATTAGATTAGTGATTTACAGTGCTGTCCATGGAAACTAAAGTGCAGAACCTAATATATCTCAAAACACATCTCTTTCAGTCTTTGTGAATGTGATAGAGATAAGATGCTGGCTATTTAAGTAGAGACTTACCCTCCATGAGCTTGGCAAAAGGCTCAGGGCAGGTGGATGGAATGGGGAGGGTTAACTTGTTGACAGCTACTCCATAAGCAACTGCCAGCCCATCAATACCACGGTAAGGAACCTCTCCAGTCAGCAGCTCCCAGAGAAGCACCCCATAACTAGGAAGAGGGAAACAAATCTGCATGAGGCTCCTTCTGTTAACGCATACAGCCTTAAGCGTCCACGAAATAAGAATATAACAAGTAAATAATCAGGTTTTACATGTGGCACTGAAAGTAACCGAGTTTGAGAAACAATACTGGATGCCAGAAAGACACCGCACTTCATCATCATTAGTGGCAATATTATGCCTCATCATCTCCCTCAGAGAGTCATCACCAGCTCATCTCAGTTTTTGTAACGTTTTAAAAACGGATTTGTGAAAAGGCTTCTAAATTCGCATCTCTACAACCAACCAGTCCATGAACTTTTCCATTGTTCTAGTTCTGGTTTTAGGGGGATAAGAAAATATCGATATACTCGTGTAGCACGATGTGTTCATCGATACTTACTTTTTAATTGCAAGTTTACATGCAAAGGTTCATGACAGACAGTGGTTCATTCGGTGTCGTGTTTAAACCCCTGACCAATATATAGCAGTCATGTAATCCGTCTTCGGCCATTTCACTCTTCCAGTCCAACAGAACAACGTCAATTGTGACATGAAGTAACAAAAAGGCACACCGCCATTGTTAGCATTAGCAAACCTAGCTGAGTAGTACCGTAACCAGCGATGGTTAGACCGGCTCCATTGGTGTACAGAGCTGAACGGTGGGCTCATTTTGCCTTCCACAATAAAGAAGGAACTAAGGAAATCAACAATAACCATAATGTGTGCAAAATGCGCCATGCCAAAATCAAATACTCCGAGATAACACACGGTCTGTTTACATTTTTTATTTACTTAAAGAATGTCGCAATCACTTAAATTTATTACTACTTTTCCTGATATAGGCAAATGTTCATTTCTTTGCTCAAAGAGTAAATGCTACGATGTTGGATGTTACAGGGAAGGTGATGAACGCAACTGCAGATCCCAATGTTCTGATGAACTCAGATGTTATGTATGTTAGGCATTCTTTGCACCATGACAGTTTTCCTTGAATTAGATAAAAATAAAAAACCCATAATATAATACATCGTCTTGCTTACAGTATCGCAGTACGTTGAATAGTTACCCCTGTATCATGACACGTCTCGTATCACCAGATTCTTCCCCTAACTGGTTTATGCAGTTTCTTAACCCACAGCACAGCCGACACGCCGAGAGATTTTGGTGCTGCGCACGTTGGTTTCGCTTACCTACAGAATTACACGCAGCTTTACAACAAGATAAAATCAGTGCTTAGGCACGAACACTGAACTCCATTAAGGCTTCTTTAGCTAAACGTGATTATTATTATTATTTATAATTTTTTTTTTTTACAAGAAATTGTAACGTGATCTGGAGTTTGAAAAAGAAACAATGTTTAGTACTTCAGTATGGCTATAAATGTATGCTAAACATTTATACAAAGTAAAGCCTTATTGTCATAAGGACCATACGGATTGATTGATTTTTTTGGTTCCCAGTTGAATGAATCACAGACAAACTGAACTTCACATTTATACGGTTCTTTAAACTCAATCTGAATAATTAACTCGTTGAGTACCCGAAAAAGGAAAAACCAAAAACAGAAGCCGAATTTAATTTAGGTTTAAGCGACACAGTGCTATATTTCATGAACCAGGAAAGACTTTCCATATTCAGAAATATTCTAGGACGGGTCAGTATATTTGCTAACCGCAAGGTTTCTGACAATATGCTTTAAAAATACCGTAACTTGCATCTTAGATTGAGGATAGAGACTTCGCCATTCTAATAAGTTGCACTAAGCTAACAAGGTCAATTTATAACCACAGCAAAACAGAACAGACTGCAGTCATTAGCCTTTCACATCGATACGAATATATTTTCTCTTGGACGCCTCACCATATAAATTTACACAAACGAATAAATAACTAAATAAAAGTGACAGACCGACGAGCACACAGAGAGGAGTATTTTCCATGTTTAGTCTTTTGCGCTGTCGCATTGCATGCTTGCGTGGCTCGTTTGTAACACGCGGTTTTCCGATTTAAAAGCGTTCCATAACATGATGGCTAAAACCCATCCCTCATCTAAATAGAGTGCGCTCTGACAACATTCAGACATTCATTTAATTTATTTATTTCAGTATGCTGTTTCTTACCTCCACACATCACTGCCTTTGGAGAAGAGGGAGGATTTGATGACCTCCGGAGCCATCCACGAGTACGTGCCAGCAGCACTCATTTTAGTAGTCTTGTGCCACTCTCTCGCCAAGCCAAAGTCCGTGATCTTCAGTGTCTTCCTACCAATGTCATTGTTCTCAATTTCTTCAAGTATTAAAACTGTAGGGAAACAATGAAGGCAGACACACAAATGGTAAATACAGCATATCAAGATTCAGAACAGTTAACGTGTTTTTTTTTTGTTTTTTTTCTTTAAAAGCAGTCCTTGGCTTCGGTATCTGGGAACCTCCATGCTGAATTTTAGCCAGAACAAGAGCAAGCGTTTAAAATTAACTTGGAAATCTACTATAAACAGAGTCAAAAAACAATCCTCTCCATTAGGTGTTTTCAGGAAATCTATGACCTACAGAAAACGTCAAACCTGTAATCATGCAAAGCAGTGGTAAGAACGGCGCCATCGGAAAATACAAAGTACCGGGGCCGTGAACGACGTGGCGGTGCAGAGAAGATGAGCTGGCAAGCGGCAGTGTTCGTGCAGTAGTTCAGAGGAGGTCATTATGTGAATCTGTGCCATTCAGAAGAATCGGGGTCATGCTGGAAAGAACCCGCTTTCAGTTTTAGAGTTGGCATGATAGCCCTGCCTCCCACTTCATCTTGTCTCAAAAACAACAAACCGGAGGAGGTCACCGAGCTGTGGACGTCTGTCCCTATCTGTATTCCGTTCCAGAGATAAAAACACTGATACCGTTCCGCGCCTCACGACCTTGAATCACCCAGCACAGAGATATGTGAATAAGCAAACACGACAGTATTATTCACAGTTTTATTCTGGCACATCAGGACTTATCATTTAAATCATAACACCACGAGCGGAGCAACCCGGGGACGGGCCGAGGCTCTACTGCTGCCTGCTGTGAGAGCAAATATGCACAAAGAAAGCACAAAGTCCTGAGCTCCTTTAGTGTAAGATCAGTGTTGCTATTCACGATCAGCAAAGTGAAGACCATCTCCAAATACTGAACTTCCTCTGGAATAAGAGCTCAAACTGCCGTTTGTGATGCACGGTCATGGTCACTATTCTCCTGCTCGCGACAAAACTACATCAGAAAAAAAAGTCTGCTTTACTGGTTAGAGCTGGAAATTTTTTTTTTTTTTTTTTTTTTTAAAGAGAAGACTCCACCCCTTTAATACCTCATACAGAAGACGTATTAATTATGGTTGAAATGATGCGTTGGAATCTCAGAAAATGGTCATAGCCATCTGTAACCAGAAGCCAAGGGAAAAACTGGCTGGGCTCTGTGGGAGGGAGGGAAGGCATACACCCTCTCCCAGCAGAGGAACGCTAGCCAATCAGAGGTGTCTGTGAGCTCCGGTATGTAGAAGAGGGCCGACAGCACTTCTCTCAGTGTGTGTTACACTGCCCTGGGACGGAGTATGAACAGAAGTCAACTTTAGCTTGGAAAAAAAGCAAAAACCTAGTTCCCTCTTTTCCCGAACTCCATTTTAACGTTGTTGCTGTTTATATGCATCACATACGTAAGAAACTGTTTCTTATTATGGAGGTCTTGTATTGTTGTTTTTTTTTTTGTACAGACTATAAAGCACTTCTGTTGGTTACTCTGGATAAACATGTCTGCTAAATACTGTAAACGTTGTCCGTGGTTTCCATCACCAAGGAAGACATTTTAGAGTAGATTCTGTACCATTGCAGTAGCTTGGTACATTTCTAACCAACTTTCATTTAAGCCCCCTTTTACAAACGAAGCCCGTTAATGTATCGGGGAAAAACACCACATTTTCATTCCCACTCAGTCTTCAGTCTTCCCTAACGGCAAAGTAACGGGTGTCGTGTATTCCCACCTGACAGCATTTAACCAGATGCCACAGAACCTCAGTGAGACATACAAAACATGCAAGGCCAGAGTTCATTTATTTTATTCAAGCAAAGGCTATTTATACGATATGAAGGAATCTGTGAGTACGAGTATACGTTATGGAGGTCTGAGAAATTCTGTCGCAAATATCACATCGTTTACAACACCGCCAGCTATGTCACGACCGGTCGCAACGCGTTAATCCAATGGTTCAAATTCCCATTGGAGCCGAGGGAAAAGATTATCGCTACTTGGTCGCAATACACCGCAATAGCAGATAAATAAACCGTTTTCAGAACACGCGTGTACAGGATATTAGGTAGCGTCTACAGTCTGTGTCCCAGGAGCCACCCACGAGTACGTCCCAGCAGCACTCATTTTAGTAGCCAAAGTCCGTGATCTGCAGCGTCTTCCTACCAATGTCCTTGTTCTTAATTCTTTCACATATGAAAACTGTATGGGGGGAAAAAAAAGAAAGGCAGATACACAAATGACAAATACAGCATATCAACCAAGCAGTCCTTGGTTTTGGTAAGCACGACACCGAATTATAGCCAGAACAAGCCCAAGCAATTAAAATTAAACCTGCGATAAATACCGAGTCATTCATACGGTAGATAAACGATCCGCTCCATTAGGTGTTTCCAGGAAATTAATGACCTACAGAAAAAGTCAATCCTGTAATTTTGCAAAGACGCTTGGTAGCCTTCATAGTTTGTGTCTCCTGAGCTATTTTCTCTCTTATGCTTTAAAAAAAATCTATTTCAAATGATTGTTACAGGCAGCAGTTCGGATCGCTCTTCGACCACGTCACTGGACGAGACGCAAACTCTCAAACTCATTTATGGATTTGTTCAGATACATTTATTTCTTTCCTAGACATAGTTTAAAATGTACATGAGAATTTCCCTGCTTACAAACGCTCCACAATCCCATAATGAGATTCAGGCCCTGGTAACCACTGGATTCTAGAGACACACTCCCAGAACATAAACAACACTACCTTATCAACCAAGATTAGTTTAAATAAATAAATAAATAAATAAATTCTTTGGACAGCCAACCAAACCCAGCCTAATGCATTTCATTATCTTGTACTATTCCAGGTTGTGTATATTTGCCTCCTGAAACACATTTACCGTCAGCTCACCAATGTTAAAAGACGCGAGGAAAACCTCAGCGTTCAGTGCTATCGAAAAGTAAACAGTGCTAAAAGTGCCAAAGATCTGTGACGACGTCTTGACTCTTTTAAAACCCTTTGTCTGAGTTAAGTTACCGCAGGATCTCCTGGGAAAGCCACTGCAACTTGCCATGAGACTAATACATCACCACCACCCACAATAGCGGATCCTAAAGCCGGGGTTTAAACATACAATAGTGAGATTGACAAATTAGTTTCCCATGTTAAAATTAGGTTTTAGACCATGAACAAAAATTATTCTCAAGATCAGTATTTACTTTGATCAGGTTTAGTTACAACAAAACTTCACTGAACATGACCTGTGGATCTGAGAGAGCTTTTTAGGGAGCGTACTGCAGCGTCTAAACTAGTTCAGATTTTATGATATGTCAGGGAGGTTCTCATGAGCTGATCTGGTGCTTTTCATGAAGTTAATAAAGGAGTCCAAGAATTGCCTGCTTTTACAGAAAGAGGACATGGCAACCACCACTGAACCTTTTCTAGTAAAGCATCAGCAAACGTGAAATGATCTCCTTTACTCGGTCACTATGTTTACATGCACAGAATATTCCGGTTTCTGCCCTTATTCCAAAACAGGCAATATTCCTACCAAACTGTTCATATGGCAAAATGAATGAAAGTCAATACTCCGCTAATATTCTCATTTACGTGCAGGCATCTCTACCCCAGCCTTGCAAACTTGTGCCTAGTTGGTACGTGTACAATGAACAGAGCTGAGCGGAAAACAGGCAACGTGTCGCAAACCGCCGTGAACACCCCGAAAGAGCCTTGTATTCAGAATGCACTCTATATCAAATAATATCGACTTAGCTGACGTGTCTCAACCCGGAAAATGTGACGTTCGGAATAATGCCAAATTCGGAATAACCAAACGGAATATGCTGTTAACATGAGCCGTGTACATTCAGTACATTCATTTAGACGGAAACCGGTGCCGAATATTTTTTAATATCCTGAACCAACCATTCAGGCAGACGTACATAATGAGACGACTTTAAACCGGTTTGGGTGGTCGGTTTGCATTACAGAATCACAGCTGTTTCTCAGCAGCATCGAGAACGCGCAAGAAACGGAAAGCACCTTCCCCAAAAAAAAAAAAAAAAAAAAAAAAAAAAAAAAAAAAAAAAGGTAAAAAAAAAATAAGTCCATAAGTGATCTCTTTCTGCAATTAATTCATTCTTCATTCAGCTGCAACCTGAGAGCAGACAAAAAACAAAAAAACAAAAACCACAAACAGACTAAACTAATAATTAGTTTTTTTCCCCCACAAACCAGTTACTGAAATCAGAGAAGGTTTAAGACGCAGTAGTTAGCACACTGGCAGCAGAACAGTGTTATACTCTTATCCAAAACAGTAATTATGCAACCAGTTTGAACCCCAAAGCACACCTCTAGATCTGTAAACTGAATCGGCCTCTCTGGAATACGCTAGAAATTTGGAAACAGACACTTCAAATCGAACCCAGAAGCGGCAAAATGCTACTGTAACTAAATAAGTAATAACTAGGTTCATATAGAAAATGTAACACACGACAAATTCCTGGTTTTGTAAATTAAACATTTATAATCTAAATTATGATACAAATTACAATGTTTAATCCCTTTTTGCACAGCATGTTAAGATAACCTTATAATACATTTTATTTATAATTCGTATACATATATCTATAACGCAGTTTAATAAAAGACACGTACGACAACTGGGAATCGGAAAAACGAGATTCTCTTCCTCTGAGAATCACAAAGTCAGACATGCGCACTTTTCATGCCACATCATACGGCATAACACACTCGGATAACCGTGCCATCAGTCCTCTGCTGTACACATGATCAATAAACCTGCTTAAGGCTCATGCTGAAATAGCGACAAACAAGGAATGAAAAGAAACGGGAAGGAAAACATAAATAAATAAATGCCACTTCTGAAAGACCACAAAAAGCTTTTTCCGCTTGGTTTTTCAGTCGATTGGATAAACGACTTCCCATCGTTCGTGTTGTGTTGAAATTTTTTTTATTCTATTTTACGCAAAACTGCAATGGAAACCTGAGGATTTGAAGAAATACGTGAATTCTTGATACCAAGGCACAACACTATGGCCTAAAAAAAAAAAGAAAAAAAAAAAAAAAAAATCCCACCACTATATAAGTGGACATGTCCACAATTCAGATCTTTGGAGCGAAGTTACAATTTCCTCTCTCTTTTTGGATGCAAAGCTGTTCATATTTATTACACACGGTGAACATGGTGAATAAAAACAGTGCTCCTTAAGTAAAGGCATGTGCAACAGAGGGGCATATACTTTTAAAAAGCATGGATTCACAAGGTAACGTGATTAACCGCTCTGGAAATGAACACCAGTATTATCACTCCTTCAACATTGTAAGCGACATAAAAAAAAAAAAATCAGACATAAATACAAAGATTATTCATAAGTAATGGCAATAGTGAAGAAGCACGACAAGCTTCATGCATCACTACAGGAAGTAAAAGCAGTTAATTCGACTCCCAAGAAAACATTCTCCCAATTACAGAGGCTCCGACATGTTGAGCCGTCCCGCCCGCCGCGGTCGAGGTCACCAGATCTAGTCGGCCTTTTGATCTTGCTCTTTTCCCCACGTGTTGAGAGCCTGAAACGTTCATCAGCCACTGTGTACATCTCGCTCATCTCAGTCGAACTCGCATGCACCATTTTATTTGCCCCAGATTAGGGATGGCCTATTAAAACGCGGGACTGAAAGTTATCGTACAAGCAGCAGAACGGAAAACAAACAAAAATATTTTGTACAACTCGAACAGAAGGTCTCGGAATAATTGTTTAGCAATTTGGGAAACCTCTTTGATTAAAATGAAGATAATCTAATCAGTAGCAATTTTTTTTTTTTTTTAAGATTTAGAAAAAAAAAATTCTTCTTTTAAGCCTTGAAATACGTTGTGCTGGTAGAGTTTACAATCCTGAGGAACGGAGATTAGCCTTATAAGTGATGTTATATTCACTGCACTTTCCTCAAACACTACACTCCTCTTCACTGTTCGTCCTGAGTGACATGCCTTCTCGCAAGCGTCGCGTTCCTGACATTCTTCGAACTTTTATTTCCCGTGGCTGAAACTTGATATTAGTGTGTGCGCGTGCTCTGGCGCCGAGCCAGGTTTCAGTATGTCCGCAGTTCTGCATTACACATGCTCCTCGACGGAGAAAGCAGCTGCCATTGAGGAGATTAAATATAATGGAAAATAAGCCTTTCAGCCCGAGGAGTCGGCCATTCTTGGGACGGTGGTCACCTAGCAACCGGTGCTTGACCACTCCATTGTACAAACTTGTGTTAAGCTTTTGCCCCCTCATTAGAGACATTCCTTCGAGTGAGGTATTAAAAGATTAAGGCACACAAACACTATTTCACTGACTTCTTCCAATCACAGATCTTTACATGTGGCCACAGGAGAACTTCAAATTTAATATCCTGACAATTTAAGAGTGGTACGTCCAGCGCTGTGAGAAAGCCGTGTGTGCGCCGAACAATGCGCGTTTCACCTTCTGGCTTGCGAACAATGGCACAGCCGAATGACCCGTGGGCCGCCTTATTCACCGTGCTCCTCCTTACGAGGCGAGCTGAAAGCGTGGCCTGACAGAAAGGCTCTGGCACACAGTGGGTGGTGGCGTGAGTGCGGAGACCTGTGCAAACACACACTACTTTTCAATTAAGGTCAGCAAGCTTCTAGTGTTGTTCGTCACAAACCCGTGGAAGGACAAACAAACTTAGCAGTAGATGCTACACGGGAGCACTGGGGAAGACCCCGCTGCACTGCGCAGCTGCTGGGGCACTTTTTGTAAAGCTTAACGTAAAATCAAATCAAATATTCCGAGTCGGTGACAACTATTTGGGCTTGCGACTTCATTATAAACTTCCGGCTACTTTTCAGCTACAAAGCAAACGTTTTTAGATCTAGTGCACGCTTTCGAAATCTCCACTTCTGGCTCAGAGGTTTGCTCAGACACACTACAAAGCAAAGCGGTCAATTTACTTTCATCTACCCTTTGCAGGGTTAAAGGATTAGCGGCACGGTTTAAGTCGTAGCGTTAGACCAGTGGGAATCCCGAGGGTCGTGCGATACCGATTCCTCCTGAGAAAGCAGCTCAGGAAAAACACCAATGTGTTACGCGTAGTGTTTACACGACATCGGAAGCAATGCGGCAGAAATTAGCCAACGTTGGCACACAAGCACAGCTGAATGAATCACGTGTGTCATCGCGTAAACCAGCAGAAGCAATAGTTTACGCATGAAAAACAGGGTGTGTGCGAATACCTGGATATCAATCAATTCCTTTAAAAATGTTTTTCCCAAATGCTAATAAATGTTCGGATTACAGGAAGCAGAAGGATTTCTTAAGGCATCAATTGACCAAAAAAAAAATAAATACTGACAAACAGTATTTTACACAGCACGGATACTCAATATCTTTAGACCCTTTTAAAAGCTTTCCTTTTTAACGAAAGTAACAGACATCTTTTTTTACAGCAACACTTATCATCATTGGGTCACATTAAAGCTGCTTGACTTCTACCCTTTAAAACTGTACGAAAGGTAAACATAAGTTATTTCCAAAACACTTATTTATTTATGAGACATTTCTATTCTTTTTTTTTTTTTTTTTTTTTTTTTTAAATCTAGGTATGCAGGTATTTCCTCATTCCAAAGTTTGAAAATAACACACATTTTTGCAGAATCACAGAGGTGCTGGGAAAATTAGGCAAGGGTACTGACCTGGTAACTTTATAACACTAACACTTTCGCCACCATCAAACCATTCACTAATGGCTGCAGGTGAACACAAACATGTAAATAAAACAGCAAGTGCACATTCCCCTGTTATAACTGCACTGTGAGAAATAATATAAGCTACATTATAATCATTCATTGGCATGTTGGGGTTTTTATTTGTCCGTTTGTTGCAACTGTGGTAGTTTGAAGGCATGCAGGCATCATCTGTGAGGAGACCAGCTGTTCAAACCCTTACCTCATTTCACATCCTCATAAGAGTGGGACTAACCAACAAGCAACTCCCAACCAGACACGCACGGGCACGCGCACATACGCACGACAGCTGGATGGCACATTACCACAGCTGTAACAACTTCTGAGATGATAAACTGTTGAAAAATCCTGGAAATCCAGCGAACTCAAAGCCATTTCCGTGTTTCCCACAACCCTGCCTTGACTCAGTAACAGAAAACCTTTGCGTTTCTTGTGGAGAACACTTTCCAAAGTATCATGTTTATCCGCATCGTTTGCTACTGCATTGACAAACCATGCTTAAGAAAATGCAAAATACATTTGGAGTGCCAGAGCAGCCTTCAGAAGGTCTAGCTGATTTAAAGTGGCATAGCTACCTTCGTTCTTTGAATGCCATACCTCCTTATGAAACACAAATTAAACCAATCGTTATATAATACAAGCAGAACACATTTTTAAATTGCTATTAAACTACTAACATGATCAAGAAACGTCTCTAAAACGGCCAGATCTATGACCGAAATAGCAGAATGACGTTTTAAGAACCAATTTCTGACGGGAAATAAAAACGCCAGATATTGGTAGAGAAAACTAGCTGTTCCAATTAGACTCTGTAGACGGAAAGACTTTTTTTAGGTGAAAAAAGTGACAAAAGAGGCTGTTTTGTCATTGAAAGACGAGCAGATTGGAGGAGCTACATACTATACTGCAGCCACCCAGCAGGGGCCCTAGACCTGTGGTTGCTATTTATCTACGACCGGACATGAATACGTGATTTGGAAACACCTCCACGATCTCAACGCCTTCACAAATCGCTAGCTAGCTACTTAAGGGACAGCAAGCCAGCTCACGTTCATAATCTGGGCTTGCATTTTGATATCCAAGATTTAAAATGTATCACATGTTCTTCTAACAAATACATTGCTTACGTCTCAGCTAACTAGCTTTGTACGCAAATTTTAAGGATCAAAGTTGCCCTGGGTGAAGGTACCTGCCTGATATAGGAAATGATAAGCCCATGACTTCATACCTACAGATCACATGCAACGATACTGCCAGCAGTTTTTTCACAGAACTATTAAGAAAGTCTTTGCTTTAAAGACATTTGACCCAAACATCAAGACACACAATACTAGACTTTCCACATGAGCTTAACATTTATAAAGTTCTTGAGAGCTTAAAACACAAAGTATTAAATTCCATTTCCTTTTCCCCCCAAAACAAGCACTTTAAGTGGTGTACACAGTGTAATCTACTCCAGTGTGGTCACTGGGGCAAAGAGGTTTCTAATCTTCAACCAACATTATCTGAGTACGGAGCCCACGCAGTTACTGATGTGAAACTGACCGTATTTAGGAACAGGGCCAAAGTGCCTACTTACTCAGAATGTGCACAGAACCAGCATGTCCTTCTCAAAACCTTCATTAATTTTTAAGCCATTTTACACTGAAGCAGGTTTGGCAGGCAATAAGATCAGACACTGAATGAAAGCTTCAGGTCATAAACATTCGGAAAAGCCCTCATTTCGAAGAAACATGGGTATTTTGGGGACAGTATTTCAAAACGAACATGAGAATGAATGACTAATGCACTAATTACGAAAGGCAACAATAAGAAACTTGGAGTGAGTGATGCAGGAGAACACACTGCTGAAGAGAAGATATGGGGATTTTGTCTTAATACCTGATAGCGATGATCTACTTTGCTGAGATGCTACACATCATTGGATTCTTCAACACACTACTGGTTTGCAAATCTAAACACTGATGTGTATTGTGAAACTTCAGGTGATGATGATAAAGGTCATACACCCCCGCCCCTCCCATGCTGTAATTCTCTTACTGTTGCTGGACTTCAGGTCGCGGTGGATGATGGGAACGGCGGCCTCCTCGTGCAGGTACTGCATGCCCCTGGCTATCTGCACGGCCCAGTTGACCAGGATGTGTGGCGGGATGCGTCTGCCGGTGAGCGCGCGGTTCAGCGTGCCTCCTTGCGCGTACTCCATCACCAGGCACAGGTTGGGCTCCTCCAGGCACACGCCCTCGAGCCGGATGATGTTGGGGTGGTGCAGCATGGCGAACAGCTTGGCCTCCTGCTTGACGCTCTCCGCGGTGGCGGTGATGTCCTCGTCCGGGTCCTGGCGCGCCGCCTTCACGGCCACCTCCTGCTCGCGCCATGTGCCGCGGTACACTTTGCCGAAGCCGCCGACGCCGATGATCTCCTCGAGCACAAGCGCGCTGAACGGGATATTCAAGGTATCTTGGGATGCTGACGCTGATGCTGGTGAGGACGCCGCCGCCGGCCTGTACACAGCCGGCTGGTAGGTGACGTAGTTGGACGGGAAGATGCCCACGCGGTGGTTGAGCTTGCCGGTCCACCAGCCTTCGTCGCCCGACACGGCCGCGTCTTTGGACAGCAACTCGACCACGTCACCGCGCCGCAGGCTGAGCTCGTCCTCGCCGCTCGCCTCGTAGTCGTACGCCGCAGTCCACAGCGAGCGCGTGCGCGCCGGCGCCGAGTGCGCGCGAGAGTTCCCGGCGGCGGCTGCGGAAGAGAAGAAGGAAGTGGAGCTCTCCGGACATCCATGATCCGCTAGTCGCCCCTCACCGTTCGGGAAAACGGCCCGGGGAACATCCATGACTCGGCGCCTGCCGCGGCACCATAAGGTGCGCTGATGGCCGAGCGGAGAATGAACGTAAACCGGGGTCGCGTTACCTCTCCACACATGCAATAAGCAGCACCGGGGCAACGGACGCGCTCGTCATTACTTAGTGCACGAACCTGCGTGTTTCAGTCTGACCTGCCTGCGCCTGCTCATCGCCTGCTCTGCACCTAAAGCACTCTGAAGTGTCCCAAACCTCAGCGAACCGAGCCGAGATGATGTTACACACCTAACGTCCGCTGTTACAAACATATATCTCTCATTATGTCATTTATTAAACGTAACCAAACTTTTCTTTTAGTTTAGATAACTTCCTCCAGACTTGAACAGACAGAAGACCCGGTTCGAAAAGGCCACTGCTGTGAGTTATTAGCTTGCTAACGTTAGCAACGAGCATAACTTACAGGTGCAAAGTATCTCCTACCTGCCCATTCTAGCAGAATAAACCCAACACACACACACAAATGTATTTAAAGTTAACACAAAGTATTTAAAAAAGTTTTTTACCAACTCTTTCTACACAGCGTACCGTTTGTTCGACAGAGTGAGCTAGCAGAGTGAGCTAAACGTAGCTCTTTACCAAGTTTACTAACAGCCGCTTAGTTCACCTGACTCCACTTTATCTCTCTCACACACACACACACGTCCGAAAACACAGCACAGCTCTATCTTCCGTCTCACGACAAGCACCTGGGCACAAGTAAAAATCCGAAGCTCCAAAAACCGAGTAAAAGCGAGCACTTTAACTACAGCGAAGTCCCAGAAGTCCAGTAACTTGGTAGAGAAACTCGGCGGAACAGCGCCATGGCGTCAGCCTGCCTCCGCCACTCATCCTACCGACAGGACAGCCACACACTAGAAGGCGGGGCCACAGTCAATCACTGGTAGCAACAACGAATCAGATAACAGCGTCCCGTCACACGCCCCGCCCACTCATTTTTTATTTATTTATTTATTTATTTATTTATTTATTTTACTGAAGCGGTCCCTTCCTTTGCTTCGCGAAAGCGATTATATGCAATCCTGATTGGTTACGCAAACCCACGTGACCTTTACACCTCGGTCTGGGAACTTGGAATTAGCCATAACTAAAACAAGCCTTATTACAGTCATCTATTTGTTATTGTAGGCAAGTCTGAACAAATGTAATTTTTGCCAGCCAAGGTTTATGAAGCTTTTGAAGTTGGGATACACCGGTATAGTGGAATCTTCTATTGTCCGAACTTTTACATTTGTTAAAGATAATTAGCACAGAAAACTGTTGGACCTTAATCATAAAAAGCAAAAAAATATTATTATAGTATTTCTATATATTTCTGTAGAATAGTATTTCTACATCTCATAATATTTTTAATAACTGATGTAATGTTACATCATACACTGTTTGTTTCAATAAAGTTTGTGGGATTTTGCCATTAACTGCATAAAAAATACATTTCCATGAAGTTAATTTCCCTTCAATTTTAACCCTAAAGGCATCTTAACTCCGTAGAAATTTCATACTTAGGTCTGAATTTTTTATGACCTTATAAAATCTACACTTACTTACTTGTTTTTATTTGCAAATTTCTGATGCAAGGCAAAACTCATGTTTTATGTAAAGCAATGGTCAGTTTGGTGTCAGCGTTTTGTTTTTTTTGAGAAACCTTGATTTCTTTTTTATTTCTAAAATATTAGAAGGAGGCAGTTCGTCCTTGGGAAAGCTTGCAGTGTCACACTGACAAAAAAGGTTCACTAAAATAAATATCTTTGTGTCGTATGGACTTCTGTTTCTCTTATGACATAGCATGACTTACTGCAAGCATAGACAGACCAATTAATAATATATTATTCCATTTATTTACACCACCACATTACTTTGCACCATGCACACACCCATTCACACATTACGGGCAAAATGTTTTAGCCAGGAGCGGCATGGTGATGCAGTGGTTAGCACTCTCGCCTCACAGCAAGAAAGTCCTGGGTTTGATCCCCAGGTCATCCAGGATGCCTTTCTGTGTGGAGTTTGCAGGTTTTCCCCGTGCATGTGTGGGTTTCCTCCGGGTGCTCCGGTTTCCTCCAAAAACTGGCTACTCTAAATTGCCCATAGGTGTGAATGCGAGCATGTGTGGCTGTTTGTCTGTGTTGGCCCTGTGGTGGA
>JAQQZR010000038.1:8212868-8226901 GCA_030068235.1 Notoglanidium macrostoma
GGACTGGCGACCTGCCCAGGGTGTACCCCGCCTCTCGCCCGAAGATGCTGGGATTGGCTCCAGCTTCCCCGCGACCATGATGGATAAAGCGGTATAGATAATGGATGGATGGATGGATGTTTTAGCCGGTCTACATACTTACATGAAACCACAGAACCCGGAAAAAACCCATGTGGACACAGTAAAAACATGCACAGAAACTCCACACAGACAGTAACCTGAGCTCAGGTTCAGATCAGGGCGAGACATGTGAGGCATTCTGCAATAGATTTGCATTCTGCAATAAATTTAATCAGCAAAAATGCAATATCTCAGGTAAGAATGAAGTCACATAAGTGCTCAGGGTCAGACATGTAAAGATGCTGTGGAGCAGTGGAGGGTTCAGGGCTCCAAGATGATGAAGTGATTCTGGGGGTTGAACTCTAATTTCAGTCATTTCTGTGAATGTATGTCAATGTGTTGTTACCTGCATTGCTTTATTTAGTTATTTAGCTTAAAGGCTTTATGTATAGCCATTTTCCCCAGAAAAGGATCCGAAGATATTTTTATACCAAAACTGACACAAGAAATAATGACTCATTATGTTTGTTTTGTCTGAAAAGTGGTGTCTTGTGTAATATGTTGCTTTCATAATTGACATACAAACATTTTTACCAAACACAAATTATTTTCTGGAAAACTAATGTAACACATTATCATGTGTTATTTTACTACAGGCTATACTATAAGATTTTAGTACTTTAGTGTAGCCTAAATATGTTTTACAGTTTTTACGGTAATGTTTTTACAGTAGCTACTTTACTGCCACCTTTACATCCATTTTCTTTTGCAATGTAATATATGTTAAAGCTCGGCATTTGCCTATATAGCGCATTACCGTTCAATTTATAATATTAGCTCCCTTGTGATTTACTGGAGGAGAGCTGGACCGATGGTAAATCCGGCTCATTTCGCTGAGTCAGATCAATTGACTCAGTTCACCTATAAGACCCGACTCCTTTCGGTTCCTTATATCTTTATTTCTCAAAACCGTTCAAACTTGTTGATCTTACCTATCTAGCCTATCTTATCTATAATACTTTATATTCTGACTAACTGTATAACATTAGATTATACTTTGCATTGCATTTGTTAGTCTATAAGATGTATTTAAATAAATAATAAAATCATCATGTTAGGTTGACAGACAGTAAAAAAATTCCTGCTTTATTGACTTATCTCACTGTGCTTGCTACATACACCAAAATAATAACTGCCAAAGCTTCACTGCTGAACAACACAGAACATTATTTTCAGCAGAAAGGCACAGTAATTACAGCTCTTCGGACATGCGAGTCGGCTCCCAATGTTCATCTAAAGGAGCCGGCTCAAAGAGTCGACTCGTTCGAGAACGACACTCTGAGTAGAGGTGGGGGCGCCGCAAGATTCGTTGAGGCTAGTAGTAGAGACATCATATAACAAACACTCCTCTTCTCTCTCATTCTACGCGCACACACACTGGGAAGAATGAGAATGGCACACCAAAAAGACTGCGAGAGGACGAGAAGGAAAGCCGACGCATTTCGAGGTCCTGCATCATAAAATGTAACCATCCGCAACATGTAGGGCACTAATTTACCGGGGGAAGAAATCGAGGAGATGGCGGTGAGAGAGTGATGTTATTCTGCAGAATGATCCGGCTTTAGTCTTTGCTTCAGAGAGGAGGATGGGCTCCCAGGTGCTTCAGACGCTCCGGCAGGGGGTGTGGGCTTCCCTGACCGGCGGATGGTACCACGACCCCGAGCAGAACCAATTCAACAACTCCTGCCACCTTTATCTGTGGCTCTTCTTGCTCATGTTGCCTCTGTCTCTACATCTGGTGAGTACAATGTTGCGCAGGCACGACATGTGCTTCAGGATGGAAATGAGTCAGCAGACAGTCAATGCAATATTATCATGAATTATGCTTGTGAATTATACATTCGGCATTATATACACAATCAGTTCTTAGGGCCATATGTGCACAATTATATAGTCTATGGAGTAATTCTACTCTAATACATTTTATCCACCTTTCTTTGTCCTTGTAATGTTTTTATCTTTTCCCTAACACTCTAAGAAATGATACCATTGATGATATGCTTCTTTTACCCAGAAATGTACCTGACTAATTTCAGACAATTGGATTGTAATTACATATTACAGAAATTTTTGATACTAAAGGTAGGCTGCTATAAACGCGTCTTCCATTCTCGATGGTAACACCTCAGCACCCTGTTTTCCTGACAGTGTAGGATCCTATAACGTTAGGGTCAAGCTTGGGTTGGGTATTGGTATATCCGATATACAGTATAATAGGTATTTGTACCGTTGTTTCCATCACTTTGATTTGTAAATCACAGCAGGTGGTTTTTTTCCTCCCCACACTTTTATTCATTCCATCGATTCTGTCTTTTTCATATTTCTTTAAATACGCCAAAGCCGAGTTTAAACCCCTGCATCAGCCAGGAATTTATGAAGAACCCGGACAGAACCATTTCCGCCTGTAAGAGGGAACACGATTCCCCAGAGGTCTTAGTGTTTCTATGGATAGAAAGTTCACTCTACTGACCTAATTATTATGCCAACGTTCACATACTCATGACTGTCATTCCCCAAAACCCTGTAGTAGCACAGGAAATCTTTGCCAGGCTCTCTGAAGTCGTTCCCCATGTTGGCCCTGAGTAGTTAGCTCCACTATTCCCTGCACTCAGTTGCCTCTGGCTGCCAGCAGTCTGGCTTTGGCGCATTTTCTCTGCATGCTGTCTAAATGATGGACAAACGTGGCGTAACACAGTGGATCACACCTATCAGAGAAATCCATTTTCACATCCGTACATATAAATTTGACTTTAATAGATCTTGATTCTCATTTGTACTTGAACCTCTCAGTCAGACTACACAATTAACTATGCTTTCCCTGCTTTAACACGCCACTTTATAAAGGGTTAGATAACTACTGGAGGGTTGGGTCATTTGTCACAGAGCAGGGGAATCTCAGAAATATATTCAGGGTTGATAAACAAGGCTGTTGCACAGAGCCTGCTAGTAGCATCATGCTGTCTATTTTTAGCCACATTCATTTTTTTTTTTTACTATGCACGAGTGCCTTCCAATCCTCCAAGGGCGTTTTCATACTCTTAGAGATAGGGTAACTTCAAGGGCTACTAAAGGATGTTGGAAAATTCAGCTTGGAACCAAAGTTTCAGGTTCTGAACCAATTTATTTTTGGTCGAAATACTCCGAACAGTCCATAATTTGGTGTGTGGAATGGAATATATTCCCAGTTGATGGAAAAGTTGTAGTAAGGTTCTATATAGAAACTTTAAGAATCCCGCCTGAGGGACAACTAGGGTTCAAAATTTTGTAAGATATTCTTAAGGTCAATCCAAAACTAAGATTAGCTCAATAAATAGATGGAATCTAGTGTGGGTCCTGATTGGTTGGAATGAAAACCTGCAGCCACACCCCTCCTCTGTAGATAAGACTAGACAATAGTTAATAAGCAAACAATAGTTAAAATGCTTAGCCTATAATGTCACAAGGACTATTTGATCTCCATCAAAAGCACACTGATATGTGTGTGGCAGTTGATAGTAGGTGAAACGTACATATATATTTTGCGTTATCTGCACACACACTGATATTGCTGTGAGCTGCACAGATTTTTAGCACTGGATTGTACGGCCTTGAATGCAGACTGACAAACGTGAATATGTTTTGCTTTGCCTGCCTGAACACTGACACGAATGACAAATGTTCAGCAGATGTTAAAATCTGAAATGACTGGGCATAATTTTGTTGGGACCTGTCTGCCAACACATCGTTCTCATTGAGGTTTGAGGTGAATGGTAGATGAGCCTACATCAATTTTCAGCCCATTATTTGTTTTCACTCTATATAGCGCTACTGATGGATATGGACTGAAATTAGTTCATTGCCAGGGATCTAATGTTTTATTTTTTTTTACAACTGTTCCTCAGGCTCTTCCACCCACCAGTTTGGCCCTCAGTATTTACTGCACCTCAGTGACCATTTTCTTCATCCTCATTAAGATGGTGAACTATCGCCTTCACCTGATGTTTGATGACGGTGAAATTGTACCCCGAAACAGTGTATCAGACATCAGCAAAGGTGCAGAAAAAAAGAGTAATGCCTCAGACACCGGTCGTCCGGCCAGCTTGAGGTACGACACAAACGTGAAATGATAGCTTGTTCATTATGGATTATAAAACACGATGAGAAACATCATTAATAGCCACAACAGGCTGAATACTACTCTTCTAGCTTTAAACCAAAGTGAATGCTGTGGACAGATCAAGAAGCTCTTTTTGGGTAAATGTCAGGCATTACACCAGTGGAATTAAACCTTTTTTCCCCACAGGAAGAGCAGCACAGTTCCAGATAGTGTTGCCATGACAGTATTAACTAGAAACAGACCAAGTCCTGTAATCCAAGTCACAGTGAAACAGACTGAAACAGACCCTGGACTGATTGGGGTGAGTGATATCTTACTCATACTGGTTAACAGAAGTAGGATGGTTTTGGGAAAACATTTCACAACTTTTATGCTCAACAATATGTTTTATGCTGTTAAAACTGCAGGAGTGCTCAAAAAAGGACTCAAAGAACACAGAGGGTACGTAATAATCATACTCATTGAACTATATTAGGGCATAGTGTGTAAGCATTTTTTTTTTTGGCAATTTAATTGACTCAGGCACTTATGGATTGGGTTAGAGCTGGCATGCATAAATTAGATGCATTTAATATACTCATTATTTAAAATCAATCAAAGCCTAAATCAATTCTTTTCAGTATTCAATTCAGCTTTCTGTCATGTTAAACAGTTCTGAGTATTTTTTATTTAAATTTAAGTCATGAATATGACCTTGAAGAGAATCTGTTTTATGTAGACCCTGTGTTGCTATTTGATGAGAGGATAGTTCGAATCAGTTCAATATAAGTTTATTTGTATAGTGCTTTTAACAGTAGACATGGCTACAGAGTGGCTTTACAGAAATCCTGATGTACAGTAGATTCATATTTGAATCCGTAATAAGCAAGCCAGATGTGACAGTGGCAAGGAAACCTTCCTGAGAGAACATGAGGAAGATACTTTAAAAGGAACCAAGCCTCCTCTGGATGACTCTGGAGCATAGTGTAAAACTAGTCAGAACTACTTTGCTGTGCTTACATGGCAAAAAAAAATATCATAAATAATATCATAAAGCAATGCTACCAAAGATTATGACCGAATCGAGCACTGTTGTGAATTATTTGATTGTATGGCTTTTGCAGGCCAAGATGACGCATCCTCGCAGAAGAAGTGTAAGGAAAGAACCGAAGCAGAGGAGAAACTGACTCCTGAAGATGCATTTAGTCCCAATACTGACCAATCAGCCCCACTCTTACAGTCAGAGCAGAGACAGCCAACCCAAGGGGACACAGCTGATGAAGGCCTGCCCAATTCTAGCAGGAGTGAAGAGGAGAGGATCCAAGAAGAAGCTGAGAAAGAGACACCACCACTTCCAGACCCCAACAACTCTGGCAGCTGGTCCTCAGAGACTAAAGAGGCTGAGGAAGAAGAGAAGCCTGAGGAGACCTACTGCTCGGATGAAATCTCTGTGGTACTGGTTGACAATTCTGGCTTATCGACCTGTCTGGATGAGAACGATACGGTGAAGATTGTCATTACAATGAGCTGTGACCCTCAGACAGCAGCTGAGCTCGAGGAATCAGTCAGGCTCAGCCTCCTGGAGTCGGCTCAATCCCGCCTGGCTCAGAAAGACCAGATGGGGGATTCTCCTGTCAAAATCCCAGTTATTACCTTTGATTCACCTCGAGAGGAGGAAAAGAGCTGTGTCAAAGATAATAAAGAAGGGAGGTCAAATCCTAACGAATTATCTCCTCAGGAACAGTCTGTGGCTCATGAAAGTCAAGACTCAAATGAGCCAGTTGGGTCCACTTCTGTGCCACTGGAAGCATTGTCCAGTGAAGCCGAGAATCCCAGTCCGAACACTAATAACAGCTCCTCGGGCATTGATGTGCGCTCCCATGCAGATGAGAGTGAACACACTGAGCTGAAGTCAGACACTGATGGATTCTTGCAAATCCCTTCTGGCTTTGGGAGGTTTGGTGGAGGAGGTCGGATGCATGCAAGAGGACTTAGCATCGACAGTGGAAGGGACGCTGTCCTGATTGGCCACCGAGCCAAATCCAAGCTGCAGACCATGACCTCATCTAAGTCGGACTTAGAGGACAAAGAGGGCCAGTTGCCCAACGAGTCAAACTTTGTGGAGTTTGTTTCAATGCTGGAGTCCATCAGCAGTACCAGAGGTGGGGGAGGGAAGCAGACACATGATGAGCAGAAGGAGGAGCAGAAAACTAAAACAGATGGTCAGTCTTTAATCCTTTGGGGGGGGGGTATAATTGGTGGATACATCTCTGGATACTTGCTTTAGGAACCGGTTTCAGATCACTTTTAAAACATGCATCCATCTTCCACAGCTTGGTGCACAAAGTGGTGCAGATCTGACGTCTATCCAAAATGTGTCACTGATCTGATATTGATAATCTATTATAAATCAAATTGAAGTCTAAGCTAATAGCCTATCAGCAGAAACATACTCTAGCTACTTTTATCACCATGTCGCAGTAATGGGCTGCAGTTAATGGATGCATCAGCATGACTGTGTGGCTGTGCGATGTTGAAACCACTGAGATGAGCTCAGCTAATAAGGTACTGACCAGCAAAAGAGCAAACATGATTGGATTTATATTTACATTTAGTCATTTGACAGCTCAAGGATGAAGGGTGAATTAAAAAATGTGCAGAGTGCAAATAAAACTGAATAATAATAGAAAGAGTGTCTGATACAATGCATGTACTAGGATGACCTTATGATCTTGCCAAGGTCAAAGAAAATTGCAGTAGTATAGTATGAGGATATTTTTACATTTATCAAAGATGACAAAGATCATTCTTCCTATAAACACCAGAATGAAACGCTGTTTCTTCAGAATCATGGTGCAACACAATGCAGTATGATGGTTTAGAGGAGTACATAAAGTGCAAAATATATGACACGGTGAGATGAAAAATGTACAATAAATACACAGCAAAATAAATACACACCATACTACATAGACAGAACAACAGTGTATTGAATGGGGAATGTCTATTGACTCTATTTTGTCAGGCTATTTTGGTAGAAATATAGCTGAAAAAAAATGCGTAGCAACAAGATAGGTCTCATAGCAACACAACATTATTGTCTATCGAATAGATATGCTGTAATGTAAGGGTGTACTGATGGTCGTATGATGGTGGGTGTTGGGATTAGTCCAGGTCGGTGTTGGAGAGCGCCTCAGGAAAGAAGCTGTTAGGGAGTCTATTGGTGGATGCGCCAGTATGTTCTGCCAGATGGCAAAGGGAAAAAGAGTCCTTGAGAGGCATGCGAGAGGTCATCCACAATGCTGGTGACCTTGTGGATTCAGTGTTTATGCTTGGAGGTGTTGATGCTGGGTAGAGAGATCCTGGTGAACTTTGGAATAGATTATGGATTACATAAAAGATGCGCAAGTATTTGGAGAGAGAATGTTAGCCAATCTGTGTATAAACCGATATGGTCAGTCACTTTACAAATATGTAGAATATGCATGTTTTGTAATTGTAACATCAATGGATCATTCTCCATGTAGGTGCTTTATGAAAGGCTATTGAAAAACTCCAAAATACAAATGTTCCCTTAAACAAGAAATATACCTACAGGTTTTTTTTTTCAAGATCACTTTATTTTAATAGTACATACACTGCAATTGAAAAGCTTGTGGACACATTGCCTTTTTATTTGACACTATGATATGAGAGGTATTTTGTTCTTATTGGTCCTGCTTCTGATTCAGAGGAGACTACTACGGTGGTGAAGAACTTAGAAAGCACAGACAAGGATGGAGACAAAGGTCCTCCGAACAGTCTGGATACAGACACACTGCACAGCCTTCCAGAGAAACGGATTCCCATCGTCTCTCCTGACAGGTAGGATTTACACTGCTTCAATGCACAAAGCTCTGACTTTATTTTCCGAGTAGCATTTCATAGCAACAATACATTATTTATAATATGTACAATGAATGTGGACACATTAGGTATAATAATAAGATACAATAAGGGAGTCTTTGCGCTTTCTGGTTTCTGTGTAACATGACAAGTTGCGTTTTGTTGTCTCACACAGTGAAATTCAAGAGAGTGAAAAAAAGGCTGATTGGTGAGGGAATGATTGTTTATAGCTGCTATAATGTAAGTGATAACAAGAACTAACTTGTTTTGCAGACTTTCTACAACATTAAATGTAACTATAAATGTTTAAAAAGCATGAAATGTTGTTCAGGAATAAATTAAAATTTGTGATTGGCAAATTACTGTGGAATAAGGGGAAGAAAACACTTCAGGACATGCTGTTATTGGAAAACGCTAGATTTCAGGATAACAGTAACTCCACTTAACATAGGCCTGCATCACGACCCTGTTGTTGATTATTTTCCTACAACAGCACACCTTTTCAGGTTTGGTTCTTGTACGTATTGGATGTCTATTCAAACATTGAACATTTCTATTCAGTAGTTTACAGATGAGTTTTAAACATTAATGTCTGTTGTTTTCATTTAATTTTATGGTAAACACCTTGCACATGCACATAATTATCAGAACAGTGTAATATGTCTTTAACCGGTATCAAGTTAGTTCAAGAATTTAAAGGTATTTTGGTATATTGGTATTTATTATTGGTATTTGGTATTTTGGTATATATATATATATATATATATATATATATATATATACCACTCATATTAACTTGAGCAATATGAAACCAGCCACACACTAACAAAACCATTCTGATGGACAGCCAATAGACAACGCATAAGTAACCATTTCTTTTCACTCTTCCAGTCCTCAGACAGATAAGGAGAGGGATCCGGACTACGACTCTCTGCCGTCTCAGACCTCTCAATCAGAGAGCTCAATGCTACAGGTCATTTGTAGACCAGAAGCAACATCCAAAGAGGAGGCCTACACCTTCCACACAGTGCATAGTAAGTGACAGATTAAAGAAAAACACCAATGTGACAGTTCAACCATGGCAAAAGTAGCAATTATTCTTTTTAAGTCATTTCCAATTGAGGAACCAAGGCTAATAAATATGGGAAATGTTTTTCAGGAGACAGACCTCGAAAGCTGTACAACGAAAGAGCGTTAAATTTACCGCTTGGAGCTGAACTCATCACAGGGAACATATGGTACAGTGGAAAACTGGGAATGTCATATCAGAGTTTGACAACCCTAGTCCAAAATTTTAAGGCTAATATTTAGTACCTGGGTCACCAGCCAGAGATTGCAGCCATTGCATTGCTAAAGAAATTCAAATCTGCATGTTGACCCGCATGACAAACTTCCCCTTTGTCTTTGCCTTATTATCTTCGGTTAGTGATCTCCTTTCCACGTCCTCCAACTCGGAGTGCCAGGATGGGTTAGTGGGCGGGCATTCCGATTGTCCGTTTCAGCGCCGCATCATTCCAGCTCACCGACTTCGGCCCAGGAGAACACACCCCGAGATCTTCCAGGCAAGAAATGCGGCTTCGCGTCTCCAAGCTGGACAGAAGAAAGAATGCCTTTCTTCACCACAGGCTAAGGCATAGGACAATATACAGATGGAGGGGAGATGGCAGTGTTACTAGAAATATTCAAATGAAATATATAATTAGCCAATTAATTACATCCGTTGTAAACAGAGCTAATACTTGGTATAGAGCTAATACAGAGTTAATACAGGCTATAGAGCTAATACAGGGCTAATACTGGATATAGAGCTAATACAGAGCTAATACAGGCTATAGAGCTAATACAGAGTTAATACAGGCTATAGAGCTAATACAGAGTTAATACAGGCTATAGAGCTAATACAGGGCTAATACTGGATATAGAGCTAATACAGAGCTAATAGTGATAATAGAGCTAATACTGACTATAGAGCTAATACAAAGCTAATACTGACTATAGAGCTAAAACAGAGATAATAGTGACTATAGAGCTAATACTGGCTACTGAGCTAATATAGAGCTAATAGTGACCATAGAGCTAATACAGAGCTAATACTGGCTATAGAGCTAATAATGAGCTAATACTGGCCATATTGCTAATACAGTTTTAATATAGGCTATAGAGCTAATACAGAGTTAATACAGGCTACAGAGCCAATACAGAGCTAATACTAGCTATAGAGCTAATACAGAGCTAATACAGGCTACAGAGCTCCCATGGATTTCAGATATGGCCACGGGTGCTCTGGTGTAGACTCGCCATTTTCACCTGCCAGAGCAATCATTACCACCACCAAGTTAATGTGAACTACTCAAAAAATTCAGCAAGCACTTTAAATGTAAGTATAGGAGTAGTTTGGTTTTCTCCTGTGATGAACATAGTGTATGATCTATCACATTTTAGAAAAGAAAAGAAAATTCATCTGCTGATATCAAAGCTGTGCCTCAAGGTAAAGCGTAACGGGAACCTTCATAGAAATGTAGTGGCGTAAAAGTCATAAGTTGTACAAAATAATAATAATACTCAAGTATACTTGAAAAATGTACTTAAGTACAGTACTGTGCTCGGTACCTGTCCACCCCTGGGTATACAGAAATACCAGGCCATATGAGCTATGTAATAATGTGTAATAAATGTCATTCTTTAGAGATTTCCACAGAGATTTAGACTTGCGAGTTCTTATGTTTCTAATTGCCTGTAAAATGAGCAGCTTTCAGATGAAGACAGTTCGGTCATCAGTGGGCATATGCTGTTTGACTTCAGGAGGAGGATTCTCTTGACGACTCCTCTGACACGACTACTGAGGAGAAGCCGTCCCGGAAGCTTTACTATAAGCTGAAGGTTTTCCCTGGGAAGTGGATCAGCATCCTGTACGATCGGCTGACCTTAATGACGCTGCTGGACAGGTCAGAAATTTATTGTTGTATATTAACTTGGATATAAAGCATCAGAAACCAAACTGAACCCTTTCATGGTCCTTACAGGAATCAGGACTGGAAGGAGAACATGGCTGCCGTGTTTTTAGCGTCTCTGGTTGCTTTTCTGGGCTTTGTGCTGCTGAACCTGGGGTGCTTTAAGGACTTTTGGGTTTTCCAGTTTTGTCTAGTCATGGCCAGCTGTCAGTACTCCTTATTAAAGGTAATGTAGCTCTCTGTTCTACTTATTAAACACAACCTACTGTTGTTAACATATAAAGCTCTTTAGTAAATGATGGTTTGTTGCTTTGTCATACAGTAGGCTGTTATAAACTGTTCTTGGTTTCTGCAGAGTGTCCAGCCAGACGCAGCCTCACCTACTCATGTGAGCGCAAATCAATCAGAAGAACATTAATTATGGCCTGTAACAGGGTTCATTTATGACTCACCACCTTTTATGGCTGTTGTTTTTAGGGACATAATCGAATCATTGCCTACAGTCGAGCTGCATATTTCTGCATGTTCTGTGGCCTTATCTGGATTCTGGAGTTGAAGCTGAAAAGATCAGACCTTCCTGTGTTCACTTTATACGGCATCACGATTGTAATGTCGGACATTCTCCGATTTGTACAAGATGCTTTAATTGGTAAATATTACATATGTACTGATTTAAGGGCTGCACAATTTGTTGATGATATATGTATTTTGATCTTTCACATTTTCTCACTTAAGATCCTTTGAACAAATCTGTAAAGAATTCACTTACTCCCTATATAGTAACAATATACTGTATATTTACTAAATTCTTACGTTACTGTAGGAGAGCTACATTTTCCTAATCTGCATTTTGAATTGCTGTTCTCTGCCACAATTGTACAGCAATAGCCAAAATCCTAAATCCTAAACTGCTGTTTAGTATAAAACTTTAATCATTTTAGCATGCTGAGAGCACAGCGTGTCCTCCCAAAGTGAACGAAACCAGCTGTATTAATGGCTGGTTCGATAATTAGTCATAGTCGTAGTCATTGTTTTTGTTCTTGGGCACATGGCAGCTCATGAGTAACTCATGGGTGAAAACGTGTCTTGTTAAACATGCGCTAATATTAAACATTTCTTAACATTTGCAAATTTTTTTTGTGAGGGTGAGGTCATGTGGTACAGGAACATATGGTCGTTATTCAGTGAATAAGGAGAGAAATGGGCACTCTGTTTTATATAATGGTTGTCTGAGTGAAAAATTCATGTTGGTCTTGAATCTCATTTTATTAAGAAATGAATTAATATTGCGAATTTAAAGGGCCAGACTTCTAATAAATTAGTGGAAGGTGCTTAACCAAATGACACTCAATGGAATAAATTAGTGGAAGGTGTTTAACCAAATGGAATTGATAAAGAATCTATATTTTAATATGATTATTTTAATATAAAAATGTATTTCAGTATTTGTATTCTACATGTATGTATGTATGCTTACTTTTTCTTTTACCTTTGCTCCTTTTAGGCTTTACGTACTGCTTTCCTATAACCTTCCTTCTTGGCCTCTTCCCCCAAATCAACACATTTGTTATTTACTTTCTCGAGCAAATTGATATACACCTTTTTGGTGGAACAGGTTTGTACCAATTTTCTGTAATTTTGTACAAGTTATAAACAATTTAAAGAGGTTGTCTGACCTTTGACCTTTTTTTTCCCTTCTCTTCTCAGCTGCGACCGGACTCCACTCAGCCGTCTACTGTATAGGGAGGAGTCTGTTGGTGTTAACATTACTGTATGGATTCTGTCTTGGAGCACTGAAGGTGTGGTTTAATTTAAAAACATTGTGCTACACTGTAACTGCCCTGTAATTATAAGATGATATATGAGAAAAGCTGAATGAATGAAGGAATAGTGAGGCATGGGCCAGTTTTTCCTGTTCTTACCTAGCTGATATTTCAGTGGTCAGGAATGAACATATCCTCTTTGACGTGAGTGGAGTCGCATTTGCAGCTAATATTCACCCAAAACCAAAATTGTATTTTTCTGATTTCAGGTGAAGCTATAAAATTCCTGTCCTATTTCTTACAACCCAGTTTTGTGGATGTGACTATTTATGTCACCCCACTTCAATAGATATATAGGCTATTTTACCCAACTACTAACTGCTTTTTCTTTTTTTATTAACAATTTTATCTGTAAGAGATTGTGAGAAAAACCTACCCACTACAAAGTAGCTCAAACTTCTGGTAGTTTAGTTTAGTTAGGGTTTGGTTCTAAGCCTAGCCAGACATACGTACACAGTTTATATAAAAATGTCTCCATGGGATAAATTTGACTTCTTCCTCATTGCCATTGCTAATGTGTGCAGGAACCTTGGAATGAGCAGCACATCCCAGCCCTGTTCTCGGGCTTTTGTGCTCTACTGGTAGCCCTGTCTTATCATCTCAGTCGACAAAGCAGCGACCCCTCTGTACTGTTGTAAGAAAACACTATTTGGATAGCGTGTTTCTCATCTTTTACATTATCAATATGATCTGGAAAGAGGCGGATGCTTCTGATATCGCATACCCGATTAATAATGAAATGCCATTATTCTCTGTCCTTCACCTCAGCGCTTTGTTTAAGTCCAAATTCATGCCAGAGTTGGGGGAAAGCGAGGTGGAGGAAGAACCCTCTGAGAATGAAGATCCACTTCCAGAAAAGCTCCAGAGTTCAGTGGTAAGGGCCATCATGGTTAAAATGGCACAGCTGGAGCACTGCTGGTCTGATTGCCTGACCGTGGCTCTTTTCCTTTTTTAGAGAGAGATACTGATCTCTGATCTGGTTGTGTGCACCGTCGCTTCAGTTTTGACTTTTGCTGTTACTGCCAGCACTGTCTTCCTGTCTTTAAGGGTAAGCTTTTCAGATTTTAAAATGTTGACCGTTTTATTCATCCATCCATCCATAATCTATACCGCTTTATCCGTCTGGGTCGCGGGGAAGCTGGAGCCAATCCCAGCATCTTGGGGTGAGAGGCGGGGTAC
>JAQQZR010000038.1:8246512-8256534 GCA_030068235.1 Notoglanidium macrostoma
TGGCTACTCTAAATTGCCCATAGGTGTGAATGCGAGCGTGTGTGGCTGTTTGTCTGTGTTGGCCCTGTGGTGGCTGGCGACCTGCCCAGGGTGTACCCCGACTCTCACCCCAAGATGCTGGGATTGGCTCCAGCTTCCCCGCGACCCAGACGGATAAAGCGGTATAGATGGAAAGCATTTTCAGTTGGAAAATGACCACGCCTTTTTAAGAACACTCCATTTCTTTGCCTTAAGAAGCTCTTGGGTTGCTTTTGCAGTATGTTTTGGGTCATTATCCATCTGTACTGTGAACTCGGTTTTACAATGTTTGACTAATTCGGAGCTCTATACACTTCAGAGAATTCGTCCTGCTACATCTATCAGCAGTCGCATCATCAATAAACACCAGTGACCCAGTTCCACTGGCCCATACACGCCCATGTCCACCATCAGATGCTGTGGTATGCTTTGAATCATGAGCCCTTGCGTTCTTTCTCTTTCCATCATTCTGGTACGAGTTAATCACGGTTTCACCTGTCCCGTGACGCTTTTCCAGAACTGGCCAGGCTTTCTAGCAAAGTCGAATCTGGCCTTTCTGTCCTTGAGTGTTTGCATCTTGATATAAACTCTCTGTATTTACATTCATGAAGTCTCTTGATTGTAGACTTTGACAACGATACTCGTACCTCCTCATGAGTGTTTTTGACTTTACTGGATGTTTTTCTTCACCATAGAAAAGAATTCTTATGATCATCTACTTTTGTTGGTCTTCCAGGCATTTTGGTGTTGCTGAGCTCACCAGTGCATTCCTTCTTTGTACTAAATTGTTGAATTGGCCACTCTTCAAGTCTCTGCTATCTTTCTGATGGGTCCGTTTTGTTTTTTCAGCCTCATGATGACCTCCTTCACTTGTATCAATTGTCTTTGGACCGCATATTGAGCGTTCCTATGAACAGCTGCCAAATGCAAATTCTACACTTGGAGTCAACTCCAGACCTGTAATCTCCTGAATTTGTCATGAAATAATGAGGACACGGGCCATAAAACTGCACATCAGTCAATTGTCCAATTACTTTTGAGCCTGTGAAAATGGAGGGACTGTAAAAAAAAATGGCTGTAATTCCTTAAAAGTTAATGTAATATTTTTATTAAACCCCTGAATTAAAGCTGAAAGTCTACACTTCAATTACATCTTGATGGCTTCATTTGAAATCCATTGTGGTGGTGTACAGCGGCAAAATTATGATACTTGTACCTTTTCATAATAATGACTGTTTCTCAAAATTATGACTCCTGTTTTCATAATAATCATTAGGGTTTTCAGAACTGAAAGCTTTTTATAAATATGACTAAGGTTTCTCAAAACTATGACTGGTTTTTCATAATAAGCATTAAGTGTTTCAGACCATACTTGATTTTTCATAATAATGACCTTCTCAAAATTATGACTCAGGTTTTCATAATAATCATTAATGTTTTCAGAATCATCAGCTTTTTTTATAATCACTCGGTTTCTCAAAATCATGACTTTCATACTGAGGATTAGGTTTCTCAAAATGAGGATATTTTTCATAAGCCTAAAGTTTTTAATTATAATTAGTTTCTCAAAATTGTCTTAGCATCTTAACATATAGTGAACATTTTTCACTGTGTACTTGTATAAAAATTGTGAACATAAATAATTTTGAGAAACTTTTACACTGACTTTCAACACCAAGTAATTATTTGCTTGTTATTATGACTTTGTATATATATATTGTTTCCTCATGTGATGAAAACAGGCTTCCAAGGGGCTGTTTTTCTTGTACAGACACTGTTTTATTTGCTGAGGTTTTATTATATACCAGTTATCATCGTGTTCTTCTACTTATACCCTGCCATCGTCTTCGTTCCCAGTAGGCTCATCGAGAGCCGTACTGGAAACAAACAGCACACTCAAAAATAACTCCCATAACCTTATAAATATTGTTTTTTCTGCATTCTTTGAACATGATGTGATCATGATTGCACACGGAAATTAGGACTCTTTATTTGGCATCTTACTGGAGCAGGGTACGAATGTATTTTAGTTTTTTCGATGCACACATTCACGGCAGTCATGGCCATGCCATTTCCGCTGCTCTCTGACTCAGAAGGAAAAAGCACAAGGATTAGCTTACTGAAAGCCGCTTGATGCAATTAGAGACATTTTTAAAAAGACGGAGGACGGTAAGATGGAAAGTTTTCTGAGATTATTGTTTACGAAGGTCCTTTTCTTAAACCGGTAAACATCACTACATGACAACATTGAGTGATCCACATGAGAAATAAAACTGCACCGTCATACAGATTTATGAAGGATTTCATGCACATGGGGATAATTTCATAGCTGAAAGGAAAAAGCTTAAGGCTTCATCATTATGGAACTTGTATTGTATAGGCTTGTTAGATGAGAGGCTCAATCATGCTGTAAAGTTTTGGCTAAAAATGAGAGACAGATGTGAGAAACAGCTGGGTTTCGTGGAATACGTACCGTATTTCAACAGACCTACTAAAGTTTCTTTTTATTAATTATAACTTTTTTGTAAAAGGTATATATATAAAAAAAAAAAAACCCAATAACTCCTTTATCTATCTGCAGTCAACTCCAGAATTATTGGCACCCCTCACAAATGGGGAAAATAATAACGTATAAACACTACAAATAATGATCAAACTTTTCCACTTAAACAATACACTCATATTTTGTTTCATAATACACTCACTGATTAGATTATAAATTGGAGTAATTATCCAATCAGCCAATCGTGTGACAGTAGTGCAATACATTAAATCATGGATAAGAGCTTATGTTCACAGCAAACATCAGCATGGGTAAAATTGTGATCTCAGGATATTCACACACACACACACACACACACACACACACACACACACACACACACACACACACACACACACACACACACACACGAAGCTGAATCTCAGGCTTGAACAGCAGAAAACCACATCTGGTTCCTCTCCTGTTTGCCATGATCAGGAAGCTACAGTGCACGCAGGCTCACTACAACTGGACAGCTGAAGCTTGGAAAAACATCACCTGGTCATTCTGACGACTGGTATGAACATTAACTGAAGTGTTTCACTATGATTTCATGCATTGCGCTGCTGCCACGTGATTGGCTGACTGGATAACTTGCATGAATGAGCAGTTGTTCAGATATAACTAAAGAAATGGCGTACGAGTGTATAAAATAGTAGACCTGGATCACAAAAAATAAAAAAAATAAAAATAATAATACAAAAGAACATTCAAGAGCAGGCTATAGACTTACACACTGTTCGATTTCAAACAGGGGATCAGCATAAATTATTATGCATTATTTGTTTGTAAGAGACAAAAGGCATTGGTTATCTGTTTAAAAAAAAAAGAAAATAATCCCAAAAAAAGATTGGCTCAGCGTCACTGAAAAAGCGTTTATTATTTTCAGATTTCAGATACAGTTTTGAGTCAGGAATTGCCTCCCTGCACCATTATTAGAGACACAGATACTACAGGCCAG
Organism: Notoglanidium macrostoma; assembly: GCA_030068235.1. NCBI lineage: Eukaryota > Metazoa > Chordata > Actinopteri > Siluriformes > Auchenoglanididae > Notoglanidium > Notoglanidium macrostoma. Next base: position 8,250,034 of record JAQQZR010000038.1, read on the forward strand.
TTATAGAGGATCGGACGAAATCGTATGGTATTAAAATGCATGTCGGTGTCCATTTTTAGAACTCGGATAGACGTACAATACAACAGTGCATTCAATAAATAAATAGGTTTTACCACAGAGGCAAAAAAAAAAGAAAAAAAAAAGGAGGTCACTGGAGTCGAATCTGAACAGAAAAAGTAAGCGGATGACGAGTTAGACTAATGCACTTCCTTAAACGTACCTCAGTTTAGGAGGTTATATAATACAATTAAATTTAATTGAAGGTAATGTTTATGCTGAGCGGAACATCGTGAACAAACGTGTGCATGCTAATAGCTTGGCCTCCCACACAGACAATGACAACAATGTCGAACACTTTAGCATGCACGCCAGAGTACCAGAAATCACTAGAGCCTTTACACAGTTCACAGAAAGATTTCAAGGGGTTCATTTATAGGCCAGATTCAGTTGCTTTTCAAGAGAGAGCACACGAGGATCCTCCAGGAAGGATTTAGAAGCACTACACTACACTTGCCATGCAGTCCATTATTTCCCCACACACCACATATGGAACATGCTACAATTTGGGGGAAATCCTCGATACACACTTTATGGCCAAAGGTTTGCAGACACCTGACCATCACTTCCATTCTAGTCCAGATGTAGCCTCGTCTTTACTGTGGTAATAACCTCCACTCTTCTGAGAAGGCGTTACACTAGATTTTGGAGCATGGCTGGTGGGGATTTGGGCTGGTGGGTCAGCATTCCAAGTTTATCTCAAAAGGTGTTCAGTGGAATTGAGGTCAGGACTCGTATGTTCTTCCACACCAACCTTGGTGAAGCATGTCTTCATAGACGTCGCTTTGTGCATGGTATACAGAGTCATTCTATACAGTTGTGCTCCAACATAGCGGTGATGATCAGGTGTCCACAAACTTCTGGCCATACCGCGTACAAGCACCTACCTAAAGATTACATTTTTTTTTTAAACAAATACTTATAATTATTTTTAAAGTTGGTTTGCTATATAGCTCATCAAGTACAGTACTGCAAATCTTATACAGAGCAAAAAGCACCAGTATTTTCAGTTTGACTACAAGTTTCACGTTTATGTACATACAAACAGAAAGAGCGGAAACGTCACATTTAACACCAGGATGCAGGTCCCGGATCTTCTCATAACTAAGTAGTTCCTAAATAATATGCTTTAGGATGGATACTAGCATCAACTAATACTCTCATTAATATGAAGAGAATTTCAATCATTCCTACTAATAATGGAGTGGAATGGAAATTCAAGTTAAAACCAGTACCAAACGTTTTTGGTATATCATGGTTACAATGTTATCGTTTTAAAACGGATCCATCCCGTAGTCCAATCTAAAGAAAGAAAACGAACCTCATTGGACAAATTCTGCATATTGCAGTACTTTAACACATACTCATATAGTATTTTGTGTTCTCGATACATTAACTACTTAATTAGAAAATGCAAGCTAAATATATAGGATCAAGTCACACCGATATATGCAAAGGTATTGTCATTTTTACCCTTAGCAACAAGAAGAAAGAAAGAAAGAAAGAAAAAAAAAAACAAACAAACCCCAGTAATTATAACTTCAGCGTAGTTGATTTAAACATGTGTGAAAATAGGAGTATTAGTTCTTCCAAACTTGAAAAAAAAACTTATCTTCTCCAGAAAATCTTAATATCCCCCCCATCTACTATTGTGACAAACATTACAAATATGCCGTATATATTTTTACAGCGTGTCCCAAAAATCTGGATCCGTAGCTATACATCCTTACAGGAAATCGCCTCTGCATGTAACATCATCAGCTCTTATATATTAAGAAATGTTCGATGCGCTTGTTCTTCAGCATAAGCACAAGTGGTGTCGAGTCCAAGCTGTCAATTTGAACATTTGTTGTAATGTCTGTATTTAAATAAATAATTGCCTATGGATCCAGACTTTTGGGACACCCTGTATGTAACTATTTACAGAGTCTTCTTGCAAGTTTATATATGGTTCATTTCGAGTCCATCCTTAAAAAGTCTGAAAGTGGAACGTCAATGGAATTATTCACGACACTTTTAACTGTGACTTTAAAGTGATCCTGCACTTCATTTCAACCCAAAGTTCTACAGGGTGCGCATATTTACTGGAACACACACTGGGTCAGGATGTAGTTTGTTGGACGCTACTGGTGCAGTTGGAGCAGGACGAACAGTCTTACCAAACCTACAAAAGCAGAAACGTCAGTACATTTAAGTTTCCCTGTTAAAGTCCAGGGTTTTGTTGCTGCAGCTGCTTTAAGGCAACGCATCCTGGTTGTCGTACGTATGGTCAGCAAACTAGACCGAAATCTTCTGGACATGCTTTCTGGATATGAATTACACTGATGTAAAATGTAACTCCAGAGTACACGGACATTTCAAAAGGAATATTTGTTCGGTACTCACCTATAGAAGCTTGGGCTGAAACATAGACCAGTACGGACGCTGTGCATTATCAGATCTGCACTCAATTAGCAGTCATTTTGATCATGGTTGTTTTTTCGCGACACATATTCCAGTGTAACTAAAAAAAAAAAAAAAAAAAAAGGCAAAAATTAAAGGTCTACACGTAAAGGCACTTCATGACGGCCGGGATGAAAAATCATTTTCAAAGGCTAAAAATCATTGCCACAAATATTTCCTCATTGTGCGAGTTTTTTTCTGGGTGACCTCTTGAAAATTCAGCTATGCATGCGAGCTCTTTGGACAATTTCTTAAGTCAGTAATAATGCCTCTGGTCGGTGGAATACGCAAGTCCGGGCAGTATGACCTCTATAACAAACCTAACAAATTATGAATCTGTAACAGATGGGTCCTCTGTATCTGAACTAAACAGCACAAATGTACCAGTGTAAATGATCGAGAACATTCCTGGCATTTTCCAATCCTGTAAAACAGACACACGCTTTCATCCTGAAGCAGCCTTAAATCAGAAAAAGAGAATATCATCTCCTGGTTCTGTAATATAAATGTTATGTTGGGTTTTTTTTTTTAATTACCGACCATAAACTTTTCAAATGGCTGACCCAGCTCTTAACATCAACTTATGAATCCGGTTAATTCTTCATAACCAGTAAATTGGGTTGATCTCATAATCAGTGAACTGTATTAGCATGTACTTCTGCTCATGCACTTCACATGCTGCTGAACAATTACGTCCAAGTAAAATAAATAGCATTCTCAAGCTTTCGTCAGCGTTTCTCAAACTGACTGAATGTGATCGTCCTGTATGCAGACGCACCCTTATCGCACCCTTTTTTTCTTCACAAGCGATAAAGTTCAACCTTTTCAACCATGTTGACAGATTAGGTTAACATCTAGCAGGTAATAAATCTGTAAATCGGTGCAAATACAGTGTGCACCAGTACTAAATATTGCACTTGTAAATCAAAGGAAGGCAAAAAACTCCAAAACAAAACAAAAAACACCCTCTCGATGTGTAATGAATGAATAAACTACACAAAAAGCATGGATATCTTAAACCTTGTTCATGAGTAATAGACTGTAAAATATTAATGCATGGCATTAGGAAACAGCAGGAACTGAACTGCTATACAGTGACGATGACCATGTGCAAGCCTGGTCTCGGCATTAGCACTCATGAATTCCTAACGGTGTAAGTGAAGTGATGAATAGCGCTTGGTTCATTTGTCTTCGTAGCTTCATGTTCGTGGTGCATGTGTTCATGGATATGACTAATAAAAGTTTGGTGCCTCAAACCACAAAACCCTGGCTCATGTAAGGGTGCGACACTCGGTCAGTATTTTCTCTTGGGGTGTGGTCACATGGCTTTCTCTGCCAATACATGACATTGACGCTCTGGCTGATTGCTGAGTGTATGGAGACTAATGGCATGATGGTCGTGGTAACGTTTTGGAGTTACCATAAGTTGGATCTTGTACAATGAGTTCCTTCAGTTCATCATAGACGGTTGTATTTTTAAGTACAATACATGAATGTGCTTTACATTAGACACCATCATCAAAAAAAAGAAGTAAAGTTTAGTACTTAAAAAGTAATAAACTGTACGTCTCCTTGTCACCGTTATGGCGATACGGTTATCTTTAGCACCTTTTGTATACATCTTTTACCTAGGGAAATGTACAAAACGTACTTTTAAACCCTCTAAAAGGTAATTACAGTTCAACTGTGTTCATTAGATGTTTCTTAAAGCTACATTACAGAGATAAAGGTTTAAAAAAAAAAAAAAAAAAAATTTCACCTCCACCAGCAACAAGGAAACACAGTTTAGCTCCCTTTTCTCTGAGAATACGTCATCTCATTGACTCTTAATGTCTGAGCTCCCATTGTTTTAAACTCATTTAAACTTTCCTCTGTGAGGTTTCTGTTTCCTTGAAATGAGGTGCCAAAAAAAAAAAAAAAAAAAAAAAGGAGGAGGAAAAGCAAACAAACTAACAAACAAAAAAACCCCAACCACCTTTCACTTTCAATTAATGCCTGTGAACTGAGAAGGCGACATGAGCGAGATGTGCGAATGAATGAAAAAGAACGGAGGTAGATAGGTAGAGATCGTCTTCTTATAAAGCCTGTTAAAGTGCCTAAAACAGCCCTTCGACCTGAGTCGAAGAGACTGAAGCACCATAAAAACAAGAAATAGACATGTTGAGTGTTGATTCGTTCGTTCTTTATGACTGGATTGTAATTAATGGTACTGAAGCCACTTCACACCCAAATATTCTGGACACTTATACATCGAGTGTGTGCATTTACTCCAACTAGATGTTAAAAACAACCACAGCTGACACAACACAAATTTATTTAATTGAATGTTAATTGAGTATCTCTTTTTTATCAATAAGGTATACTATTTTCATATATTTGTTATATATATATATATATTTATATACAGAAACAAAACAAAACATATTTTCCGACCTAGACTGAAGAATATCAGCAAAGGGAAATGTAAACCATGTTCCATCCGATTTCTGAAAAACGTCCCTCGACCATCGTCTCTCCTGATCTGACACTTAACATATTTGCATAGGCAAAATGAGATTAGCCCTTAAACAGTGTGTTTCCTGAATCTTTATCTAATTATGCTGAGTGGAAAAAAAAACAAAACAAAAAAAAAAATCAACAAATAATAGCTACTCTTTGTCAAACCTCAGTATACATGTGCACATGTCATTTACAGTGTTAGGCTTCAAGTAGATCAAAATAAACAAATTGAACTAAATGTGAACAACAACAACAACAACAACAAAAAAAAAAAAAAAAAAAAAAAAAATGCAACATGAGAGGTAGAGGAAACCCAATGAAATTCTTCCGAGACACATCAGTCACTACAAAGCTCCTCTGATCACACGTTATCCAAGAGTTCGTTCTGCATGCTTTATTTCTTTTTATTTATTTATTTTTTAAAAAGGAGCCTTTCAGCAAGAGTTTCAAACAAATGCTGTGTCTTGCGACCATCCGTCAATAGCTGGCTGTTCCCCGAGACAACCTTCAAGCAAAAACTCTGCCTCTTATGGCAGGATCGAATCAAGCCAAAGAATTAAATTAATCAAAAGTGTCAATTAATCCATGACATCACACGTGACATCGGTTCCTACGGCAACGCTAGATGAAACATTTTAGTATATCCAATATTACCCGGATGCCATCACATCAAAATTATTTTGTCTGTTCAGTAAATTAAGTAAAATTAAACATTTGTATGATTGATCGTTTTTGTCCAATGTGTTACAACATAACCTTGGAAATTCATTGTTCCAGTGAATCTTTAAAAAAATAAAAAGCCATCATGGATTAATTCATCACCCTTTTCTTTTTGGCTTGAACATCTGCAGCACACTGCTTTCAGCTTTTAAATATTTTTTATGTGACACATCCGAAAAACATCCGGCCAATCATCTCAAACTCCGTGCCCTGCTGAATCACCGTTCACAAACTGCATGGCACAAATGTAAACGCAGTTCAAGTCCATGACTTCCCAATGCTTCAGCATTAATAATAAACTTGAATAGAAATAGGTGTGTATTAAACGTAAAACAACTATTAAAGGAAGCTGCATGCTTTAAATTCTAAACTGGTATTATGGGATGTATACCAGCACTAATCAGGGTGATCGCACACGCCGTACAGAATGAAGAGCGGGGCTTACGATGGCACGCTGAATGTGGGCTTGTACTGCTATTATTAAACTACTCACAAGAGACTTTCACTGATATCTAAGAGGCCAAAGCATTTGTAGTAACCTAGGATGATTCAACACTGTCGTGGATTCCTCCCACTACACATCTCTCAGCCTCTAGCTGTATTTTTATTATATATATATATATATTTATATATATATATCAATACAAACAAAATATATTCCGTAAATTTCCCTTATTGTCTTTTGAGTCAGCAAGTTAAGGTTTTGAATTGTGAGTGTTTTGGGGGGGGGGGGGGGGCAACAGGACCCACACCAAATAAATTAAAGTCCAAAACCTGGAAAAA
>JAQQZR010000038.1:8256634-8269706 GCA_030068235.1 Notoglanidium macrostoma
CCCCCCCCCCCCCAACAGGACACACTCCAATTCAATTCAAGTCCAAATCCTGGAAACGCATGCAAGTTGTTTTTTTTTTTTTTTTTTTTGTAAGACGTATAAAGGCTCGCAGCCTGACCCAATTCTCTCTTCGCATTGGCTGATGCTGATGAGTGAATCCACTAATGCTTTAACAGTGATTTTAAAAAATGGCATCAGTGCAATGCTGGTTGAGTGACAAAGGTCTTCAGTGAATTATTGTACAGCTAGAGATTGGCACTTTAAGTGCTTTTCCAAGCACCAAAAAAATAAAAAATAAAATAATCCAAGAACCTTCAACGCGAAAACGGCCTCACTCACTAGCAAACCGAAGTTTTATCGAAGTGCCATCTTCAAACTTGAAGAGTGTTGAACAAGGATACAATTTACTCTTATTAAAACCTAAGAGACGAGAACGTGGTGATACCAAGCAGGCATTTACATACTGTTTTGTCATGCACTGGCTGCTGCAACAGGAAATAAATTGGCGTCGGGTTTACAGCGTGAGATTCAAGGTTGAATCGAAGAAAGTTGAGCTGAAAATACTGACATTTTCAGGGCAAAAATCCGAACCGTATAGAAACGTTCTCGAGAACGGTTAGCGCAATTTCATCCGTAGTGGTTATTCGGATCGTGTATTCGGACCCGTTCAGTGCACAAACCTATAAATGCATGCTAACAGGATGTGCACTGCTCCTGGTGGCCTCTTTAAAACACTATTACCACAAACGGTCAAAATGCTTCATGAACTTCGTACAGACAAGTCCATGAAGCCTACGTACATAATCAGCTAACCATCAATACACATCAGTCCACAAAAACAAGCAAACAAAACAAACAAACAAACAAACAAAAAAAAACCAAACTTTTATAACAAAACCAGAAGCATGTTACTTAACATCACCTCTGAGAAAAATGTGTCATTGTGCAGTGCCTGAACAAAGACATTAGTCATTAATTCAAATACAGTGAGGCCTTTAAAAACAAGGCAGTGTTTACAACCTTAAGACTTGGTTTACAAAAAAAAAAAAAAAGAAAGAAAGAAAGAAAAGGCATTTCAATGTAAATGACAGTTCTAATTCTCTCACGTACCTCTGAGATGGTGCGGATTTATTTTCAAGCAAAACTCTTAATCCAGCAAAGCTTTACAACGAGTGACGTACAGTACCTGTGCTTCTCTCAGGGACGAGTGGACTGGGAGGGCCTGGGAGGACGCGCACAAGTAACTGTGGTTGTTGGTCAGCGTCAGCAGCTTCGGTGCCCTTAATCGATATCGAGGCATTTTTGCAGAGGAAAGTCAAGTTCATGGTTTGTTTAGCTGCCCAACCACAACACTAGCCCTTACATATCCCAGTGAAAAAGTTGTTAAGACGGACGAGAAATTGGGCAGACGGATGACAGTGGTAATGCTTCCGACAGGGGGAAAAAAAAAAAGAAAGAAAACCCCGGTAAAACTACATTTTCCCTTAGCTTACAAGAGCGTTAAAGGCTCTCTCTCTCTCGCTCTTCATGACAGCATAAGTAGTACATTTCCTATTCGAAAAACCACTGCATTCCTGCCAGGAGTCAAACGTCAAAACTAGAACCAATTCCAAAATCTTGTTTCATGCAAAAATCAGGCGTTACCTGTTAACAACTCTCATCCAATAAGAAAAATGATCATTATTCAGGTGTCCTCAAACACACGAGGCAAGTGAAAGGAGGACAGGTAGAGAAGAGGGTGAGCGAGAGAGAGACACTGAGAGACAAGACAGAGAGAACGAGAGAAGTAAAGAACAGGAAGTAGGGCTCGGATGGTTTTCCTTACACGATTCTTTTTGTCACAGTTGGCTGAGCAGCTCATATTGGCACTTAAACAGGAAGTGAACTTCGGGCTCACTACTGGACGGTAAGAATTGCTTATCTACTCGCTCTATGTATAGGAAACCTCACACCTTTCCGTAGTGGCACCTTAGGACGTGTTTTTTTTTTTTTTTTTTTGTCTCGAGTTTTTGGCTGGAACATTAGGTGTCCAAGCAGGCTCTCTTTCGTTCCAGGAGGTCCCTGTAAACAGATGAGTTGAGGAAACGTGGGAACGAGTCTCTGTGCATGAGCGTGTAGATCTGGAGCTGGGCCTCGTCATACATCAGGCTGCTGGGCTCTGCCAGGCTCTTGTTGATGCCCTCCCTCACTCGGGAATCCAAACTGACCTACAAAACACAACATATCTAGATCACTTATGTACACAGAAACAGTATAAAAAGTTTTACAATCGGATTGGCTGAGCCATGGTCACGGCAGTTGTAAAAATGTATATACACTTTTGTATATGCACAACGGCCTGTGACCACATCACAATAACTCAATTCTGTGTTAAAGGGCCAGCTCACCCTTTCCAGAATCCAATGCATTGTTTTTGTTTTGAAAGCAGGTGACCGTTACCTGGTAGCGCTCTATGCAGAAAAACCTCTGCACTTTCACTGCTAGTGATCTCATATTGAACTTTTTCTTCATTCCGAGGTCATACGTGGAAGCTTTGAACAAAATATGAATTCCTTCGCGACTGTTCAAGAGACGGCTGACGCCAGTTCGGGTCTGTTACGTATATTAACCATGAGAACGGACCCGTCAAAAAAAACTTAAAATATAAATCCGTGGAGAAAATTTCACGTTACAATTTAAGCTCTATATCCTAGGATGTCGCCAAATTGTTGCAGATTGTACTGGAATATCGGTACCATCGAAAATGGCGACTCCCTTGACGCAGCGGATTCTGGGACGGGTGAGCCGGCCCCTTTAATGCGCGAGGTTTTAATACGAGTAATCCTGATCATCAAGTTATTTATCATCAAGTCAAGTCTATGTCTATTATGTTGCTTAGCAATCAAAGCTTTGGAAGATTTGTTTATGGTGGATGTTATTCATAATAATAATAATAATAATAATAATAATAATAAAAATCATAATTCTTTATAATACATTTTTGTGGCCACGTAACAGTGTAACAACTCTCGAAGAAAACTGCTATCCGCCCTCTTCTACAGGCAAGAGCCCCTGATGGGCTTCGATCACTGTGATTGGGAGAGACAGTAGGACATCCCTCCTGCACGGACAGCATGGCCTAGTGACATTGTATGGTTTCTGGCAGCCCTGAAACTGTTGCGGCCTAGACATTAGGCAATCTGCTGAACTGTCAACTTGTATAAGTGTGTATTCGGTCCATTACCAAGCTATAAACATGCTAAAATGCAGTATTAGTATTTTTGTGCCATGAAGTCGCATTGAGGAATCACTGGTCAACCTTTATAAAAGTTAGAAAGCTTGATTGTTGCCAGAGCTACACGTTTTCGCCTCCGAATGATATGAAAACGGAACATTCACCAATTAGAGGCTTTGTTTACACCTACACCTTCAGCACGATGTTCTAATGAAAGTGTCAGGAAATGAACTGATGTGCCAGTAGAGCGTCTCTATCCCAGCGACGGTGTTTATACCGCCTTTACAGACAGGCAGGTCATGAGAAGCTCGATGAAACTACAGACGAACGTATTGACACCCTACCTCTTTTGGTGACAGGATAGATACATAATCCTCATAAATGATCCTTGTTTTCTCATCTATAGCTGTTGGGTTGGTTTCCTTCTTTAATTCCTCGCAGGCTATCCAGAACAGCAGGTTGTCCTCGCTGTACTCCGAGCGGAGGAACTGCCTAAAAAGGTCTCTGCCTTCTGAGGAGCGCATCATGAGCTCGAAGCTTCGTGCCCAGGCTACAACTTCATCCAGTGTGGGATGCCTTTAGCACAGGAGGAAAGCAGGAAGGCTTTAATGACCACTAAAAAGAACTGGTACAGAGTTTTGACTAGAGTAAGCTTTAATGGCTGAGAATCTGAGAAGTGTTTTATAAAAGAAGCACAATTTATAGCTTATGGCAACATGTGGTTAAATGAAAATATCACTAATACTAAAAACAATTAAGGATAAGGAGGAGGATTGTTGTGTTAATATATTTTGTTGCAAAAATACCATGGGCTCACCTTGCATCCATCTCTTAAACAGATCCCTGATCACAGTCAAGTGGAGAATTCAAAATAAAATGTACCGAGTACTTACTGTTCTTCTGTTGCTTCTATGCTGTCCATTTTTGTGCATGTTTGCCGCTCGGGATGTTCCCTACGCTCTTCATTCCTAAAGGGGAAGAACAAATGGGGCTGAATAAAAGCACTGGAGAACACCAGTCCATCATAACCCAATAAGAAAAGGGCACGCATTATTTTCAAGCAATTAAATTCATTTTTCATTTCATTTCTTTCCAGATTTTAAAACATCTGTATCCTCTGATTGATTGGGACCACACACACACACCACCGCGTGCCATTTTCATACAGGCACTACTACACTACGTCACACTTCCTGGCAATGTACCATGCATGCATAAATATTTTACAGCTGTGGCTCGAAGACAAAACCTTCATATTCATGGGTTTATAGAGCTGGATTAGCATTTTCTGCTGCTTGTGTAGGAAGAATATTAGTGATTTTATCTTCATCAATGATCCTGAAGTTTTTCAAAATAAGGAATTCACAAGATAAAAAAAAATAGTCCGCAGCAGCCTGAAAAACATTTAATGCTGTGGAGACAAGTTTGTTCCTGTTATCATTTACATTATAGCAGCGATAAACAGTCCCGTCCCCCCCCACTAGCCTCTCTTTTCCCTCTCTCTTGAAATTAACAAGACGAAGCAAACAAACATAAAACAACCTGTAGTTTGTCATGTTACAGAGAAACCAGAGACTGGAGGTGCTCCGTCCTAAACACTTTCCCCATGGTGGAAACTTTACAGCTGGTTACAAAGCACTGAACCTGGAGACCCTTTTTCCGTAAATGTTAAATAAATGTCTATACTTACAGAAAACTTCAGTGTCTATCATTTTTCTTTGTTAAACAACAGTACATTTGTTTATCCATTTATTTAGATCACGTTTATCGTCTGCACTACAAGACATGTCCATGCGAACGAGCCGTTACTATAGAAACGGCATTAAATGTAGATACTCATGTAACAAACGTGTGATTTGTCCTTGCAGGGAAAAAGTGTCCGAGCTGCTGCAACAGAAATTTAATCAACACATTCAGCAGTACATTTTAATTGAATTCACAAGAACAATAAAATAATCTATGCAATTTTACAAATGTGGTTTTCGAAATGTGTATTCTGAATGTCAGTTGTGGCCAAGATTTTTTATTTGTTGCGCGTTACTAATAATTATGCAAAGATACTCTGATGATTAAATAATTATTTGATTTACATGGCTGGCATTTGAAACATTTTTTGAAACCTAAAGCCTAAAACTAACCGGTGGTCAGATATGCAGTTGAACTTGAGGTTAATTAAGCTATACTACATTGTTTCTTTTGTTGCGTGATGTTGCAGGCACAGGGATGTACTAAAAAGCTGAAAAGAAATCCTACGGTTGTATCCAACGGCAGCAAATGATTTTTGTTCCACTTATAGGAATGAACGGACTATTTAGCTACGCTAGGGCGAATAACGTAGAAGGCAAAGCAGTGCTTCCTTTCATCACACAGGTAAGCCATTGGCTACACAATGATCCATTCATCTAATGAAAGTGGCTTGAGTTCAAGGTCTGAATCAATGCGCTGAAGACACAGGAACAGGAACTTACTCAGGATACGCTGCTAATGGCCCCAAGAGCAGCGGGAGTAACGATGGGTTTTCCAGAGAGGTTTTCCCTCTGTGACGAAAGCCTCTTTAAAAGAATTTTAACTAGAATCTCCAAAGTGTAAACAATTCCCAGAAAAGTGATTAGTATGAAAAAGAATATAACCCCCTCCAAGCAACGTTCTCTCCCTCAACTGATCTGATAATTCCCAAAGCCATTCAAGACTTTCTATTTTGGGTTCATAGACAAGAGAGACTGCCTTTTGCTTCTCAAAGTCTCTATTGTGCAAGTATAATTGGGCTTGCTAGCCAAAGGGGTCCGCACATGCTGAGAGCACTCTAAATATATAAAGTGTTCCACACAGCTGTTTTGCATGTGATGTGGGGACAGAAATAGAGGCCTACACAGCTGATAAATACACAGCATAATAGGGAATGGTTGTGGAAACCTGACCTTATAAACACAGGTTTGCCCCCCTTTTCTCAATGTTTTCTTTATTTCTTGTGATATTTGTGTTCACATGAGTGCTGGGATTAAAGTGAAGGAGGGAGGAGGAAAGAAAAAAAAAAAAAAAAAAAAAAAAAAAAAAAAAAAAAAAGGCATGACTGAAAATTTTCCCCATCATTGGAAAATTAGAAATAGCCCTATGTTGGACACAATTAGAAAATGAAATAAAAATAGATAAAAAAACAAAAAACAAAACATCAACAACAGAAATTAATATAGTCACTATAACAAAGTTTATTTTTACAAACTAGACTTACAAATCAATATCTCTTTGGTTGGATGAAAAGACAGAATAGTCCTAACTGTCATAACTATCCATTATCTATACCGCTTTATCCATCTGGGTCGCTTTATCCATCTTTAGCCCTGTAACAGCCTGCTGACCCGCCCAGGGTGTACCCTGCATCTCGCCTGAAGTCAGCTGGGATTGGTTGCAGCTTCCCCACGACCGGTAACAGAGAAGCGGTATAGATAATGGATGGATTGATGATTGAAATCCATCAAAGCAGATTGCAAACTGTGCTTGGTGAAAATATCAAGGGAAGGAACTACAGCATCGTCCGACAATAATCTGATAAAAAATAAACAAATTAACAACAACAACAAAAAACTCCATCTTATAAATAAAGCTCAACAGTACACAGCCACAACCGAAGCAGTCTACAGACAATGCTAGGGGAGAGAAAATAGCAGCACTTACCCAGTATGTTGTTCTTGACAAACAGCCATTATCAGTTATTAACAACAAGGGATCCAAATACAATGAAAACAAAAATGTACCTTATAAACAACAGGCACAGCAGCCTAAGTGCATGAACAGGCACGTGTGCGCATTTAATGGCTTCTGTTTTAACCTGAAAACAGCTTCAATCGCTCCAGCACACATAGCAACTAATAGTTTTATCCAACATTATTTACGTGTCTGGCTTGTACCAGGACGTGACCTACCAGAGGCATTTGCAGCAGCCGCACCAGCACAGACAGCAGGTGTTGGGTCTCGGGTGCCCGGGGGCCTGAGGGGGTCCTTCAATGTGGGCCTGCTGCTGTTTCCTCATCTCAACTCCACTCACACTCTGCGGCTAAGCAAACATCAGGACAACCTTCAGTTAAACTCATCTCGACACCTCATGGTAATGCAGCAAAGACTTAACAGATCAAATCTTTCAAAAAACAAATTTAGCTTTAGCATTACAGATGTATGGCATTCAACCTTTGCTTCAACAGGACGCTAGAATACAAAGAGCAGATTTTATTTATTGGGGGCTTTTGTGAACATCAGGTCATTGACAAGTTAATGTGTGCTACAGGAAAAAGGCATGGTTTGCAAATTTCTTCATGTCTGAAGTATCATTCAAATAATTTCAAATCAATCAATCATCGGTCAAATCATTGGGCACTGAGAATTTGCGAATACAGCTTAGACCGAAATTCACAAACCATTCCAACAGATTTTCTACTTCCTAATGCAGCAGGATGCTCAAAGGGTATTCCTCGAACACCGGTTTGCTCCTTGCAGCGCCACAGAAGTTTCAACTTCATGATGCTGCTTTATCCGATTCCTTTATTCCACAGGAAGATACACGTGATACAAATCAAATTAAACTGAAAATAGTAACAGATCCCTGGAAACTGCAGAAATCCTATTGGCTTCCTTCCTTTAAAAACAAAGGAAGGAACAGTGCAAATAGAAATGTTTTGTTTAAAGCCACAGGAATGATTTGCCTAATAGGTAATACATTTGACATGCTTAAACAGAACAGTAACTCTCTACAGTCAAGGTAACTACACGACAGTTAGCTGCACAAACATGTCTGAACAGTAGCGCTCAGAGAAACACATCAACGTCTTAAAGCTATTAAAGCAAAATCTTGAGGCTCCTTCTCGTATAACTTTGCAGTTCTGTGTGCAAATCAGAAGCGGTCCACAATTTAAAGGAACAATTCATATCCTTCATGACTTACATGTTTACTTTAAAGATTTGCTGTTAATTTATCATCTGTATAGAACATTTGTAAGCGCTTGACTCCGTTGCAGTGATGGGATTTGAACTCGCCAGCCTGCTACCTCGGTCATGTTCGGAGTTTTCTGACCTGTTTAATAAACAGTTTTACTTGAAACTTTGTGTGAAAGAAAAAACGTTTGTTGTACGGTCCTTCGTGGAAAATGTAAGGGTCCTTCCAAAGAGACAGTCCAAGGAATCCTTAAGGTCAATTCGTACCAGATGCATCGCATCAAGCTCGCAGCATCATGAGCTCATTCAATCTGGTGTGAATTCAGGGTTAAGGGGTCTAAATTTACTGTTTGTTTTTCTAAGCGTGCAAGTCTCAAGTTACAAATGTTTTACGAGCATTTTCTTTTACTTGTCGCTCTGTTTAAATGAGCGATTGAGTTCTTTCAGCAGCGGAATTTCATATAGAGAAGTTTCATGTGTGAAAGTGTGAGAATGTGTCTGCCAAGTACACAGTGTATAGTATCGTATGTTACTCATTTCTGCAATAACATGTCTTCAATAATAAGAATACAGTGCAGCGTTTTCTGCATAGCCATGGAGAACCAACTTACCTTCTTGTACATAATACAGAAAAGACAACAAAAAGAGTCTTTATCCATTACAATAAAAAATAAATAAAAAACCCAACCATGCTACTCAGTAGAATACATGATACCAAATGACACGATGGTCTTACCCGCAAATCCATAATGTTATCTTCGAGCCTTACAATACAGTGCATTTTTCACAGAGATCCAAGAGCGGCAATCAAAGGTCAGCTAAAGTGAGCACCTTTGTGTTGTGTATTACAACTTTTGTTCATGTCATAAAAGGTAGCCATGCAAAGCATGGCCAACACCAGTTAGGCAGTGGAAAACATGCATATTAATGCAAAACATGGTGAGGAACTCCTTTGTGTATGCCTGTTGTGCTCATCAACTACTTTGGGAAATATGCAAAATAGTAAGGGCTCAGTGGGTTTGAGAAAACAACAATAAACTAAGAGTGGTTCAGAGGACATCTGGGGTGCATTTCGAACCTGTACTTTCACTCTGTCATTTTAAAAATCCAATACTAGCTTATAAAGTCACCAGTGGACAAAGAGCCCCTGTGTACTTTTCTAAAGCACGGTCCAACATTTTGGGTGTGGCTAATTGAATTAGCACCATGTGTGTCGGGTTAGCATACATCGCCACGAATTGGGAATCATTTCAAATCCAAGTGGGTCACTTTTTCAGAAAACTTAATAAACCAGAGTGCATGGATTGCGCAACTTACTTTATGAGGATCAGTACACTCAGTTCTAAAAGTTCCAAAGTGAAACTGCCATACATCCAGACACTGATGTGGAACACAGGTCAACTGGTTTCATCCCTGGCATCCAGTAACGGGAACAGGATTTTTACGGCATACGTGAATAACCTAATTTGGTTACAGACTACAAAGGATCGAAACAAGCTGTATAGTAAACAAAGGAAGCAAACAGTCCCATTTGTATCAGGCTTAATGTCTGCATGTCAGTACACTCTTTAAGAACATCGTTGCACCATTAGTTACAAATGACAATTTAGTCAGGGACACAAACCATGATTAATCAAATGGCCATACAGGCAGACATAGAAAGGCAAATATATTGAAAGATAGATATGTTCTCAGTTGACTACAATCTATACATAGATTCATTCGTTCATTCATCTTCAGTAAGCACTTTACCTTAATCCAATATCTCATACCCTCACTTGCACATAGAGGCAATTTTGAGAACCCAATTCACCTACCAACAGACAACATGCAAAACTCTGCGCAGTCCATGACCAGAGCTCAGGATCAAGCCTGAAACACTGGACCGGTGAGGCACCAACGCTGCGACACATCAGTTCAGTCAAATTAAAATGCAGGGTATCATAATGGATACACTACACCCCAGTACAGAAGTGTTTTAGTAAGATGCACAAGGCACCAGAACAGCTTAAATGCCCCTTAACACACATGCTACAAATTTCTGAACATATTCTCAATGGGATGTTGCCCATTCTTTCAAAAAGCTCCTCTCTCAGTTGGTGATTGGATGATGGTGGTGGAGAGCGCTGTCTAACATATCAGTCTAAAATCTCCCACAGGTGTTAAGCTCTGGTGAATGTGAAGGCCATAGCATATGGTTTACGTCATTTTCAGCCTCATGAAACTATTCAGTGCTTTGTTCCTTGTGACTGAGGGCAGAGTCATCCTGGAAGAGACTAGTCCCATCAGCATAGAAATGTTCATCATAGGATGAAGGCGCCAAGTCAGAAGAACTCCGTATAGATTTGCAGTGACGCTTCCCTCTAGGAGGACATTATGCAAACCATGCCACCAGAATGCCTACACTCGTCATGCCTAATTTAAGTCTTAGGGATATAAAAGAACCATTTACTCATATGTTAAAATATCTGGCATGCTTATTTGTCATGGTCCAAATAAATCTTTTTTTTTTTTTTAAACCTGTTTTTGGGTGTGCCCATTAAACCCTCTAGTGGCACCAAGAGGTCAAGGTCGGCATACCACTCTACATATAACTGCAAGCATTTCTCAGACAATCAACAGTCCAACTGCCTAGAAGTCGAATCATCTTCATTAACTCCTGTCTTTTTTGATATTCACAGCTGAGGTACTAACGGCAGTGACCA
Source organism: Notoglanidium macrostoma (assembly GCA_030068235.1). NCBI lineage: Eukaryota > Metazoa > Chordata > Actinopteri > Siluriformes > Auchenoglanididae > Notoglanidium > Notoglanidium macrostoma. The sequence goes on from JAQQZR010000038.1 coordinate 8,267,477, forward strand.
GTAATAGGAATAACAAACTGGAAATAAGGATATATCTCTCATATATCTCTTTAATGTACGGACAGTAAACTCCCCGGGGTCGACTGGGGGCCTTTCTGTGTGGATTTTGCATGTTCTCCACATGCCTTCATTGGTTTCCTCTGGTTTCCTCCCAAAGTCCAAAATTAGAATTTGCAGATTAGGTCAACTGGCTACTCTAAATTGCCCATAGGTGGGAATGTGAGTGTGAATGGTCGTTTGTCTCTCTGCTAGGCTTGCGATAGATTGGCGACCTGTTCAGGGTGTAACCTGCCTATTGCTCGAAGTCAGTTGGGATTGGCTCCAGCTTCCCCTGCGACGGATAAGCGGCATAGAAAACGGATGGATAGATGGAGGACAGCAAACTTGGTGTACTGACACTATACTTTGGTGCTCTGATTAAAATATGCTTGAAATTGATTAGGCAGTTGAAACCATTTGACATAAAAGCATGATGCTTTGTTCAGATGATTTCTTTGGCGCTCCTTGTACAAGAAACATTGTGATGTACTATATGGCCAAATAAGCATCATACCCATATGTGCTTGCTCAACATCCCATTCCAAAACCATTAGCATCATTAATAAAGAGTTGCCTCTTTTGACCATATAGATATGAATCCACTATATACAGAGCCATCTTGAACTTTTAAGATTTTTCTCAAGTCACTATCGGATTTGACAATCGTGTGCCACCTGACCAAAGTAATTAATAGGACTTTTCATATTTAATAGCCATCATGCATTAACAATGATAATTGTGATGCTAAACAGGACACAAGGCCATGAACTTAGCAACACGGACTTTGGTGTGCTTGGTTCACTGAAGGGTTGCTATTGGAAACAAAAACTGAGGTAATATATTGGCTAAGCAGCCGTGTACTGAGACCATATTTGGTGTATTTGTTTGTCACATGCTGGGACTGCGCAAGAATGTTCATGTTCTTTGGCAATTGCTGCTTCAGCTATTTTGGAGCTTGTTTCCAGGAAGTCTGAAAAACATCTTTAGAACTGCATAGTCATACAGCTTTGTACTCGAACGTGTTTTTGTACCTTTATCCTGTTTTCCCCAACAGTCCCCATGGAAGTATTCTGTGTTCTTGTGCACTTTACTGTACACACATTCCAGCGCAGCAAGTGATGCAGAGCACAAAGCACAGGGATGGCTGACTGCACAGTGTTAGCGCCCTCGAGACAGATGTTACAACACACACCCCATGTGAAGTAGAACAAGTCCATCTCACATTCATATATATATATATATATATTTTTTTTTTTGGAAAAATGCTTAAAATAGATTAGGGTCAATTCTGCTGATTACATCCTGTAGTTCCATTTTAATCATGCTTAACTTCCTTGTAATACAAATCCAAAAACAAATAATTAGGAAGCCTCCAATATATCTTTCCTGATAAAAATGAGGGGTTTAGATGTATTCCAGGAGGGAGTGTGTTTTTCTGATGAGTATCTTTATAAATAATCAATAGAGCTGGGTTACACATACGTAGTAAGGAGTTAACACTGAAATTACGCACATCTGTATGGAGCTCAGACTTATCTATGGACTTATACACTAATAAAACTGTCGCATTAGCAGAGATATTTTTGTTTAATTTTATAAGCTGCAGAATAATGAGGGTAGAAACAATATTGTTAAAATAACACCAAAAGGTATAGTGATTATGTGACAGTAATTTATTACTGTTCATCAATGATACATTCTCATTCCTCTACCATCATATTAGTCTTTTTTCCTCAGCCATTTTTCTCAGCTAAAATGCAAGCGCTAAACGTAAGAAAAAGCCAGCAAAAACCCATCTTGGATGCTTCGACTCACAAACTATATAGTTAACTTTGAGGCTACACACAGGTGATTTAAATAATCCGAACAAGGGAGAAGCAATAAAAGATGAAATGTTCACAATTAATATTAATGTTTTAAGAGCATTTTGAAAATCGTGTTATCAAGATCGATTGGTTACATATACTGTACGTTCACCCCTTCTCTTTCATAGGTGGTTCTTCTTTTTTTTTTTTTTTGGTTTTCTACATTATAAAACAATACTGAATCCCTCAAACTATGAAGCAACACATATACTGAATTATGTAGTAAGCAAAAAAGTGTAAAAAACAAACAAACAAACAAAACATGTTTCATATTTTAGATTCTTCAAAGTCGCCCCCATTTAGCTTGATGATATTGTGGGCATTAT